>OZ023326.1:2616282-2741282 GCA_964007535.1 Brachyptera risi
TGTAGTAACAATGAAAATATACAATGTATTTTATTATAAGTATAAGAAAAACATCGAATTTTCAGTATAAATCCATGTCGTACTTTCAATTAATTTTTAATCCACACAATTGTTACTGGTTGCTATTACAGTAGAGCTTTTATTATGAAGCCCCATAGCACAACTCTGTATCACACTCTGTGTTTCCGCTTCACCTCAACACACACGCCTCCCTCATGCGTCAGGGTCTCTGGCTTGATGTACGTTTGCAGCTCTGACTGCTTCGGCTAATAATTAGAGTGAGTGGCATTGTGTTCAGGCAAACACTCGATGCCACGGCATCATTACGTCAGATATAAACTCAATTTTCAACTGCAACAAATTTCCCATGCCCCCAGTCGCGAGTTGTCCGTGATCTTGTCTGCTCACACGAATGGGAGTTAGACACCCCATTCTCAGACAAACATAATCCCAATTCTGCCAAGGGTTGTCTCTGGCTTGGCGCCGCCGCACACACAGGCGGGCATAAGACACACATAACCCAACTTTTTAGACAGATAACCCCACTTATGGAACAGACTTAACCCCACATCTAGGACAGACATAACCCCACTTATGGGACAGACATGACCCCATTTCATAAACAGACATAACCACACTTCTTATTCAGACACGGTCTTCCAGCCCCAGATCCATCCACGGGTTGTCCGTGGCTTGGCGCCATCGCTCCATGATCTGGACACAAAACTGTCTCAGATTTCAACTGTGTCAGATTCAAACTGCGTCAAATTTCAACTGCGTCAGATTTCAATTGCGTCAGATCTCAACTGCGTCAGATTTCAACTGCGTCAGATCTCAACTGTGTCAGATCTCAACTGCGTCAGATTTCAACTGCGTCAGAACTCAACTGTGTCAGATCTCAACTGCGTCAGATTCCAACTGCGTCAGTTTGCAACTGCATCAGATCTCAACTGCGTCAGATTTAAACTGCGTCAGTTTCAAACTGCGTCAGATTTTTACTTGAGATGTTTTTGCTATGAATAGTACTACATACAAAACTGGAGGGGAAATACCCCCACCATGGACAGGTACAGTCTTAGCAGCAAATCAAAGCTGACGCAGTTGAATACTGACGCAGTTGAAATCTGACGCAGTTGAAAACTGACGCAGTCGAAAACTGACGGAGTCGAAAACTGACGCAGTCGAAAACTGACGCAGTCGAAAACTGACACAGTTGATAGCATGATAACTTGCTAGCGGATAGAAGTGTGGCACATCCTAATGAGTGCACACCAGTTACTTTGCATTTAGTATCTACTATGTAATTGTACGATGTAATTGTGACTTGGTCATTAAATATTACGACAACAAAGAATCAATTGTAAGGTCGTGCTAGGTCTAATCAATTGTCTAAAATGTTCTTCCTACCTTCAGTCTTGAAGTCTCAAGAATTGTGGATAACCATAGGGTTACTGTAGCTTCAAGCTGCAGTAGTTTTAATGAAACAAAATTATCGATTGCAGCTTCAATTAACACAATTTAGACGGTCACATCCCAACCACATACCATGTAAGTACTTATTGTAGGCCTACGATAAAAAACAAAATAACAATAAGTGTCAACAGGTCGCTAATCAGCTGCTAAACGTCAGTGAGTGCAAATGGTAGCACTGTGAACTGTCACTTCGCGTGAATCGCACGTGCTTGGAGTGGTGTGAACCGGTACTACAGATATAAATATATGGCGGTAACAACAATGAGAATGTTTGCCCGAGAAGAATAAAGGGGACTAGTCAATGCAGTCAATTCAATGCTGCAGCCATTTTGGTACAAATTAAAATGTAATTAGTGTATCCTCACATCATACTCAGATCAACTCACAAAACTTTTATGAAGGCATAAAAAAATGTTGATTATTCATTTATATAAAACCGAAGGTAGAATTGTCATTTACAGCATTGCGACAATTTGCATTATTTAAATGGATTATTTTTTCAATTATTACATATCCTGAACCCGAGAAATGGTGCATTGTAAGTTGAGCTTTGAGCAGGATATTTATATGGAATGTACACGATAGCTATATATATTCATATTTGTATCACGTTTGATATTATAGCCAATAAAGGAGCAACTATAATGTGCGAGTAATTTTATACTTTTTATGATAAAACAGTCAAAATGATTTTGCTGTGAAAAGTCCAGTATTTCCATGTTAACGCTCTAGGTCTACTCTAGGCTCTAGGTACCACCGTGAAGTCTATTAGCTCGTATGGTATCACGTGCGATACATTTCACGGTATTAGTGTTGAAGTGGAATCCAAACTCAGCTAATATTCCACTGTACCTAACCTCTGACGGTTCAAACCATATTTGTTGGAAAACCATTTTCAACCATCATTTAAATATTAGACCTACTTATGTAGCAATTCATTTTTGTTTTATTCTTTCATTGTGAACTTTTTTTGTTATGTTATTGTGATTAGGTGAGCATAGTGAAACCTTCCATGTCACTAAAAAAAAAACAGTTTTCGTTTTAATGTTTTTTTTTAAATTTTGTACGTGGTATAACTGTCAGGAAAAGTAACCAATCGAATTGAAAGTTTATCTGCGAATTGGTGTAACACCAGAATTGGCTGGTGGCGTTATTCAGAAAAATCGACTGCACAGTTTCATCATGAAAAAAATTGGAAAAATCCTCATGAGAATAACCCAGCAGAAAAATACTTGAAAAACATTTCTTAAAAGCTCTAAAATTTCTACTGAATATAAAACAAAGTACAATATACATTTTCAGTGATTTATACAATAATTGGATGAGAAATAACAACGAAAATGCTTTAAAAGTGAACATTTAATTGAATATTATGATCAGGTGCTGCCAGTGGTCGTGCAACAGGTTGCGTTATATCAATATCAACAGGCAGCAAGTATGGATTTTCAACTTTTGAAATAATTCAAGGTCTATAGATGTAGAGTGAGCGGACAGAATCTTTCACATTCTACATTCACATATTTCCAAGCCCATCTCACAACGCATACATTGCGTTTTCCTAGTAGTATTATTCAATGTAATGAAATTGATGTAATTATATGTATGACAAAAACAGATTTCAGAGCTAAAATAAATATTAACAACCACGTACTTTTGTTTGTAGGTCTATTATTGGATTGGCACTGGTATCAGTCGCAGACCATGGGGAGTATATATAAGACAAAAAAATTGTGCCGAAAAGGCCGGCTGCGAAGGGGCATTAGTTCACGTCTGGCATCCGATGAGAGTATCTACCGTTCTCTCTCGTATCTAGTAGTGTTGCTTCATCGAACGTGACTGATGAATGGTCTTACAGGGACTATGGACATTTCTCGGAGAGAAAAAAATGAAGATATATTATGTGTGAAGTTGACATTTATGAATACGTAGTGTCATTCAATTGATTTATTCTACCTTTTCACAAAAGGAATTTAAAATTTCCCTTTTAGTGGTACCGGTATGGAATTTGCAGGTTACAGAAATAACTTACCAAGTGTAAACATCAAATCAACATTTCAATTTCACTTTATTTGAACTCATTTATTTGTATAACCATTTGCAACATTAACTAATTACTGATATTTACGTCCTAATACAGCCTATTTTCACATAACCTAGAGTAACATGATTCATCATCCTAAATAATGACAGAAATAATGAATCATTACTTATTATCAATATTATATATATATATATACAAGTTTTCCATTCGTCTCACTACTTATGTTTCGCCATTCCCAGTTCAGGTCTGAGGATGAATGAGTACCGGTAAGACCGTTAAGAAGCGGCACCTCTCGGTTGCTCGACTTCGAGGCAGTCTTGTTAACAATACAAATAACTACCTCTGGACTAATGAGTTTAGGAACTAGTAACTAAGGAACTAACAAAGGTCTTTGGTACAAAACAGAATCACTCTTCAGTCCGAACCTCAAACATGGACTAATCTTACTACGGTAATTACTATTGTACATGAAAACAGAGCTACATGTAGTCGTATACGCTACACACGGAGTTGAAGATGTTAGGTCAGTATTGGTAGGCCTGTGTCTACCACTTAAACGGACTAGATAGAAATATATAAAAAGCGATTATAGTCTGTCTCACCAGTCTGTAGCAAGTGTTGGAGATCTTTGTAGTTTGCTCTTCTATTGTCCGGCAAGAAGGTGGGTGTTTAAACATGTCAATCATCTCACAGACTTCATTGGATTCGTACACTGTTGCATTTTACAGTGAAACCTTTATCCATCGTTTTTCAAGGGACAAGGAAAATTAAACCATTCATGAAGGAAAATGATCCATCCAGAAAAATTTAACATTTATTAAATGGGAGTGGGGTGAGAAAAAGTGAATGATACAAGCAGGAAAACAATAGATCCGGGAACAATGCTTAGAGGTTTCACTGTAGGCCTACTCAAATTATATTCTACCCAAGTTGACTTGAATCTGAAATAAGACTTTGAGGTTGAATGATCGTTGATTATATTTAAACAGGTGTACATGAATATGTCACAAACTTGTCCTCAAAAGGCAGGAGAGAAGTGTTCCTTTCTTACTTGTGTTTCCTTTGTTAGATGTATTTAATGAATTCTTGACATGTTCTATAACTGGTTTTACTTTGTCTTACAACTCTGTACTGCATTATGTTCTACTGAATAAATAAAATTACTGTTATTATTATTATTACTGTTGGAGTTATGATTGACATGTTTACCTATTCAGCAGTTAGGCTTATCGTTGAGATAGCAACACTTACTACAGATTGGTGAGACAGACTATACCAATAGCTAATTAGCTACTATAAAAATATAATAATACGTAATAACAAATTAACAAACAATCTCTTACATTATGTGAACATCTTCAAGAATAGGCTTACTCACAAGTTGCGAGCGGATCGTGTTTAATACGTAATCAACCGATCTCGAGTATGTCATCATTGATCCCTGCTAGTCGTAGAAATATAACATTCACATCTAATTGTGTTAGTCTCTTCATAATTATGTGAAACGTAGCATTTTGTAGCAAACCACTGATAAACAGGAGCTGTAACTCCACGTCAACACTACGGGATTATCAACGGAAATGCCACATTCTTTCAGACCCTTCAGTCCGAGGCAGAAAACTGTCGGAATACCACTCACTGTTGATAGTTATTCAAGGAAAGAAATTCTCTTCAACTCGACAACTGGCCGATTCAATTAATTTTACATTTGAACACACTTTACGAAAACAATTTTTCATACAACACAGCTTATTGTCTTCAATATCGTGCAAATTTTCACTAAATAGATAAATGCTTTGAAAAATACATTTATAGTGAGAAATAGTGGAATAAAATATAATGTTAAATGGATCAAAATACCACGAAACATAAAGAAAACCAAAAATGTATATTCTCGAGAGATATTTCTTCTTCGAATTGAAAGCGATAATAAATACTTTTTGTGACGCTGGTTCAGCGGGGCCTATAACATCAATCTATTCACTTTCGTTAAATTTATTGTTCAGTTCCAATTGACGCTTCTTTTCATTTCTTTTTCCTATGAATGTTGAGTAGAAAAAAAAAAATTGGTGGTAAATTTACTGAAACTATTTTGTTATACTTTTAAATTTTAATTAAATTGTTACAGTGATTTAGTTGTAAGTTTACATAATGTTCATACAGTAAAACCTCTATGCATCGTTCCCAGATCCATCGTTTTCCTGCATGAATGGTTTTATTTACGTGTTCCCTTGAAAAACGATGGATAGAGGTTTCACCGTATATCTCTGTGTGTATGCATTTATGTATCCTTCTGCATTTTGTTGTATTTTCCATGTGTTTAATTTTGTTTCTGAAATCTATGTGAATGATGTTTCAAACTGGTGAAATGTAAGGACGGCGCTGCCGAATTTTGCCAGCAATAAAGATCCTATAATAATAATATTTGGATTTGATGGTCCAGCTCATCAATGCTGATTCCTACATCTCTACGCCACAGGGACGCATAGCTGGACACGAGGTGAGACACAAACAATCTATCTGTTGAAGTTTACAATACAGTCTAGGGAAACGAAACGTTCATAGAATAAAACTAGAGAAAATTATCATTTTTCTATCTTAACAATAATGGAAGTTGAACTTACAAAATGTACAAATTGGTAACGTTGCCGATGGGAGCTATACCCAGTGGGCTGTAGTGTATTACTGTACAAGTATATACCGTATTGTCAATGCAAGGAAACGGGTAAGCGCTTAGGTGTTGACGATTCGACGGCTTCGTTGATTTCGATCTCACTGAAAAGTATTCCAAACTCTTGGGGCTGTCATTGTTTTTGAAAAATTGCTTTTTTCTTCCAACGTTGCTCAATGATCCCACAAACAGCTAGGTTATATGGGGGTACGAATGAGCGGATGATAATGAAACGATGAAGTGACAATAAGTGAGAGCCCATGCCCAACGTGACTTTGGTTTCTAGCAGAGTGCGTCAGTCGAGTAAGCCAAGGGGACGGCTGGAATATTCCTCTGAAGCCACCACGTATTGTGCGTGCGAGCAGACAGCAGGCAGAGGAAAGGCTGTTGGACCAATACTTCAGGCCCCTCACCGCGACGGCCACTTGAGATAACGTCCTAGGCCTGGCTAGCTCCAAGAGGCTGAGGACTTAGATTGGTTAATGTTCTCTAGGAGAGCTGGATACCATGACAATAGGAGATAATAACAGAGTCACGGTCTCTTAGAATGCAAACATGTGACCTCTTTCAGTCCACCTCAAGAGCAATGCTGGGACTCTGTGCTAACAACAATGGAAATACACAAATACTGGACATGTTGCTATGGTACTTGGCTCTATTAGTGAATAAAGACCAATCAGAGTCCTCAGTTTCATGAAGCTAGCTGGCCTAGGACTTTATTTCAAGTGACAGTCGCGGTGAGGGGTAAGGGTTCATGTTTGTTAACAAACACAACTGCCAGGTGAGTGTATAACAATGGGGATCGAGGGAGGGGGGAGGAAAATTCACAACGTAATGAGAAGAAGTAGAGATAGATCACAATATGAGCTGGTTTTCATGGCAACGCGGCTGCAAGCTTCTCGGTCGAACGTACGTCGCACGGCTCGGAGAATCAGACTTCTTCCAACGCGACAGGAACGCTCTTCCGTTTAAACAGCTTACGTCGCAGCCACCGACACTGCAATCAAACAGGTACTCTTCATTAGGGCGTTGTTTTAAAAAATGAATATAGGTACGTACAACTAGATCTATTGAGCATGTACAATGAATTATGGTATTCATCATTTTCAAGAAATTTTTAGAATGACTATTAACACAGGTCAAGGAGTTCACTCCTCTTGAATTATAGCTAGGCCTCATCAATAGAATGGAAAAAAAGAAAAAAAAGATGAATACTGGTAAGCCTAGATGAAATTAAATTGGAAAAATGGTTATGCCTAGGCCTATGAAAAAAAGGAAATAAATAAATATGAATGAATAAATTGAAAACAATTATGAAAATCTATCTTTAAATGTGCTACTCAAGGTCAAGTAAATTGTCTGAATAAGCGCAAAATGACCTAGATGTCATCGCGCCTTCCCAAATATTCATTCATGAATTCATTAATTGTTTTCAAGGGACCAAGAAAATTGAACCCTCGTTAATCCGAAATGAAAGGGTGCCCGAAAAAATGATTTCGACACAAAAATTCGGATCAACCCAAAAAAACTCCTTTTGCACGAAAATCATCTCACTGCCTGGTTAGAATGGAAGCAATTTCGTATTGCTCGCGGGAGAAAGCTGTGTCACACGTGTTTACTCGGCTAGCCGACAATGCACGATTGTCATTTAGCCCTCTTCCATTGGGGCTCGGCCGTCCCGAGTCCGACTGATGAACGTGTGTTTTGAGCTTACCGCTCATCAAGGTCAGAGCAGCGAGTGCAGTCGGAGTCGGGTGATGCACTCAAGGCAGCGAACATTCCAGCTGGCTCTGGCCCCATGTTGCACGTCAAATAAAAATAATGGAAATTGGGGAAATAATTATCAATTCAAGAAATTTACTCAGACTATTTCGAATTATCCAATCAGAAAACAGCCCCCCCCCTTCCCCGCCTCTTGGAACACGATGTGTCTAGCTACCTCGAAGTGCACGAAGTTGGACTCAGTCTCACCCCCCCCCCCCTCCCCTCGAACACGAAGTGTCTAGCTACCTCGAAGTGCACGAAGTTGGCCAGCGTGAAGACTGCGAGGGCCGCCAGACAGACGTAGATGACAGACCGGACCCGATCTCGGTTGTCACGCCACGCGACCAGCTCGTCCACGTGCAGGAAGCGATTACGCAGGTCGTACGGCAGCTCAAACGACGACGCCTTGGGGAACAGCGAGTCGTACAAGTCCTGCAAGACGGCTCGCGCGACCACGTTGTCAGCCTCGCGCGACGGGTCCAGGTTGTCGTTCAGGCAGATGAACTTCCTGATGAACAGATGACACAATAATGATACTGAGATGAGTGGTCGAGTGGCTAGCGCACTGAACCGTCATTCGGGAGACTGGGGTTCGATTCCCGCCATGGTTGACCATCCTGACAGAGGTGCATTGTGGTATCCCTCTGTCGTTCAGGTTAATACTGGGATGGTTCCTTAACAACACGCCACGACAGACTCCTTTCCACTATCCAAAAACATCTAATGATAAAATAACCTTTCATATCATCATCCCACCATCTCATATATCATTCACCGACGCCAATAGATCGTAGTCGTCAGCACAGTGTGTCGTAAACCCAATATAAATGGAATAAAAAGTGAAAATTCAGGAATAGATCGAGTTCACAATCTTCCAAATTACAATCGTCCGCATGCCTCAAACAAATAAGTAGTATTTATATTTTATTCAATTTCATCATCAGTAAAATATATGTCCTTTTTTGTAAGCCTAGCGTATTTGTTTACTTTAGCCACATCTTGGATACAAATATTTAAAGTAAATAGAAGACTTGACATCAAGTTTCTACAAAACAACACCAGGTAGAGCAGCGATCTACATTTCTACGGAAAGTACACGGGAAATGAAACGAGACTGAGAGCCGAGATAAGACCTCGATGCGTCTTGGTTTGTCCGACGAAGACTCACTTGGGTGCTCTGCGTATGTCATCGAGCGTGACTACCAGCTGACTCAGGTTCGAGCCCAGCATCTTGAAGCTGACGTCGGCCGCGCGGTCCTTGACAAGCTCGTACTTGTACTTGCTCTGCGTGCCTAGCTTGTCTGTAAGCAGCGCTGCTATTGGCTGACAGGCTGTGATCAGCGACTCGGTGATGGTCGGCTGTAAGCAGGCAAGAACCGGTGAGACGTGTCAATGGCAAGGCACGATAGGCTCTCCCGATAGACGTGGATTTTATCATTCGTGAAATTGGAAGGGAGGAAATCAAAAACTCACGGTTCGATACGCCAACTGCGAAACTTCGTACCTGAAGATTTTATATTCGTGAAAAGTGATTGAATATTTTTTATAGGTTAGGTTTGGCTTACATCTGGTTTTAATCATTTCAAATTAAATGGCAACACTTGTTGCTTAGATTCCTGATAGAATAGGTTTCTCAATGGCTTTGATTGATGTAAAAAAATATATCATCATTTTTTAAATCAAAATGGCTGATCAGATTCATGCAAAAGTTTGGAGTAATGCGTACAATTACGCCTATTTTGGTGAAACTCCGTGAAAATTTGAATTTAATCAAAATAGATATTTTTCCGCATTTTTTCGTCTGGGTTTTTTGTGTTTTTTTTTTAATTCAAAATGCGTCTTCCCAGAAGTGGTGCAACTGATTGCATCTCAAAACTATACACTAACGAACTAGATAAGGACACTTGTGTATGCCAAGTTTCAACTGAATTTGTACTCTCGTTCAACCTGTGGAATGCCTTTATTTCCGAGCACGGTAAAGTTAGTCTCCCCTTGGCTCACGCAACGCACTTAGCTTGAAGGTGTGCCCGTGACTAGCGTACGTACCAGCTTGGAGTCGTGGTATCTCTCGAAGGGCGGAGCGACGACCGAGGTGTCCGGCGGCAGGTGCTTGGAGCAGTTGAGCAACAGCTGTTCGAAGTGCAGCACGCGGTTATAGCCGAGAGGCAGCTCGTAGATCCGCGTCAGAAGCGTGCGCAGCTCTCGGTCCGACCACGTGCTGTAACAGGGCATAGGTTAGCGGCTGCCATCGGTAGCGCAGGACAGTCTCGTAATGCTCACAGATATCTCATTACTATAATAAATATGGGAAGATCCACCCACTTTCAATGATGAGAACTGCGACAAGAATTTTAGAGCTTATATCGGGTTTAATAATAATAATGATAATAAGTCTTCATTTCTTTCAAAACACAACACAGTTGGGTATACATATAGTTACTTACATAGTTGGCATTTGAAAGAAAATGACGAGGTTCGGTGGGATGCCGCTCTTCCAACTAACCATGATTAATAATAGAGATAATAAGATATATACTAATAGAATAGTTGACGCACTCTACTGATGAATATGATTTATTGGCGTCGGTGTATGATATATGAGATGATGAGATGGAAGGTTACTTTATTAGGTGTTTTTGGATAGTGGGAAAGATTCGGTCGTGGCCTGTTGTTAAGAAACCATCTCAATATTGACCTGAAAGATAGAGGGAAACTATGAGAACCCCTGTCAGGATGGTCGACAATCGAACTCTGGTCTCCTGAATGACAGTTCGGTGTGCTAGCCACTCGACCAGACGTCTCGCGTTTGACTCACCGTGATTGGTCGGTGTCGAAAGTGTTGAATATCTGCGCCAGCGAGCGGTTGACCTTCTCGCTCATGAGGAAGTAGAAGTACGAGAAGGCAAACTGCATGTCGCGGGAGCTGCGCATGCGGTGCGACGACGTTACAAACCACTCGCTGGAAAACCTGACAAACACACGGAAAACATTATTAGCAGCGGTCAGAAAAAATGACAATTCCAATATCAATAATCTTTTTTAGATGAGCAAATGCGATCACCTCCATCCTACTCTTATGGCACTTAATCTTCTTCTTTCTTTTTTTTTTGTACCTAATGCACAGGTTGCACAGTTTGAATGATCACTAACTTCTTTTGCATATGAACACTTATCCAACTTGGAACCTGTTCAGGAAATAACAGGAATATATCGGTCGGACCATTCCTGAAAAATATCATCTCATTTTTTCTAAAAAAACAAGATTAGGCTGAGCAAAAAAATTTGAAAAATAAAATCTTTACCAAAAAATTCAAATTCTCACTGAATATGAACGCACGAATGATACACATTATTAAAACTTGTATGCACTTCGGACCAGCCGTTTCGAAAAGAATAATTTAATAAATATTTTTCTTCATCAAATAGATAGAAATAATGTCAGAAAAATGTTGCTGAGATTCACGGCATCCTAGATTCAAAAGTAACAGAATGAAGTATATCTTATGAGTCAAGGTGTGTAGAGTTTCCGATTATACCAGAGTCTATAGAAGGTAGAACTACTTTATCAACTCTGATTATTAGATATCTCGCTCATCTTACAATGCATATATTGCGTTTGCCTCGTGTATTCCATTGTTGTCAGCACACAATCCTAGCTCTGCTCCTGAGATCGGCTGGAAATAGGGATCATTTGTGCGTTCCAAGAGACCGTGACTTTGTTACAGTAGAATCTCTGTTATAAGTTTCTCGGTTATACGTTCATCACATTCACAAGTTTTATTCGTTGATCCAACCCATATGCTCCACATGTTACAAAATTTCATCAATAAGTTTTTCACGTTGGTACATTTTTTTTAGACTGGTCCCCTGAGAAACGTATGAAAGAGATTCCACTGTATGCCACAGAATTCAGGTCGCGCGGTGAATATGAACCAATGAAAGTCCTGGTCTCTTGAAGCTAGCTAGACGTAGGACGTTACTTCAAGTGACCGCCACGGTGAGGGTCCCGCATATAACTCTTCAACGATAACAGTCAGTCAGTCACCATTGCTACAATCAACAGACATTGCCCACGAGTTCTGCCGCTTGAAGCTAACGTCAAATGGCGTCTTGCAGCCATGCAGACGATTATACAATCACCTACCAGCTGCAATAAAATCACTAGAGTTGACTCAATTCAAGATAGCTGTCAAGCATCACCTAATGAAGAAATGCCGCCATAATATTGACGAATATTTGAACTCTCAGCATGAATTAAGCATTCTAGGCAAACGCAGCTGTCTTCGCCATCGCTCATCGAAAAATATTCAAACTTTAATCTTCAATTTTTGTATTTTGACCTGGGGCCGAATCCACAAAAGGTCGTAACTTTGATCCGGCTCGAAGTAACGACAATTTCTAGAGATAATACTATATTTGATCTATTATTTTAGATTTTTCAATTCTAATAAATAATAGATTGATGATAATAATGGACTAAATCAAAAATTAAGATTGAAAAATAAAAAATGATACCGTAGATCAAATATAGTATTATCTGTAGAAATTTTGTCAATCTGGGCCCTGATTTATATAAAGTATTTATATATTAGTATCCATTTATATATTTAAGTATTTCCGATGAGCATGGTGAAGTAACAATGAGCAATGAACGGCTTGACCCATGTACCTCTGCTGCAGCTGCCCCATGACGTGCTTGTCCACGAGGTGGGGCATGTGGGCCGGCACTTTCCTCGACTTGAAGCCGTACTCTTGGTTGAACAGCTGATTCACGTACAGCAACGACTCGGCAAACGTGTCGAGCGGCTTCCTCGGCAGAACGGGCTGGTGCTTGCCTGGAGCAACACACAACCGTCGGTCAACGCTTACGTTCGCGTTCAAACGCGGCACAGTCTCGATGTGGTGGTACAGTGGAACCTCTTTACTAGGGATGACATCGATTCTCAAAATCGGGAATCGATCCTCTATGCTCCAGAATCGATTGAAAATCGATTTTGAAAAGAAAAAAAATTGAAAAAAAAAAGTTTATTCTCAAAAAAGTAGTGTAATTTGAAACTTTTTTTTTCAACCTTCCCAAGGCATTCACGTGAAAAATAGCTGCTAGAGACTTCTTTGAACTGTACTGTACCATTTGGGTATTTCCGTCAACGTTCGGCTGTCAGACGTAACCGAAGGGATAGCTTTTGTCCAGATAGTAAAATCTCAACAATACAGAATAATATAGACAACGAAAAAAATGAGCACTTATTACGACGTAAAGAAGTACAGCACTGAACCAAAAATTAAAAAAAAAAAATTCATTTTTTTTTGAAAAATCGATTTTTTGATTTGAGAATTGTTTTACCTCAGAATCGATTCTTAATCGATTCTCGATTAATTGATGTTATCACTACTATTTAGTATGTTTCTCAGGGGACCAGACAAAAAACTGACTAATGTGAAGAACTTACTGAAGAAACTATTCAACATATGTGAGAATGTACGTAGATGGGATCAGAAAATAAAACTTACCAAGGTGAAAAATATACCAACGAGAAACTTAACAAAGAGGTTCCACTGTATATATACTATACATACCGTAAGGTGAGAAAGCAACAATACATATTACGTGGACATCAAAATGACCCACATGATATTCTACTACAGTGAAACCTGTATGCATCGTTCCCGGATCCATCGTTTTCCTGCTTCCATCATTTATTTGATCCCATCCTACTCCCTTATAAACAATGCTGAATTTCCAAGATGGATCGTTTTCCTGCATGGACGTTTTTATTTTCCTGATCCCTTGAAAAACAATGGATACGGTACCGTAAGAGGTTTCACTGTAACGGTAATAGTTCGGTACACTATACTAAATTAATTTCCGTTTTCTAGCTTCCTTACCTACAACACTATTTCTGGTGTCTTCCTCCATCTTACGCTTCAAGGCATCTTTCTTCTTCTTGCTCCCCTGACTCTCTTTCTCGTCGTGCCTCTGTTCGACTTCTTCCAGAATATCCCCGGGGATCAGAGCCGGATCCCGGACCTTGTAGCCGCGCAGCCTGTACTTGCTACGCAGCTGCTGCCTTGATTTCAGGTACGCCTGAACTAAATTATCGTTGAACAAAGTCTTTGGAAGATCCGACGTATTATACGTCTCCATTAGACTAGACATAATATCTCGACTTGAGTTATGTTGACTAGGAAACAATAATGAAACAATGTCGGCTTCACCAGTTTCGTTGCTAAAAATAGTATATGGCACATTATCAATGACTGAACTATTATTTAAATGTTCAGATGGCACTTTACTACTAGTATTTACGCTAACTTTTGTACTATTTAATAAATTGGAAATATAAAATTGTTCGTTTATTTGTAAAATACTTCTCGATCGCAAAACTTTCGATTCACGTTCCACAACGGAATTATTCCGTACGGGCCTAATCAGTCTTTCTACATTATTATCTAATGTATTCTCCAATATCCCAACACTTTCCGTCACTACCGCCGTCTCACTCTTCACAACCGGTTCTTCTTTCGCTTCCGGCCGATGAGCGTAATCGTTGTCGGCAAACAGGTTGTTGTCTGCGTACTCTGCGTTGTCGAGGAAGTTGTCGTCGAGCTTGTTGCGTCGGCTGTTGGGTTGGTACGGCTCCTCCTCGCCGATGTTGTGCTGGTAGCGCGGTTGGTCGCCCTGCTCCAGCATGTCCTCGTTGGAGGCGGAGTCCAGGCAGTCCCCGTTGTCGTAGAAACAGGCGGACGTGTTGCAGGGCGGGTCGCACGAACCGTCGCCCACCCACGCCCACGGGCACGCGGTCGAGCAGTCGGGGACGCCCCATGACAGGTACACCTGTGGGTCAACACAAACAACACTGGTTTATATACAATATAAACTGACTATTGGTATTTGGTATATCAAAAGCCATGAACAAAATGACACGAACAAAATGACACGGCATTACTATCGGCCGGCAATCTCAATGGGCTCACCACGACGTCAAATAATTTGAACTGTTTTATTTACATAAGGTTTAACGACGCACTGTACTGATGACTACGATTCAATACTAGATGGGATGGTGAGATGGATGTTCATTTTATTAGGTGTTTTTGGATAGTGAAAAGGCGTCGGTCATGGCATGTTATTAAGGAACCATTCCAGTATTGACCAGAACGACAACAGAGGAGAGCCACAAAAAACCCCTGTCAGAACGGTTGACCATGGCAGGAGTCAAACACCGGTCTCCTGAATGACAGTTCAGTGTATTAACCATTCGTCTCAGTATTTGAACCGGTCTACAACTTGTTTTGCATAAATATGGTTTGAGTTGGTTTCCATGACTAAATTTCGGCTGTCTAAATGACTTTCAAAATGTTCACCATTACTATCAACAGTTGTTGAGCATATTTACGTTATAATGTGCTGTGATGCCCGCACTTGTCGATGGAGGATGGGAGGTGTTGAATCGAATCAAATCGATAACGAGCTCGACAGTCAAAAGTTTGACTTCAACCAACTCTCAAGGCCACACTGGACGGCAAACAGAGCGAGTCTATGATTGGCTCGTTGCTTTTGACGGCCCCACAAATTTGTTCTGCCGCGGCTCTATGAACGTATCTCAATCATCAAGAGCTTACTGAAATCTCAAATGTAGGCCCTAACAGAAATACAATTAAATTGACTACAAATGAATAATCACACAAAATTATAATAAAGAAGAATTAAAACAATACCAAGAAAAGAACACTCGAGCATAGATATATATTACGTTACCGAGTTATTTTACTCCTGCAGCCGATAACGAAATAGGCCTATGCTCGTTCCAATCTCGGCAGCCATATTGGACATTTACAAATAGAATCTGAGCAAGGCATTCTATATTATTGCTAATATATATATCAAATATGTTGGAAAATTCCCGGTTTGCAAAGCGTTGTGAAGCTACTGCCGAGACACAAATATGTACGCCTTCTTGACGTTGAGTAACGTGTCTCGGTGATTTGGATCTATGAACAGAGTGTGAACGCACTGGATGACTACGTCTGCCTACCTTCTGTCCAGTGGCGTGAGTGATGAAGTCTTCCGGCCAAACCTCTCTGCCCAGGAGCACGTCGTCGTTGAGGTACAGGAACTGTGACGACAGGCCTGGAATACTGGAGCACAACACACGTCCGTCCGTCAGTTGTCACAAGGCCAACGGTAGTCGCATGGCTATAGCTAGGTTCCCATAACAATTTTTTCACGTGACGTCCGTCAAAACATCGCACGGCATCGTTGGTGTAAAATAGATCACGTTCCCATACCGTTTTTTGCCCGTCACATAAGATAATGCATTCTATCGGCAAAAACTAGAACTTCTGAAGGCAACCATCGAAATCAACGAGTCAACATGACACCATCTTAGGCAGGTATATTCTCTAATTGCCTCGATGAACATTTCAGGATCAAAACTAACCATTAAAAATGAACAGGCCTAATTCTTTATATAACCTCAAAATATAAAACAGCGTGTGATTTTGCTCGCGATTATAACAGTGATACCGAAATAAACGGAAATGCGACGATGCGCTCCTACATTCGACTGTTGGTACTTTACACGACATCTGCAAATCGTCCCGTGCCGTGAGGGACGTGAAAATATTGGAGTTGGCTCTACTTGGACGGGGAAAAATCGTTGCCTCCCGCCGTTGTTTTCTCTTGCGCGTGATTGGTTGAAAGTTGCCGTCGACCGAAGTTTTGACGGACGTCACGTGAAAAAATCGTTATGGAAACCTAGCTTAACCCAACATATGTGTACCGGTATTGAGATTTGACAAAGGAAACATATGAAAGGAATCATGTTGTTACTTTTCAGTTCATGTTGGTGAAGGGTTATACATAGGCCTATGTAGAGGATACGATCGACTGTCCGCTCAATTCGTTAGTCCCAACCGTCATTGTGAACTAGTGTCCATCCCCCAACACTCTTGAACAACTCTCGTTTGGGCGGTTTAAGCATGCAATTCTCCGTATTTCGGGTGTACCCGGGTAACAAATTGATACCTGGGTAACGCATTACTTGACTCTCTACTCTACTGTGACCAAGGCAATAGCCGAAACGTCGAAACCTAGTGTGTACTTTTCATCTCTGTGTTATATTAATGGGCTCTCCACTATGAGTAGGCCTTTCTCTACTCATAAATCTCAGTAAGCTGCTGTTCTTTCTTTCCCTTTCACCCAATTCATGCATTACTTGAATCAGGTAGAGTCTTGGAGATCTTTGTAGTTTGCTCATCTATTGTCCAGCAGAAGATAGGTATATAAACATGTCAATCATCTCTACAGACTTCATTGGACTCATACACTGTTGCATTTCACTCAAATTATTTTCTACCCCAGTCTGAGTTGACTTGAATCTTGAATAAGTCTTTCAGGGTTGAATGATGAATGATCTTTGGTTATATCTACACAGGTGTACATGAATATGTCCTCAGATGTGGCAACGTCGCACAACAACCCTTACCCAGTCACAAACTTGTCCTCAAAATGCAGGACAGAAGAGTTCCTCTGTTACTGTTGGGAGATATTTATTAATTTATTCATTTTAAAATAACAGCTTTTGAACATCCACATCAATAAATACAGTGTTGATGAATAGATGGATAGATAGATCGGGTGAAAGGGAAAGAAAGAACAGCAGCTACAGAGTAGAGAAAGGCCTACTCATAGTGGAGACTCTCTACTCCACTGTGACCACTTGGGCAATAGCGGAAACGTCATAATCTCGTGTGTACTCTTCATCTCTGTGTTCTATCAACGGGCTCTCTACTACGAGGAGGCCTTTCTCTACTCATAAATCTCTCTAAGCTGCTGTTCTCTCTTTCCCTTCAACCCAATTAATATATTCAGCCTCAGGCTATTTTCCTAGACACACCGGATGGATAGATATGATTGACATGTTCACCTATCCAGCAGCTGATCGATGGGATAGCAACACTTGCTACAGATCGGTGAGACGTGACTTGTACGTACCGGTGGAGATGGCTCTCTATGGCGGGGCTGCTGAACGTCGGCAGATGCGACGGGTCGGGGAAAATGTCTCGATGAGTCACGACGGTCAGCCGAGGATTCTCCAGGTCCAGCCAATGAGGGATCTGACCGTTGGTGACGACGTATACGTGGCGCACCCAAGGGGCGAACCTCTCAAGCGATCTCAGCGAGTAGCGTAGCTCCTGATGAACAGAACGATTTCACAATTGGTCAAAAATTTGGTCAAAAATTTTTTTTTCATTCGATTTTTGTCATGCCTGTTTTCACTTGGCTGCACCGTAACATTCTCGTGACTAATAATCATCTCTAAACTCACAGGCTTCTTCGAATGTGAGTGTAACTTCCGGTAAAATCGTAGTTTCGGCCAACGAAAGTTGAAGTAGAGTCAATAATCACGACACCGAATTGGTGTCGTGAACCGCCATGTTGTTTAGGTGAATACTGGCTTCTGATTGGTCAGTTGGGAAAATCGTGTCGGACGATGAGAAAAAATCGTAACTGTAAACCCTGCTTGAAGGGTCGGAGCCAAAACCCTCAGTTTTACTTTTATGTAGTCTACAGGTAGCTTGAGAAATGGAAGTTTGTCAGTTGGTTTTGAGTAGTTGACCGATTGAAATGCAGCTTACGTCCTTATCTTCGAAGCGCGACATGGACAAGTCGCTGGGGTGGCCACCAGATGGCAGCTCGAGTATCAGGTGCGCTCGGTGGACGCGGAACTTGACGCCGGATAGAGACACAATCTAGCAAACAATACAACAAATAAAGACAAATTCTTTTGATCTCTCGTTCCTTTTTGTTCTTTCGATCAGGGGCGTAAAAGTTGGAGAATTCAAGTTTGAGTCGAGTTCGAGAGAAATTTGCGAGTTCAAAAAACAACATTTGTTAGTGTCGAGATTTGCACATCGGTAGCAACCTCTCGACACTAAAATTGCCACAAAAATCATATTCGGGACGATACAAGTAGGCCTACCAAAAGTTTTGAAAAATAAATGAAAAGAAATTGAACTCGAAATTTTCGAGTTCACTTGAATTTGAACTTGGACTCGATATTCCAGTGCTCGCACACCCCTAGTTTTAATGTATACCTTTTCGAGTCAGGTTTTATTCCAGGTAATTAACTCAATTATACTAGGATTTCCAGGCAACAATGTAATTCTTGAGAATGACTCCCTACTCTAGAAGACGCCACAGCTCCGAGACAAGATTTCAACGAATGATTACGATATTTATTACCTTAACATAATAGAAAACTAGACATCATCATCTTAATCTCAGAAATGATCATTTATTTATTTGTCCTCCAGAAGACAACCCTTTTTCTGAGTTGTGACGTAGACATTGCTCGATTCTGTTCATGTTTCTGTACAGAATCAGTAATGCCTACGTCATGACTCACGGTCTCTGGAGGACCAAACAGAACTGATTCTTATTTGTGAAATTGAGATGATGATTTCCAGTTTTCTCTAGAATTGGTTAAATAAATACCGCCATTATTCATTAAAATCCAGTTTCAAAGTTGTGATGTCTTTCAAATTTCATGTTTATTCATTTCATGTTTATTCATTTCATGTTTATTCATTTCATGTTTATTCATTTCATGTTGTTGGATGAGCAAAGCGAAGACTCAATTTCACCATACCCGAAAAAAAAAGTACTTTTTTTTTTCGCGCTCCACAGGTCAGACGAAAATTCAAAATTAGTTGAAACTTGGCACACACAAGTATCCTTATCTAATTGAATACTGTATAGTTTTGAGGTGCGATCGGTTGAACCACTTCTGAGAAAACTCATTTAAAAGTTTTCAAAAATCTCATAAGAATAACCCAGAGAAAAAAAATCAGGAAAAATATTTCATCCGAGAGAATTCAAATTCTCGGGGAATTTTAATCTGATAATGATACACATTATTCCGAACTTTAACTCAAATCGGATCAGCCATTTTGATGTAAAAAAATATATAATGTGATTTTCATAAATCATTCAAAGCTATCAAGATACCTATTAAATCCAAGCTACAGGTGTCACCACTTAATTGTAAATGATTAAAACAAAGCCTTCTTTATTATCATAGAAATTAATAATGAAAAATAAGATGGCATTGAAGTAATGGTTTGGATCAAGGTGTATATATTTAATAACCAATCCAAAGATAAGTTCCAGCTCATCCATCAACGCGGCAACACATAACGCGTTTGCCTAGTTACAGATAATTGATATTTCACTTGCAAGTTGTAAGGGCAGGCTTGTACCTTCTTGGTGACCACCATATCCACGCCCGGGTTCGTAACGACAAGAACGCCTTTGGCTTGGTGGCGGTCTACGTTCACGCCCGATTCCGGAAATACAGCTCTCACGTCGTCATCTGTCACCTGCCCATCGCGCCATGGCAACCCAACTAACATCAGCGAGTCACCGGTTGTATACAAATTAGGGGCAGTACCATCTGCAACAAACATGTACGCCAACCAAGATTAAAATCTACCGCATTCCAATTGATTACTTTGCACTTTGTATATAATCACACAAGAGCCCACATCTTGGGCAGATGTACAGGGTGCACTTTCGCCACATATATCTCAAGAACTACAAACACTACGGACTTGCAGTAAGATGCAGTCAATGAAAAATACGGCCTCACAATTAGATACGGTATGCTTAATCGAAAATTGAAGAATAATTTTAATATGGATTGATAATTGAATCAAAACGTGACTATTTTGATGGTTTTCATTGCTTAATTCCCGGTTACCAAATAATATTAGAAATAAATTACAAACGCACATCTTCAAGTTCAACTTTACTTATCAATATTAAAAATCCTGATTTGCCTGTAATTTTACAGTTTTCCCAATTCTCTTGGCCAAAATGTGTAATGCAACTAGATTTTGTCCAAATTATAGAATGAAAAACTCCTCCATCTAGCGGTGGTTACTGGAACTCTTTTAATATAATCCCCTTTCCACTTTTCAACCCACAACCCAACTTTTGAACTTCCATCAGACTTGAGTCGAGCATTTCGAACAGAAACATTCTCAGCTAAGATGCGGCCTCTTGATCAGTCTCTATTATGATTAAAAATAGCGGCATGGATACAGATCATCAACATGTCTCGGCAATCGAAGATTCCACAATCGAAATGTTGAACTCCACTTCTGAACATGACAACATCTGATGTGCAGTTGTAACGAAAGTCATGTTCATTCACTTTCATTGCTCCGAATTATTAGTCAATCACTCCGAGGTTTGAGGTTTGTTGTGACAATCACTGATGAAAGTGAATATCGGGTGGTTTACTAATGAAATGCCTTGACAATTTACTTTCCACAGTCTCTAAAATAACAAAATATTATAATAATCGAGATGCATTATAAAAATCCTACTTGCATGACTCTGGTGGTACAAATAGAAATCTCAAGTTTCTACCATTGATCTAAATTAATAATAGTTTGCTACAACATAGTATTAATTCAAAACAATAATTTGACAAAAATATTCAGAAATGTTTAAATGGTCCTAAAATAATTGTTCACTTGCCTGATGTCCAGTGCGCATGACTTGGTGCCTGTTCGCCTACTGCTGCCCTAGAGTAAGCCTGCGCTGCCGACTCCTGATCGTTGAAAGCCAGCAGCGTCCAGTTCTGAGCCGACACTTGTACATTACGCAACGTTGCGTCGGAAACGTCCGTGGAGTGGCCGCTGGAAACACAGCACGCGACAGGTTGACGGACGAGTATATGCGTTGTGAGGTTATGTTGACACTGACATTAGCACTGAATACTCGAGATGACTGGATATTCATTTACACTGGTGAATACATGAATGCTAATAGAAACACCATGTATGGTGTATGAATGCACCCTACATATATTTTACCGAGATACGTTACTCAATGTTAAGAAGGCGTAGGCTACCGCACACATAACAACAGGTTGCATAATATAATTTGTAATTAGTTACTGGACCAAAACCATTGATTGGCAATTCAAGCAATTAAAACCTGATTATCAGTTCCAAGTCACTCACCGTAATGCAGCGAACGTTGAAGGTACACAGTCTCGATATGGGCAACGTCTAGACGTCTCCTGACGCAGTTTGTCGCGGTATTGCCGCAAGTTATCGAGCAGAACGGGGTCCGTTCCGTTGACCCAGGTGTACACAACGTCCACTGGAACGCTCTGACACAACGCATGCTGATACGAGCGCTGACCGATGTTATCGGTGAAAGAGTTGAACACCGACTCGTACTTATCTTGACTCCAAGAAAGCAGTATCTGAATTCAAGAAGCATACCAGTTAGAAAGTATTCATTGGCCCATTTAATCATTTCGTATTCATTTGGTATTCGGTGGCCCTGTCAGGCCGTAATCGCATGTGTGCCTTCTTGGACGTTTTCAAATGTAACGTTGCATTCAATATCTCGACAGCATCACCTCCCGTTGACATAGGTTTATACCAACATCCAGGAGATAGCTTAAGAAATGGATGTCAATTTTTTTGCCGATAGAATACGCAAATTAATTAAAACGTCTATAATTCAGCCAGCTGTTGTCCTAGAACCTCATTCTAGGCTGCAAGTGTCAAATCCACTTCATATGCTGAGTAAAAATTAGGGTCCATTTCCAAATTTCTCGTGTTTTTTAATTTGCGCCACACAAACCACAAAATTAGGCAATCGAATTGCAAATTCTTCTAAAGTATACCAGTAATAACTTCATGGTACGGTATAGCCTACTGGTACAGGTAATAGATTATTTGCATTCAAGGCAATCTCCTTTCCAAGATGCAATGATTTCTGCCTGAAAAGATTTAGGTCTGGGCCTGGTAATTGATTATTTTGTGAGAGAGAATCAATGGCTCAGTAGACCTACAGGCTAATTATACGCCTACGGCTAATGTTCTCTTAAGGCATAGGCCAACGACAAATACACGTAGGTGAAATAACCATTGGAATATCCTTAGAATATGACCAAGTCTGAACCTGGGACGAAAGGCGTCAACTGTGTCGGCAGGTGAGAATCCAGACTTACCGCTGAAACTAAGTCTAGATCCTTATATTGTCTATGCCTGAATGTGGATAAGGCCGGGCTCAATGCCTCTGGCAGGTTCACGCCCTAACCTCAAAATTGACAGTATATCTTACCTCACCGAACTGAATTACAGATACCAATATCGTGGTAAACGCTACAATGATGACTAAGAGTGAATATTTATGTGATAATATGTCGTATGTTTGTCGTTGAATAATCTTCCACGTCTTCATAATAAAATACATCTTCGTTTCTCATTTTAAGTAATGCTGAGTAAACATTTTGTAATTTAACTTATGAATGACAACATCCACTGCCTACTAGTGCTACCGCCCTTTCACTGCCATCTTTTCTCAATTTGAATTAAAACCAATTCACGAGTTATTCGAACCCCATCTATCTAGGAAAACGCTTTAAATGTCTTGCAATGAAAAGTTTTCTCGCAAATTGTTACCTAATTAATTAATTAATTAGTTGATTCGTTCGGTATAGTTTATGTATAGCAATATTTATTGGTCCACTATCAATTGTTGTTTTTACACTATCATTATAATATTATTAATATTGAATTTTAAAATGTTTTCTAGGCCTAATTGATTTTTACCGTTTTTCTTATCAGCTGGAAATTCAGTAGTGAACAGAAAGGGAATAATGTAACCTTATAATCGTGTTTACAAATAGCAGAATCATTAAATGTGATATTTACCAGTTATATTTCAGTCACAATAGTAAATGTATGCAATATTTACTCTGACAATATAGGCCTACACAGTCTTGCGGTTGTTTCATTTGCGTAGGCCTGATATGGATTTATGACTAGGGACCTATATACGTAATAACTAAGCACGTTTAATTTTCATGACATAGGCTACAAAAGAACAGACACATCCAAAACCGTTATAAAAAGTAACGAATTAAAAATGTAATTTTCAAATTTTAATTTTATTATTATTACATTGGGTTTAACGTCACACTGTACTGATGACTGCGATCTATTGGCGTCGGTGGATGGTGAGATGAAAGGTTATTTACGAGGTGTTTTTGGATGGTGGGAAGGAGTCGGTTGTGGCCTGTTGTTAAGGAACCATCCCAGTATTGATCTGAACGACAGAGGAAAACCACAAGAAAACCCTGTCAGGATGGTCGACCACGGCGAGAATCGAACCCTGGTCTCCCAAATGACGGTTCAGTGTATTAACAACTCGGCCACACGTCAATTCATTTCATATTAAAGCTGATAAGGACGAATTTAAACTTCAAACCTAATGTTTGTTTGTTTGTGTTGTTTACTGCAGTTGCGCGGTGGCAGTTGTTTTTCTCTTTCAATTCTCCTCTTAAACTCTCTAATTCTCTCTGCTCCTCTTGCGTCTTTGCACGGCCCATTACACTTTATTATTATTATTATTATTATTATTATTAACTCTTACAGTTGCACATAAATGCGCGGTGGCAAGTTCCCTATCAATCCTATCCTATCGCCTCCCTAACCTTCTGACGGAATAGCTTCAACCCTATTTCATCCTCCTCAAGTATACTTCTACTAAGCCCATTCCAATCCCTACCTGTCCTATTCAAGAAAGAGAACTTACCGACATCTAATCTAGCCCCCTTTATAACTACTGCTCTATCATGACTTCGCCTACCCCCATACCCTGACTCATTCCTTTCAATCAACCTATTCAACTCTCCCCAGCCCCCTTCTCCTTCCATTACCCTGAAGAAATTACAGATCCGATCCTCCTTTCTCCGTATTTCCAATTCCCGCCATCCCAAGTCTCGGATCATCTCAGATGAACTCTCCAATATTCTCACCCTCTCCCCCCTTTCATTCTCCCCCCATTTCCACCTCCTAACCCTACCTGTAACCCTTCTAACTGCAATCCTTTGCACCCTTTCCACATCCCTTATCTCACCTAATCTATAAGGATCCCAAACTGAACTAGCATATTCCACCATGGGACGCACTAACGAGAAATAAGCCTTTTCCTTTATCTCCATACTTGTCCCCCTAAGCTGCCTCATTACAAAGTTTAGTGCATTTATACTCTTTTTTACTATTCTCTCAATCTGACTCCCCCACCCTAGACGTCTATCAAATACCACCCCCAAGTACTTGTAATTTTCCACTGACTCAAGTGACTTCCCTCCTACATCATACACTACATCAGCCCTCACTCTCCTCCTACCAAAGGTGACTAACTTACACTTCCCTTCATTTAACCCCATCTTGTTCAACTGAACCCAACAATTAAGTGCCGTCAAATCTGCCTGAATAGCTACTACATCCTCCTCTGTATTGATTTCCCTATATACCACACAATCATCTGCAAATAACCTTATTCTCGAATTAACAACCCTAGTCAGATCATCTATATATAAATCAAATAATAACGGACCTAGCACACTACCCTGTGGAACTCCTGACGTAACCTTAACCTCACTTGAAACCTCCGAACCTACTCGAACCGTTTGAACTCTATCCTGAAGAAAGTTTCCAATCCAATTAACTAACCCAGCATTCCCAATGGACAGTTCCAACTTCCCTAATAATACTTCCTCGATGTTCTTTGGGTGGACCCATTCCTTCCCAATTCTGTTCCGCAGCAAGCTTTTCTCCTCTCTCCCACTCCACTGAACTTTTGTTTTGAACAATTATTGTTAAACAATAATATTCGAAATTACTAGTATGAAATCTAGTAAGATCGAAAGATGTCGTGAGTTTTAGTTTATTATTAATGTTTCTGTGATCTTTACCTGTTGGTTATTGTCTTCAGAGTCCGTAGGAAAGGTAGACGGGAAACCTGAGTTTGTTGATTCTTGTGGAACCTACCTCCCAGTACTCGCATTGACCAGTACATGATTGTGTGTTTCCTCCAACCTGTACCACTGAATTTGTACCTTACAAATTGACAAATTGGTTGCAGCAGAGTTGTTTATATCTGATAGTATATTGTTGTTGGAGGCTGAGGGCTTCGTAAGTATTCTATTTTTCTGATAGCAATCAATTCTTTTTTAATTTGCAATTTTTTTAGGACTCTTTCTAGGGAGGAAAGGGGGAAAGGGGCAATAAAGCATTTTTTCCAAAAATGATTTTTTAAATTTTATTTTATAAATGATTTTTTTGTACATTTATTGTTGAAAATAATATCAGTTCAATCTAACTATCTGGTATAGGCCTACATGTCCATGAAAAAATTATTCTCTTCTCCACCTTCCTATTTTCACTTTGAAACGTGTTTATTCATTGGCCAAATTTCCATATTTTATTAATTACCATGGCAACTGAACTTTATATGATACAGTTCTTGTGTTGGTGGTATTGGATTCAGCAAAGACTGGGGAATTCATTTTTCATGATTTGGTAGACTGCTGTTTTCATTGGAAAAGAAGATGGTCATATATACCATTGTTTGAAAATCACTTTTTTTACATTTCCCTCTACTAGGCCTAATTACTAACAATTGTATAACATTTAATTCCTCAAAACTATACTTTTCCATGTCTGGGTACACATATTTCCTGCAATTTTTACGTTGAATTGAGCTTAAATTTTCAACATACAACAATGATTATATTTACTATAACTGGTGCGCAGGAATTTTTTTTTCTATTCATCTGAAAATGAAAAATATTGTTCAATATGTAATATAAAAATATGTGTCATAAGATTTGGTTATTGCGAAAAGAAAAATCGAAACGCAAAAAAAAAATGATGCACACCAGTTGTTACTTGAGAGTCCACGGGAGTCGATTTAGTGAAATATCAGTTTCTTGGTGATGACTTTTGAACGGTATGAAATATCAAAATTATGATACACGAGAAACACAGATAATTATAATAGATTCAAGATGATATAAGTTATAACTATTTGAGTCATGTCACATAGCTGTCAAGCATATACACCTAAGAAATACAACATTTTTTTAGCTGTAAATGCTTGACAATTAGCAACATGACTTGAATAGTTATAACTTATACTATCTTGAATCTATTCTAATTATCTGTGTTTCTCGCTTATTAGAATTTCGATATCTCATACCGTTCAAAAGTCATCACCAAAATACTGATATTCCGCTAAATCAACTCCCGTGGACTCTTAAACGCGGTGAGACCGCAGTTTGAACCACAGGCGGTCACGTAATGTAAAAACAGCTCAGAGTAATGGGATCCTGCATGCGGCCTACTTCCTCAAGCAGATCTTGAGATTGATGCCGCCAATGGCAGACATGATGAAGGACTTGGGGTCCATCAGCAGCGGGATGGCAGTCGTCTTCTCGCACACGAGGAACTCGTACTTGGAGATGAGGGACGCGAGGCCGACCTTGGTCTGCATCAAACCGAACCTGGACCCTGTCGAAAACAAACAAGCAACAAACATGTTATCGTTTGTTTGATTCATATTGGGTTTAACGACGCACTGTATTGACGACCACAATCTCATTTACGTCCTTTCCGATGTTTCACGGGAAGTAAGAAAAATAGTCAAAATACAAACACTTAAGAGTCCACGGGAGTCAATTTGGCGAAATATCAGTTTTTTGATGATAACTTTTGAACGGTGTGAGATATCAAAATTCTGATTCCCGAGAAACACAGATAAATATAATAGTTTCAGGATGATTCAATTTATAACCATTCGTGCCGTGTGTTAAGAGGTTTTTACTGAACAATCATTTTACTATATCGATGATTTTTCAAAGCATACATTTTAGTATGCTCCTAGTAGTTCTGTTTTTATTTGACATTTTTATATTATTTGACTATTCTTGGCAACATTAACGCATTGTATGTTTTTAAATGTATCGACCGTTAACAAATGGCTGGAAAATGAATAAAATAAATAAATAAATGTCGCATTTAACTGTCAAGCGTAGTATACAGCTGAAGAATGTTTTTTTAGCTGTATAGTGTATACTCTTGAAAGCTATGCGACATGACTTTGTATAGTCATAACTTATATCATCTTGAAGCTATTATTATTATCTGTATGTCTCGATTTTTAGAATTTGATATCTCATACCGTTCAAAAGTTATCACCAAAAACCTGATATTTGGCCAAATCGACTCGCTTGGACTGATAAAGAAGAATTATAATAAATGATAAATAATTGATTATAATTGATAATAAATGATCAGAATTATTTTCCTTGTGAAAAGTTTCTTCAAATAATGTATTTCATCATTGTGACGCAGGAAAAAAACTTCTTATGATATTTTGGCAACTCGTATAGTTGCAACTCAACTTGACTTTTCAGAACAAGAAGTGAGTCTACACTCTGAGGACGGAGCATAGTCAGTAAAATGGTTACCAAAATGCTATAAGACAAGACCAACGTCCTGGACCTGGCTAGCTCCAAGTCCTGGACCTGGCTAGCTCCAAGTCCTGGACCTGGCTAGCTCCAAGTCCTGGACCTGGCTAGCTCCAAGTCCTGGACCTGGCTAGCTCCAAGTGCTGGACCTGGCTAGCTCCAAGTCCTGGACCTGGCTAGCTCCAAGTCCTGGACCTGGCTAGCTCCAAGTCCTGGACCTGGCTAGCTCCAAGTCCTGGACCTGGCTAGCTCCAAGTGCTGGACCTGGCTAGCTCCAAGTGCTGGACCTGGCTAGCTCCAAGTCCTGGACCTGGCTAGCTCCAAGTCCTGGACCTGGCTAGCTCCAAGTCCTGGACCTGGCTAGCTCCAAGTCCTGGACCTGGCTAGCTCCAAGTCCTGGACCTGGCTAGCTCCAAGTGCTGGACCTGGCTAGCTCCAAGTCCTGGACCTGGCTAGCTCAAAGTCCTGGACCTGGCTAGCTCCAAGTCCTGGACCTGGCTAGCTCCAAGTCCTGGACCTGGCTAGCTCCAAGTCCTGGACCTGGCTAGCTCCAACGTCCTGGACCTGGCTAGCTCCAAGTCCTGGACCTGGCTAGCTCCAAGTCCTGGACCTGGCTAGCTCCAAGGAAGTAACAACTGGTCTCTATCCACGAGTAGAGCTAGTACCATGGCAGCATGTCCAGTATTTGTTTATTTCCATTGTTGTTAGCACAAGATCCCAGCACTGCTCTTGAGGTGGGCTGAAGATGTGTCTCACTCCTGCGTTCCAAGAGACCGTGACTCTGTTATTATCTCGTATTGCCATGGTATTCAGCTCTCCTAGGGATCATTAACCAATCAAAGTCCTCAGTCTCTTGGAGCTAGCTGGGCCTAGGACGTTATTTCAAGTGACAGTCGTGGTAAGGGTTCTGGGCAAGTAATTATACATAGAGTCTTCTAGATCTGTGCTTCTGTCTGTCTGTCTGTCTGTCTGTCTGTGAGCTGGTAACGCTTGTGCGCGCACCCTGGCACAGGTTGGCAAAAGCCACATCACCTCTCCTCTCCTCTCCCTCCACCTCACCAACCGCCTCTCCTCCCACCGGGTAGCTGACAGTTGACAATTGACATACCAGAGCCAACTGCGTGTTTGTTGTAATCACAGTATGGGAAATCATGTGACATGAGCCATTGGCTGTTTGTGAAACTAGAACGACGTAAGACGTAAGTGGGCGATAGTGTTGGCCCTCATCTACCAGCTTAGGGGTCAAGCTAGTGGTATAATACTGACCTATACAAATACGGGGACCTTCTCCGAACGGCAGATACGTGAAATGATGACGTTGACTCTTCACGTCTTCGTTGAATCTATCCGGGTCGAACTTTTCCGGTTCTGGATAGTACTTGGGATCCTTGTGGAGTCCCAGCACCGGGATGAAGACAGATGTTCCCTTCTCGATGGTCATATCGTGTCCGGGCACTTTGTAGTCCTTCGAGCAGACACGCATCAAGGTCGGGACCGGGGGGTACTTACGCAGCGTTTCTGGAACAGAACAAGAGATGTAGAGACTATCAAATATCAAATAGCAATATCAAAAATCAAGGAGACAATTAAATAGCAGAGATGTAGTGACCACGATGTAGTGATACCAACCTATTTTATCATAATATTAAGAAGGTGATTGACTCAACTCGGGTCTTGAAAATGAAATATTTCCAGGGTCAGTTCCCGAGTCCAGGGTTCCGATTGCCTGTATCGCAACTATCACTTTTATATCGAACTATATAAAACACAATGCTCGAAAATGCTATAAACGGCTTAGGCCCGGTATTACCAAGTCTAGTTAGCCTTTATCTGACAGTTCAAACTTGTTATCACCATGGTTACCTGTGGTATTTGTTTTCACCAACTCTCAGATAAATACTAACTGGCCGTGGTAATACCTTATGGCCTTAGGCCCTGTATTACCGAGTCCAGTTAGCAGTTATCTGAGAGTTGGTGAAAACAAATATCACAGGTAACTATGGTGGTAACAACTTTTATCTGCCAGTTGGAGCTACTCCCACGTTGGTAATACCGGGCCTTAGTAGAATTATAATGTTGGTAGTTGCATTTGTTTTTTTACGAAAAATATAAATTTGTGAGTTCAACAATGCCACCGGTACTGTTACTCTTATCTTTATACTTATATCTATCTTTATACTTATATTCTCTCAAGGCATCTAGGGTGGGGGAGTCAGATTGAGAGAATAGTAAAAAAGAGTATAAATGCACTAAACTTTGTAATGAGGCAACTTAGGGGGGCAGGTATGGAGATTAAGGAAAAAGCATATTTCTCGTTAGTGCGTCCCATGGTAGAATATGCTAGTTCAGTTTGGGATCCTTATAGATTAGGTGAGATAAGGGATGTGGAAAGGGTTCAAAGGATTGCTGTGAGAAGGGTTACAGGTAGGGTTAGGAGGTGGAAATGGGATGAGAATGAAAGGGGGGAGAGGGTAAGAATGTTGGAGAGTCCAACTGAGATGATGAGAGACCTGGGGTGGCAGAAATTGGAAATACGGAGGAAGGAGGATCGTTTATGTAATTTCTTCAGGGTAATGGAGGGAGAGGGGGGGTGGGGGGAGCTGCATGAGTTGATAAAAAGAAATAAGTCAGGGTATGGAGGTAGGCGGGGTCATGATAGAGCGGTAGTCATAAAGGGGGCTACATTAGATGTCGGTAAATTCTCTTTCTTAAATAGGACAGGTAGGGACTGGAATGGGCTTAGTAGAAATGTTTTTGAAGGGGATGAAATCAGGTTAAAGTTATTCCGTCAGAGGGTTAAGGAGATGGTGGGATAGGGGTACTTAGGGAACTTGCCACCGCGCATTTATGTGCATTTGCAAGAGTTAAATAATAATAATAATACATCTGATTCACAAGGGAATCCGCTAAATCGCGACACGCAATCGGGACCTCTGGCTCTGAACTGACCGCAAGAAACAATAAACATCGTCCATGTTATCAGTATGTGAATTGGAGCACCTTCTTCATATTATGATAAAATAGGTTGGTGTCACCACATCGTGACAAAACTATTGTTGAAGAAATACCAGTATATTACATAACTAATATTACTATACGGTATAATTATCATTATTGGCATATTGAATCTTTTTTTTTTTTTTTTTTCATTGGTCACATACACTGATACAGAAAGAAAAACACAATGACAACAAAAAAACATCCACAAAGCCCTTCAAAAGAAGACTGAACTGTGGGTTAAAATAGTGAATTATAAGTACAATTCAAATTCGGACGTATTTCTCAAATAGGCCTATTAAAAGTAATAAAGTAGTTGAAGTAAAAAGAAAAAAGAAAAAAACTGAGTGATTTGTTACATTTTACTTACGAAGTGTAAGGTTTCTTTGATTACTATTAATTTTAAGCAATCAATTTAAATCAAGTAACGAAAAAAATAGACAGTTGTACAAGATTGTTATATTCAATATCACTACAAATTATCATTATTATCAAATTTGTATTTCTTGATAATTATTGTTAAATATTTGAAAGATCATTATGGCAAAATAAAAATTGACCCACTCCTGCCAAAAAACCATCGACTTTTTTGTACTATATTAATCTATATATGTATTATTCTATTCAGCATAAGATGTATATTGCAAAATAACTTGAATTGAATTGAGAAAATATGAGTTATTTACCTGCCACTACGTTGTCAAGATACGTCATTTCCATAACGGCTTCGTAAGTGAGTTCACCGTCGTGGTCGGCCAGGACGGAGTCGACCTCCTCCCTGAGTCTGTCCTGCACGTCGCGGTTGACGGCCAGCTCGTGCAGACAGAAGCTCATGGTGGTCGACGACGTCTCAAACCCGGCGATGAAGAACACGAAAGCCTGGGCTGCCACTTCGTTGATCGTCATTCCGTTGATGTCGTAATAATTGTCAGACTTCTCGATAGCACTCGCTGTGGAGTCAACCTCTTCATTGTCGTCGACTATCGACTTCTTGTTCTTTATTTTGATCAGAAGTTGCATGAAGTCGTTACGACTGACATCGTTTTTCTCGCGATAGTCAATTGTTTCTCTGACGACACCGATAAAGAAATCGGATAAATCTCTCGGAATTGCTGGAAACTTGAAAATGGCTGCTATTTTCGGTGCGAAAATGCTGAGCATTCCGGTTAGAACCTGGATGAAACTGGGATCAAATAATTTTCTTCCCATGTTTCTGAACTCCGAGTCGGGATTCGTGAGGCTGTTGCTTTGGATACCGAAAGCACATGTGGCAATGACGTCGGTGCTGTACTTGGCCAAAACGTCTTTCACCTTGAAAAGTAAGACTGGTTTTAGTAATTCCAAAAATCTTAATAATTGTAAATCTGCAAGTTAAGCTAGGTTGCCGTGGTGACTTTCTCACATTCCGTCTATCAAAAGATCTTAATAATTGTATATCTGCAAGTTAAGCTAGGTTGCCGTGGTGACTTTCTCACATTCCGTCTATCAAAAGATCTTAATAATTGTATATCTGCAAGTTAAGCTAGGTTGCCGTGGTGACTTTCTCACATTCCGTCTATCAAAACATCGGCTGAACTTTCAACCAATCACGCGCAAGAGAAAACATTGTGGGAGGAAACGATTTCTCCCGTCCAAGTAGAGCCAACTTCAACTTTTGACGGCCGGCATCGGACAGTACGGTACGGGCCAGGACGTTACGGAATGGGACAGGACGGGACCATTTGAATTCGGTTCAACGTCGCATTTTCCTTTTATCTCGATTTAGTTTAGTGATCAATCATTTTCATTATCTGAAGTAGATAGTGATTTTTATTGGACTATTGTATTGGGAAAAATAATTATTCATATTTTTATAAGACTATTTAATTATTATATCATTGCATTAGATCTGAATCATAATTCAATTGCTTTCACTATACTGGACCTAGTTTCTGCCGATAGATTGCACACCTCAAGTGACGTGCAGACAACGGTATGGGAACACACACCAACGTTGCGGTCTGATAATTATTTGACGGATGGCACGAGGAAAAACGTCACGGGAACTTTGCTTCAAGCTGTATTTTACCTCCATGTTTTAGAATGATTAATGAACATAACTGAATGTTATTCTCAACATGCACCTTTAGTGCTTCTTATTAACCTCAACCACTATAGTTTAGTGAGAAGCTTTATCGAAGCGTTTTGGTCATTGAATAAAGTGCCGAAATGGGAATTATGGAACCATATTCCAAATATGGAACAAATATGGAATTGGCTATTGAAAAAAAAGTGCTCAATGAAAGAAAAAACAAGATTAGAACCACTTGAATGATTTGATGATTCTTGAAGCATCCAATTTATACAAAACTATCTTATGAATCTGGAAAAATAAAATCATAAGAAATAGATCTCAATGTCCTTGTGATGCGTACCCACCTCTAGCGACTCGTTACGCGCCGCGGCCTGGCCGAGATGTTGCTGCAGCTGCTTCCCGCACGCCACTAGCGTCGGGTACATCATCTTCATCTTCCCTGGACAGACAACCAACAACCAAACCAATCAGATCAATCGTACGGGATGGAAATGATTGAAAAACACTTGTATCACAATCGAAGAATCCATTAATCAAACGGATACCAATTCTAAGAAAAAAAATCTTACAAGTTGTAAGGATTATATTTTATTTCAGAATCATTTTCAAATTATTCTTTATTTTCACTCTCTCTGTTGAATCATGATTTAAACTCAATGTTGACACATGAAGGTAGAAGTAAAAAAGACACAAATAAATATAATATATTAATACTTCCAATAATATGGCAATAGAGTATGGACTACTACATAGACGAAAGATGTGCCACCAAGAGACTCCGCTCGTCTATGTCTGCGGTTAGTACCTCCCCCGACCACTGATGGAGCGGGCTACGGTCTGGTCGATCAGTGCACACTTGTAGCGCTTTCTAGCAGTGTGGGGAGTCACTACAGGGTGAGTGGTTACAGAAGTGAGAGGGGGAGTGTGCGGGGGGAGAGTGGGGGAGTGTGTGTGTGTGCAGGGGGAAGTGTGACTGAGTTTTATTCCAACATCTAGTGACTTGTTTTGTGATATTATCGATCGTTGGTGACAAAGAAGACTCAATTTCACAGTACTCAAAAGAAACAAACGTTTTTTCTTCTTCCTCTTCTCACTCCACAAGTCAAACAAAAGTACAAATTCAGTTGAAACTTGGCATACACAAGTGTAATCATCTCATTAGATACTGTATAGTTTTGAGGCGCTCGGTTCAACCACTCATGAGAAAACAGAGTTTGAAGTTGAAAAAAAACCTAAGAATGACTCATGGAAGAAAGTTTTGAAAAAAAATTTAACTAGAATTGATTCGAAATTTTACGGAATTTTAATATAATAATGATACATATTATTCCAAATTTTCACATTAATCACATCAGCTGTTTTTATGAAATGAAATGATAATGTAATTTATTTACATCAGTCAATCTATTATGAAATCTATCAAGCAACAAATCTAAGCAACAAGTGTCACCAATTAATTTAAAACGATTGAAATGAGTAATGAGTAAAACAGGAAGGCAGTGACATAATTGTCTTGTACTCAAGGTGCTTATATGGCTTTCCATTACATTCATATACATGGCTATATCACTCATCCAACAACGCATTTATTGCGTTTTCCTGGTTGTCCTAATAGAGCTTGAGCTAGCTATTGTTGTTGGGTTAATTGCCTTTGGTGCTATTTTTATTCTCGTTATCAGTTTATCTGCATGATAAGTTAAACTGTATCAGTTAAAAACTCAATAATAAATCATGCAGCTGAATAAATGATAATGCATTGTCATTTATCAGTTTATTGATAAAAGAGGTATTTGGTTTGTTATTTGTTGTGAAAATGAATGATAACATTACATAATTAAGTGGCAGACATGTCATAAGCTATAAATCTGTTGACATGATGTACTATGTATGACTGGGCAAAAGCAGCGCATGCGTTGCAAGATGAGCAAGATATCTATATCAAGCATAGTCGAAATCTCTACACACCTTTACTCATCTGAAATATATACTTATCATTCGGTGAATATCGAATATAGAATGCCGTGAATATCGTAAAAAACCATGAATAAAAAACTTTCATACAATTATTTTCTTTTCATTATTTTCAAATAGATAGAAATGATAGCAGAACCATTGCTGTGATTCACTGCTTTCTAGGTTCGATCATGGAGTTGGTTAACTCCATGATTCGATATTCACCGAGTCAAGGTGTGTGGAGTTTTCAATTATACCAGAATCGATAAAGTAACGAAGGTAGAACTACTTTAAGAACTCTGATTATACCTCATTCAGATATCTCGCTCCTCTTGCTATGAGCATATGTTGCGTCTGCCAGTCTGCCTAGTTATTCTTCCCACACAACCATACCTGAAGTGAACGTAGGCGTCAGCTTGTAGCGCAGATGCCTCCACTTGATGCCTTCCATCATGAACAGATGAGCCGACAGGGGATCCGTCTTCTCATCAAAATAGAACCCGTGATCGTGGAAGTGCGAGAAATCCTTGACGAGCACAGCTTTCACCATCTCCGGATCTCGCACCACGAAAATAGGAGAGGCAAACTGAAACACGCCTGCAATGTTGTGACCTTCCAGTTCGTCGTAGATAGCTTTGTATTGGTCACCAAACGATTTCCGGATGAGAACCAGATCGGCGGTATTGCCGAACGGGAACGACGGTTCGATGTAATGGATTCCTTTCTTCTTCCAGTACTGGTACTTGATGGTAAAGTAGACGTAGACGCCAGCCAACAGCGTGGCGAGCACGGCAAACAGCTCGACTAGCCAGGAGTCAAAGAGCAGCGCCATCTTGCTTGCTTAGTGGTCTTCCGGCAGTGCAATGATGTCTGCAAGAAGAAGAATTTATTATTTCAAGTGTCGAATACTTTCATACTTTTGGGCACACGTAGATAAATATATACATATATATATATATATATATATATATATATATATATATATATATATATATATATATATATATAATATATATATATATATATCAATATATATATATATATATATATATATATAAATATATATATATATATATATATATATATATATATATATATATATATATATATATATACATATATATATATATATATATATATATATATATATATATATATATATATATATACTTAATATATATTACCTCGAACCCAGATAACGAATTAAATTGGGCCAGGGAGACAAATCATCACAATATCATCAAAATTGTTACAAAACAAACTACTCTCCAAGAATTCATTTTGTTGAGATCACTTGTCTAGGTCGGCCCACTAGAAGAGAAGAGACCTCCTCAACTCGGAATGAAACGATGTAAGATGACATAAATTATAGCCGGCCACAGAAAGTTCAAATGAAGGCGGTTTACGACACGCCAACCAACCTTGGTTCGCACGTCTCCTGTATCCACTAGCACTGACGCTCGGGGGTGTCGACCCGTCAGAGTTCGTGGATGGCCATTATTTGAGCCCATGACAGTAACCTTGGTGGGAATGACAGGAAAACCGCTAAGCATAGACATTAGATCGCGACCACTGGACGGGTGAGCAAGCACATAATCAGTGCGAGGTCCTACAGAGAATAAAGTGAATAAAATCTACGTAATGTCAACAGATACGTAGAACTTTAACTAGTCTGAAAAAAATGAATGAATATAAATATATATATATATATATATATATATATATATATATATATATATATATATATATATAAATAATCTAAACGAACGTCCGAATGAAAAATTACACAAAAAGTTTGACCAAATAAATCTGGTTCATCAAAATGTGATCAAATCAATCAAAATCAAAATTTCATCAAAATGTTCATTCAAGTCTTTCTATTGATTTATTGAACGTCACAAAAAGTGAATACAGATTATTTTCAACCACATAATGTGGTCATATATATTTTTTTCAAATTTTGAACTCATAAATTTAAATTAGCCTATGATATGAAGATGTAGAATTAAACATTTTTACGTATAATAGTTATTTGGCAAAATTGCATAAATGATTCAGTTCATTATGAATGAATGAATATTGTGGTTGAACGGCGCGTCAACGACGTGGGTTTATTATGATAATTGGTATTAATGATGATATTTCTTCGACAGCTCAGAAGCTAATTTTCGTTACATTTTGATTTATTCTTAAACAAAACAAATAACAATCAAAATCAACCCTGAGTAGTGAGTATATTAGTATAGTATGAAAACATATATTAAAACGATATACAAGTATATTATAGCAGCACATTATAAGTGTTCGAGCGTGGTCCTCGTCCACTCGACGCACCTGGCCTTGAGACATCCAGCTCCTAATATAGTGTGGCATCCAACACTAGTCTCCTTCAAGAGTCCACGGGAGTCGATTTAGAGAAGTGTCAGTTTCTTGGTGATAACTTCTGAACGGTGTGAGATATCGGAATTGTAATACGCGAGAAACACGGATAATTATAATGGCTTCAAGATTGTATAAGTTATAACTATTCGAGTCATGTCACATAACTGTCGAGCGAGTACAGCTGAAAAAAATATTTTCAATCTATCTTTACGCAGTTATGCGACATGACTGGAATAAGTTATTGCTAAGTGTAATTGTGACGAATAACTTGATACCGGTACTGTACTTTCTTTTTATTTATAGAATTTTGTGTACTGTGAATATAATTATGTGAATAGATTACTGCTAATAAAGATATAAATTACATTACATTGATAGTTATAACTTATGTTATCTTGAAGCTATTTTAATTACCTGTGTTTCTCGCGGATTAGAATTCCGATATCTCACACCGTTCAGAAGTTATCACCAAGAAACTGATATTTCACTAAATCGACTCCCGTAGACTCTTTAAGCTCCAAATATTGTAAGGCAACTCATTAAACACTTTTATTCCTGCATTGCGTATAAAATTGACCACTAGTGATAGGCGTGGCTAATCGCCAAAGTCACCTGGATCTATACTTCATGTGGGAATTTGGAGATACTCTGATAGGTAAATGTGAAATTTCCCACATAACAAACAGCCTATTTGATTGGATGTTTTGTTTTGTGACGTTTATGGGCGGGTCAATCACTAGTCGTTAATTTAACCATTTGTTCCTTTACAGACTCTTTTGTTACCCAACCCTTCAGTTAGTAGTTGTCAGGGATCCTATACATGTTGGGGCCCATCTTGAAAATAATTTGACAACATTTTAAGAAAGCAAAACACTTTAAGAGTAACATTCAAGGAAAATGTTAAAAGTTTCCTCAAATTCACATTCATTGCGTAATATTGAGGAATATTCTGTTGTGTCATGACAGTTTTAAAATCAAAATGACGAATAACAATTGGATGACGGCGAATAGACAGAAACATATGACTGTGACGCGATTGTAATTTTATTAATTTATATATAAATACTTTATTGATGAAAAATTAGGTATCTGCCTTACAAAAGGTTGCCCATTAGACACAGAATAATATAAAAATGGAAATGACATATTAATAAATATAGCAAAATGACAATACAAAAGTGTTAGATGAAAAAATTAATAATAATATTGGGCCATATAAGCTAGTAAATTGAATATTAAAAATGATAACTTTATTAGAATAAGAAAATAAAAAATGAAATATTAAAAAAAAGAGAGGAAAATAAATATTCGAAAAAGTTATTTAAAAAAGAAAAAAATGCATACGATATAAAAGCGATAAATTCAAGCCTAATTAATGACTAATTATGTTCATAATTACGTATTTAATTACTCGTAGGTTAATTTATATTCAACCTCACATATGAGTCTAATTGGGATGACAATTCCTCTGAAATTAAAATCATTAATATCATTGTGATAATTATGATCATTAGATTATCATCAGAGTAAAATCTCAGACAATAGATTAGATGCATCGACATATATATATATATATATATATATATATTCATTGAAGTGAAGTCTATATGGTTGCCAAAGACACTGGATAATGATCGAATATAAAATAATTGGGAAGAAGAAAAAACATGATAATCAATGATAATGAATTGGATGGAAAAAATGTGACATGAAGAAGTGGGGATAAAATATAATGGTATAGAATATAACGAGGAAGTATTATTGTGACCAGCAATATGAAAGATGGATCCAGTTATCATTCTCCAGTGTTCCGAACGGATATTACCTATTGGAATAGTTTCTATTGGAATAGAATCAATGCGAGCGTTGTCATCGTTGTTGATTTTATAGTCATTTTTGTTGTCCCCAAACTTTACAAACCTTCATCAACTGTAATCAACCCAAAATTAACCCAAAATTAACCCAATTCAACCAACTTAGGTGCATACGCGCTGCTTACGAAAATGGAGAAACCCATCTTTACTTTTTTTTCTGCGTTCGTGAACCATGCAGTGTCACTGAATAACAATCTATATCAACACCAAGATAATTTGATGCTCTCCAATTAATATGACATTCTATTTTTCTGAGTTCTATCAGTTTTATTATGATACGTCTATGAATATCAAGAATGTGATGTAATTCATTGAAGTATCATCTTAAAACTGCTTGAATTAATAAAAATAAAATATCATATTAATTGGAGAGCATCAAATTAGCGTATAGTTGATATAGGTTGTTATTCAATTACATTGGTTCACGAACATAGAAAAAAATGGTCAAGATGAATTTCTCCATTCTTATAAGCACCCTTAACCTAAACTAGTAGATCCTAACCTGAAACTAATCTAATCTAACCCGACAGTTACGCCTAATAGTGCACATCAGATGGATAGCTAATTATAGTTATAGACACCAGTATTAGACTATACATTAGTAGTTTTTTTATTTATATTGGGTTTAACGACACACTATACTGATTACTACGATATATTGGCGTCGGTGGATGATGAATGAGATGATGGGATGATGAGATGAAAGGTTACTTTATTAGGTGTTTTGGATGGTGGGAAGGAGTCGGTCGTGGCCTGTTCTTAAGAAACCATCCCAGTATTGACCTGGACAACAGAGGGAAACCTATGTCAGGATGGTCGACCATGGCAGGAATCGAGCCTTGGTCTCCCGAATGACGGTTCAGTGTATTAACCACTCGGCCACACGTCTCAGTATGAAATCAGGTGAAGAACGAAATCACTTCAAGATTGAGCTGAAGCACTATTTTATACGCTTGTTTTATTGACGAAGTTTTAACTGACAAGGACAGACTGAGTCTGATACTATAAATACTGTCTTACAATAATATGTTATTTTTAAAGATCTCTTCATTGTGTATTTTTTCGGCTTTATAAACGATCGTTTTTTTCATACATATTGTTTGATAAGATAATGATTTCATATTAAGAATCAACAGATCATTATCATTATCATTATTATTAGTATTATATTTTCTCCATTTTTTATGTCAAATGGAAATTTATATATTTTAAAATTATAATAATGAGGAGAGTGGGAAAAAACTCATATATGTAATGTTATATTGGCACATTATAATATCATTGGAACTCGTATGATTCACAAAACTAAACACGCCATCACTATACCTGTAATTATTTTGTATCAGTTATGTTTTTCATGTGTTATAATTATAATGCAAACCACAGATAAGCCTGTTTACAGGCTTTGTGGAATATTGTGAACTTTTCTGTATAATCTTGAATTGACAAATAAATAAAAAATCTTTATTATTAAAAAAAGAAAAAAAAATTATAATAGTCATTTTAATACATCTAGTCCCTGTTTCTGAAGATGTATTTACAAAACCTAATTTACATAATTTTATTTTCCTTGCTATTTCCTTGCTACTTATTTTCAAGATATCCTAATTCTGAGTTTAAACCTATGTACATCATTGACAACCTGAAGATGATATTTTTGTACACGAACACTGCACTTAATTATTTATTTATTCATTTATTCATTTCACCATTCATGATACTTTTTCTAATATTTTACTTTATATAATTTGTATGTCTTACATGTACTGTACATATGCATTGTAATCTGTGTACACCCACAGACAAGCCTGTTTCAGGCCTTGTGGTTATTTTATGAGCGCATAACTATATATAACATTGTGCAAAACAATTCGAATGATAATAATAATAAAAAATAGGTGTGTATATTTTGTTCTATTTTTTTTCAATTTGACTGCATATCCTTTTTCTAATAAGTTCGTCACTATTTTCTGTAATGTTGTCATTGTTGGTTTTCAAATTGTTGTAATTGTTCAAAACTTTGGTATAGTCTCATTCATGATTAACCTATAATCCATATTCATCAATATTCTAAATTTGTCTAATATTCTAAATTATGCATAATGTTATTAATATACGCAGTTATGGTGTTTCCATTCTGTATTATTAATTTCTGTTCAATCCGCAGATATTAAGCCTTGTTTTAGGCTTTGTGGAAAAATGTGGACCCAATTTGTTCCAAGTATGAGTAAAAAATGAACAACAATCCAACCTGATTATTGTTGTTATTGTTGTTATTACAATGACTGTACGTACTTGTGTTGAGCACTTGTTTGAAAGCGAAGCGAGAGGAGAATATATCAACTCTGTTTAGCCACAACACCAACACCACTGGCAATATCGAGTCGAGAGATCGCGTGTCACGTATTTGGCGGTGCCTCGTTACAGGATGAGTTAGTTGACGGGTCGAAACGACCGACCGGTAATGATAGTGGGTTGAAGAGACGGTCGGTCGGCAGCATCAGTATAGTGGTTTACTATCTCTAGACTGTTGTGTGATGGATGGAGAGGGGGGGGGAGGGGGGAAGGGGGGGAGGCAAGACCTTGGGCAAAGATTAGGTGCTGCCAGTGGTATTGCGATCAACCGCGCAAACCCGTAATGAATGTATTTAAATTTTAAAAATGTAATTTTTTTAATAACTAGGAAAACGCTACTCGTTTCCAGCGTTGAAGGATGAGCAAGAAGAAATAGCACCAACACTATTTCCAACATGAGGTTAAAATGGAATATGCGACTTTTTTCAGCGTGGATATCACTAACATTTTATTTGTCTTTTTCTTGCGAAAAAATTAGACAGTTCCATATCCTAAGGCCAAAAGTTATCAAATATTAAATTTTGTCAACTCTAAGATGCAGTGTGGATGTGTATATAAACTCAAATAAAATCTCAAAAAATTATGAAAAATATGTCATATTTCTTATTTCTCATGTATCGAAGGAAAAGCAAGTTGGTCTGAGGATCTCAGACTCTTAGTCATGTCCTGCAGGGTACGTTTCTCACAAATATACCCTTTTCAAAACGATATCATGCATTCTGGGCACACTAAACAAATTTCATAAAATAATAATTTACAAATGACACGATCAAAAAATGAATTTTAAAAATGTACTTTTTTGGAATATTTTCATAATTATTATTAGTTGAAGTATAGACTAAGAATGAGCACAATAGGCACAATAGGTACAATAGGCACAATAGGCACATATGTGTTGTATGCTCATGACGTTGTATATACGACAGTACACACAACTCTGTGGTAGGAAGAGCGGGATTGTGTATGAAATGTACTGGCAAACATGGTGAAGGTGTACACACCTTGATCTTCGATCTTTCAACTCACTGCCTTCCTGATTCATATCTTGATAATACCAAGGCACTTGAAACCGCGTGTTGCCAATCACCCGCCGACCGCAGGAAGAGTGCCGGAGCCGGATTGTGCTGCTATCGGGCAGCCCGCAGCCCATGGATTGTCTAATAGCATCTCACGTCTATGTTTGTATCCGAATTTCAATGCCACTTGACTAATGACTTACACTCCTGTACTCGGGACTTAGACTTGGACTTGCTATACATGTGAACTTGCATTGCAGTCAGTCTAGCAAGTACTATACAACGTGGTGTCGATGACAGGCCTAATCCAGTTGTTATTAATTTTACTTGTCTGTGTATTGACATATTCGGTAATTCGTTTTTTTTTTCTTCAATATAATTCAACTGATTATCCATATTGTCTAGCTATCTATATCTATGTATCAGAGTGTCTACATATACAAGATCTATTGATTTATCTCACTTCCGTATCGATCAATCTGAAATCTTGTAATGTATCATCATTTGTTGTATTATTTGTTTGATATACTAGAATTACTAATTCGTTGATAATTATAAATGATGGCTTACTGCCATACTCAAATGTAATGCTATTAATAAGTTATATTGTAAAATATGTAAATTGTGTACCGATTTCCTCGAAAGATGGTTAAAGGAATAAACACTACTACTACTACTACTACTACTACTACTACTACTACTACTACTACTACTACTACTACTACTACTACTACGTCTCCAACGGGTTTATGGCGGGAACTGTTATAACCTCACTTTTATCAATTCATTAGAATAAAACAGTGATATTTTCTATAATGAGTGATAATTTTCGTGCAATTTGAAAGCTGCTACTTTATTACAGAAATGAAATTGCATCTTTCTGTAGGTTTCTGTTGAAAAATGGAAACATGGCTGTGATACAGATTCAGGTGACCCAATAGAGAAGCCCCACAAGTCAAGTGAAAGAAAGGAGGATCGGATCTGTAATTTCTTCAGGGTAATGGAAGGAGAAGGGGGCTGGGGAGAGTTGAATAGGTTGATTGAAAGGAATGAGTCACCGGCACAGTAGCTGAGTGGTTAGCTCACTTGCTTCGTGTGATCCGGGAGGTGAAGGGACATATCGGACCCGGTTCGATCCCCGCCACCGTCCATCTTTACAGGGTTTTTTCGTGGTTTCCCTCTGTAGTCTAGGCTAATGCCGGGATGGTTCCCACAATATAGGCCACGACCGCTTCCTTCCCACTATCCTTCCCACTACCCATAAAAACCTTCATCTCATCATCCCATCATCTCATTAATCATTCATCTGACGCCAATAGATCTTGGTAATCATTACAGTGCGTCGTTAAAACCCAATATATAAAAAAAAAAAAGGAATGAGTCAGGGTATGGGGGTAGGCCAAGTCATGTTAGAGCAGTAGTTATAAAGGGGGCTAGATTAGATGTCGGTAAGTTCTCTTTCTTGAATAGGACAGGTAGGGATTGGAATGGGCTTAGTAGAAGTATACTTGAGGAGGATGAAATAGGGTTGAAGCTATTCCGTCAGGAGGATAGGGAGGCGATAGGATAGGATTGATAGGGAACTTGCCACCGCGCATTTATGTGCAACTGCAAGAGTTAATATAATAATAATAAAAGTGTCTCGTAAGAACGCATGCCATTTATGCTTGTGAACTTTCATACTTGACTTCCCATTTTATGAATTCAGACGCTCCGCATGACGTCACTTCCGTACTTTGAGCAAGGTCAAGTATACAAGTAGAGGAAAATCACAGCAATAGACTACACATGTGATAACACACACACTGAACACGATTATAGTCAACGTGGAGAGAAGATGTCGGCTGAGTTTACATTAAAAATGTCTCTCAACTTGTAAGGCCCAGTTTTACCAATCTTAGTTAGGGTGCTAATCCACTAACTATTATTTGAAGGTACGAGAATAACATATGTAACCAATGGTGATAACAAGTTAATCCGCTAACTATTGCTTAATCCAGTTTTGTAAAACCGGGTCTAAGTATTATTTATTCACGAACTCCGTCATCCACTTCGTCAACGGTTATTTCATGATTAAAAAATACTACAATTGACCACTAGTGATAGGCGTGGCTAATCGCCAAAGCCACCTGGATTTATACTTCATGTGGGAATTTAGAGATACTCTGATAGGCAATGTCGAATTTACCCACATAACAAACAGCCCATTTGATTGGATGTTCTGTTTGGTGACGTTTATGGGCGGGTCAATCACTAGTCGTCAATTCAACCAGCTTACAGAGTTCTTGAGATAATGGTAGACATTATTCAGCTGATGTGAGCCTATTCGATACATGACTGTATTCTGACCAAGAGATGATTCTAGGAATCGGTTTGAGAGTAACTTGAAACCATTTTTTCACCATAAGTTTTGTATTATAATTAATTATCATCAAACACATGATGGTATTCATCAGAATGAGAGACAATAAAATTGATGTTTTAAAGAAATAATCATTCAATAATGCTTATATTATTCTTCGGTATCTGATAGGTTTTGAATTTTCTTGATCCAATTTAGGCTTCTGCCTAGTAACAAATGACAAACAATCGTTACCATAGCAACACAGCAAACTGGTGGACTATCAAACATTCTGATTGGTCAATTCCAACTGGTGCACATTGTTGTCTATATCTTGCAACAATGAGTGACGTCACTTGACACAAGTCCTATAGGCTTCTGCCTAGTAACAAATGACAAACAATAGTTACCATAGCAACACAGCAAACTGGTGGACTACCAAACATTCTGATTGGTCAATTCCAACTGGTGGACATTGTTGTTTGTCTCTTGCAACAATAGGTGACATCACTTGACAGAAGCCTATATCGTCTGTTTTTTTTCACCTTGGGTCATCGTGCCAAAGAACTTCAAAATTAGCAAAATGTATCTGCGCAACTGCGCATGCTCAAAGCATGGAGTCATACATAGTACTGCCTCTTAAAGTGTTTGTTGCTATTGTGTCGAGAGATTTTATAAATTAAAACAACGAGTTTTTCTGTCACAATTCATTAATTCTGATCGATTTCTACTTGACTTGAGTTATTGCTATTCAAGGCACACTGTACAGAAAGTTTGAGCCATCTTTACAAATAATTTAGTTTGTATGAAATTGTCATTTTTCCTCTCTTCATACTACAATATAGACCTGCATAATAAGATGCAATTTGTATATTACACACTGAAATATCTTTCCAGATTTCAGACCTATGGTAATTCTTCGCAGATAATCAAGCACAGGCAAAATATGGTATACTCGGTCTCGCCATTCTGTAGCAAGTGTTGCTATCTCATCGATCAGCCTAAGCCACCGCGCATTTATGTGCATTTGCAAGAGTTAAATAATAATAACTGCTGAATAGGTGAACGTGTCAATCATAACTCCAACAGTAACAAGGAACTCTTCTCACCTGCATTTTGAGGACAAGTTTATGACTAGTCAAGGGTTGTTGTGCGACGTTGCTAAATCGACTCAAAAATCTATCAAATTTGAACTCAATTATTTTTCATATTTACATTCTTATTGAAGGCGATTGGCCAATAAATAATTCAATAAGAATAATTTGAAAATAAGAAATAAAATAAATAATTGTAAAAGTTGTTTCGTTCTGAATTTCAACGTATGCAGATTATTATAGATTTCAGACAGCTTCATCATAATGTATTATAAATAAAAAGCAACAGTGTACGAATCCAGTGTTGTCTGTGGAGATGGTTGACATGTTTATATATACCTATCTTCTCGCCAAACAACAGATGAGCAAACTACAAAGATCTCCGACACTTGCTACAGATTGGTGAGACGGTCTATATACCGTCTGTGAATAGCATTAACCACAATTAACCACTTGGTGACGTCAAATATCAGAGCCACATTGAATTTTAAGATTCTTCAATGTGAATTTTAATGACATATTGTAATCAAGAAGACCGTTTTCGGACATTTTCTTGTCCGAATGTGTCTAAAAATAGAATTGTGGTTAATGCTATATTACGTTTCTATCGCATCAACAGCTTGATTGCGCATCGACTCGTTGTCAGTTCCCTCCAGAGACAGCTCTTCCAGCCTTTCCGGGACCTCCTGCTTGAACGTCTGGCAGTAGCTGTACACCACCAGGATGAAATACGCCGACACAGCTGGAAGAGAAATCACGTTGTTGTTGTTGTTGTTGTTGTTGTTGTTAGACGAGCTTTAGCGAGGATTCAATTTGACATTCTGAAAAAAATTGGTGTTCGTTTTTATGTTTTTTTTTTTTTTTTTTTTTTATGTCTTTTTGTCGGTTCTCCACAGGTCAAACGGCTACAGCTATCAATTTCAAACTTTTTTTCATCATGGTTCCTCATCTAGCTTAGATCTGTACAGTTTTGAGGCATTATCGGGTGATAACTTCTATTTTTATGAATTTTAGAAATTTCAAAAATACCCATTAGAATAACACGGCGAAAAAAAAATTTAAAAAATTTTATTTTCCAAAAAATTGAAATTTTGTGTTAAGTTGGATAACATCTTGATACACATTTCTGAAAATTCTCAGCTTGACAGGGTCAGCCATTTTGAAGAAAAAACATGAAATGTACTAAATTGGTACCACTCGAAGCAGTTTTTACCCATTTATAACTAAAATGTTACCCAATTGGCGAATTTAGGCAAAAGTTTGGCAATGAAGTCGACATACTATTACTTTCCGCTCGTCTAACAACGCGTATATAGCGTTTTCCTAGTTTTTATTGACATATCTATGGAGAAGATACATGTTTTCCACACAATAGAGACCACAGAGCCTATTTGGCTTGTCTGTGGCATGAACATAATAAATCATAAAACAAAACGTGATCACAAAATAAAATGTCAGATTATAGTTGGAATAACATTGCTAGGAACTGGAGCAGTCCTAAGAATGAACAGTGAATACAATATATGTATATAATAGTAATAAAGATACAGAAAAAAAGAGTTGAGGATAATGTTAGAATGTATAATAAGCGTGTACAAAGTGAACCCTCCCCCACTTTGGTATCGAAATGATCTGAATAGCGAGTAAGGTGGAAAACAAGGTGTGTATAAGACGTACTAATTGGCAGTACACTCTTGATGCGTTATATGAAATTATGTACACTATGTTCTATATACCAATTAGGCCTACAAATTGTCAATACTAATTCAACACTGATACATCAATGAATGACAAAACATTTGATACACTTCTGTGAGTGGCTTTCCTTTTAGAGTCCACGGGAGCTGATTTGGCGAAATATCAGTTTTTTGGTGATAACTTTTGAACGGTATCAGGTATCGAAATTCTAATACGCGAGGAACACAGATACTTATAATAGCTTCAAGATGATATAAGCTGGAACTATTCAAGTCATGTCGCATAACTGTCAAGCGTATACAGCTGAAAAATGTGTTTTTTCAGCTGTATACGCTTGACAGTTATGCGACATGACTTGAATAGTTATAATTTATATGATCTTGAAGCTATTATCATTATCTGTGTTCCTCACGTATTATAATTTTGATATCTCACACCGTTCAAAAGTTATCACCAAAAAACTGATATTTCGCTAAATCGAATTCCGTGGACTCTCAAGTCACCATAACAGATGGGCTAGCCGACGCCACCCTCAGCCCATCTTCTCTCTCTCTCTCTCTCTCTCTCTCTCTCTCTCTCTCTCTCTCTCTCTCTCTCTCTCTCTCTCTCTCTCTCTCTCTCTCTCTCTCATACCTGGGACATCTTGTGTCTCTCCTCCCTACCTGGTATGGCGAAGGCCAGGATGGCGAACACGGCGCTAAGGACGTGGTCGTTGTCCTGGTTACACATGATGGCGATCAGGATCAGGTACGCGAACATGCACGCGACGTACACCACGCAGATCCACACCCAGGCCAGCATGTAGGAGGGCAAGTCCTGCAAACAACACACGCACTCAGCTCACCGCGCAACTTCCTACATACTCACTATAATTGATGAGCGTAGCGAAGTCTCCATCCCACTCTTATAGGGCTTTGTCTGTGTTTTTTTTTTTTTTTTGGTTGTAAGTATTCCACAGGTCGCAAGAGTTGACCGATCAACATGAAACTTTTTTTGTACACGCAAACTCATCCAACTTAGAACTGTATAGTTTTTGGAATGAATCGATCGGACCGATTTTGAGAAAAATCATCTCAAAGTTTCTAAAAACCCCATAAGATTTGGCTGGGCGGAAAATGTTGGAAAATAAAATCTCTCCAAATGGGATGAAATTTTCTCTAAATGTGCTCACAGATTTTACACATTTTCACGATTTTGTATGCAATTCCAATCAGCCGTTTTGAAGAAAAAAAAAATGATAATATTCATCAAATATATCCTATGTCATAGATATATCATAAAAATTGTGACAGAATTAAGTTGTCGAGATTCACTGCTTTCTAGATTCAAGAGTTGACCAACAATGAAGTGTTTTTTATATGCGTCAAGGTGTTTAGAACACCAGAGTCAATAAAGTGGCAAGAGTAGAACTACTTTAACGACTTTTATAGCTTATTCAGATATTAAGGTGTGTAGAATATCAGAGTCGATAAAGTAGCAAGGGTAGAACTACTTTAAGGACTTTTATACCTTATTCAGATATCTCGCTCATCTTACAACGCATATTTCGCGTTTGACTAGTTTACTATCACTATGGTATCAGTGATACTGTAGAATGCCTTGCTCAGATTCTGTTCGTGAATGTCCAATATGGCCGCCGAGATCGCAACGAGCATATGTCGCTATCGGCTGCAGGAGTAACGGATCTCGGTGAGGTGCAGTGTTGGGGAAGATCACTTATCATTATTATTATTTCAACTCTTATTTCAACACCTATAGAAGGAACTTTCAAACAGTTCAGTTCAAGTCGAATAAATCGATCTTTTAGAAAGTTCAAAGTTCGTTTTCGTGGCTTTGCTGTGAAAGTTCAAGTTCAAATTAAAAAACCACAACTTCGTTCAAAAATTCACCTCGAAAATCATATGGAAAAAGGGGTTCCAAAATAATACATGGCTCGCCTGGTGACAAGTGATCACATGATGAAATCCCGAACATGGATTATTATGCATTCGGGATAGATCGTAATGTAGTCGATCTCATTCGGAATTTGGATGGGGAAGTACGGATAGTGCGATCGTGTCGAATATAATTACGAGTGATCTAAAATTATGAACTTACAAATGAATGTTTCATTCCATTGAAGATCACCGAGAAAATCGAACGTGAAGAAAATTAAAGATCGTCGACTGCAAATGTAACACGTTCATTGGAAAGTTCGGAAATTACTAAAGGTACGTTTATTCTCGAGCTTTGAGCAACCGGCAACATGCGCTCAGCGCACGAATACGTTGACTGTTGAGCGCCCTGACGACGCCATAGCTAGACTTCAAACTAAAAATATACAAACTCGCACCATATGTATCCAATCAATCTATATGAGCTTCTTAATACTGTTGGACTAATAATTACCCATGCAAATAAGAGTGTCAAAAACTGATATAATATCTCGCGCATGAATATCAGTCAAAAAGTTGTTTCTGACAGCTCAGAAAACAAAAGTGGCCGTGATGAATATCGTGACGTATTGTTGGTCTCAGCGCAGTTGCAAGAAGCAAAAGATAAACCGAATCCATCTCTTGGCGCATGTTGCACGTGTACATGCAACCGGGAGAAACTCGTTCTCTGATTGGTCAGCGCACGTTGCAGGTAGAAAATATGAACATGGCCCATCTCTTGGCGCATGTTGCACGTGTTCATGCAACCGGGAGAAACTCGCTCTCTGATTGGTCAGCGCACGTTGCAGGTAGAAAAGATGAACATGGCCCATCTCTTGGCGCATGTTGCACGTGTTCATGCAACCGGGAGAAACTCGCTCTCTGATTGGTCAGCGCACGTTGCAGGTAGAAAAGATGAACATGGCCCATCTCTTGGCGCATGTTGCACGTGTTCATGCAACCGGGAGAAACTCGCTCTCTGATTGGTCAGCGCACGTTGCAGGTAGAAAAGATGAACATGGCCCATCTCTTGGCGCATGTTGCACGTGTTCATGCAACCGGGAGAAACTCGCTCTCTGATTGGTCAGCGCACGTTGCAGGTAGAAAAGATGAACATGGCCCATCTCTTGGCGCATGTTGCACGTGTTCATGCAACCGGGAGAAACTCGCTCTCTGATTGGTCAGCGCACGTTGCAGGTAGAAAAGATGAACATGGCCCATCTCTTGGCGCATGTTGCACGTGTATACATGCAACTGGGAGAAACTCTCTCTCTGATTGGTCAGCGCACGTTGCAGGTAGAAAATATGAACATGGCCCATCTCTTGGCGCATGTTGCACGTGTTCATGCAACCGGGAGAAACTCGTTCTCTGATTGGTCAGCACCTGTTGCCGGTTGCTCAAAGCTCGAGAGTGAACGTACCTTATCATTTTGAAAGTCCATTACGCCACACTGGTACGGTGTACTCGTGTGGCAGCGACACCCACCTTGTAGCCGCCGATGATGAGCAGGAGGCTGGAGTAGGAGCTAAGGCCGGATATCACGGCGAAACTGACGAGGACCGTCACGTAAGACTTCTGGACTGGAACATCAGGTCAACTGGTTCACACGTTGTGTACCTTACCACAGTTTATACATTCTGACACAATTATTTGACACTGAATTGAAAACAAAAAAGTATATATATATATATATATATATATATATATATATATATATATATATATATATATATATACATATATATATATATATATATATATATATATATATATATATATATATATATATATATATATATATATATATATATACATATATATATATATATATATATATATATATATATATATATATATATATATATATACATAATCCGATATGAATATATATATGATCCAATATATATATATATATATATATATATATATATATATATATATATATATATATATATACATATATATATATATATATATATATATATATATATATATATATATATATATATATATATATATATATATAATGTAGATTCCCAAGGCAGCCATTATGTGATATTGTGTCCTTGACAAGGCATCTCACAAGGCATCTCACAAGGCATGTGCAGCGTTTTCCTAGTATAGTTTTGAAATCAGGAGCCTTATTTCCTGAAGACATGCAATAAGGGAAATGTGTGCTCACCTTCGTATAGTTTCCGCTGTTCAAGCTTGTTGGAAGGATTGGTCGCTCGCGCCGCAATGGCAGCATTATGCACAGTGCTGTAGAAACAGCCCAACTGAAAGAGAGAACCATTTTCCTCAGTAACATCGTTACTTGATACAAATTACACATTGATTGGCTAAAATACATATCATTTTTTTTTTTTAAGAATATACTACATTGAATTTCCATGTAATTTTGTTCAATGTGCAAGATGAAGTAAAAGTGCATTATATATACAACTTTATCTCCAGATCATTATTATTAAGGTCGTTTGTGCTGACAGAGTAGCACTTATTATTATAGTTGCGTGCATATTGATGTATTTCTATTTTTGTTTTGATTTGTTTTGCTTTGTTTATATCTGACCGGTGGTTCTGTGTACCGTGTTTTTATTTGTGTATTTATGTAATATGAATGTGTTATGGGTTGAGGCCCTAAAACAATAAACTTCTTCTATTCTATTCTATTCTATTCTATTCATATAATTTTTTCAGAACGAGAACCAATAATAGGAACAGGGATATATCCATCAGAAGCGTAAATAAAATGTTTCCATAATAGAAGTTCTTTGGATTATTTCCAATGTTTTCCAATATTGAGATATTTCTTGTTATTTCAATATTTTCAATTTTTTTCAACTTCAATAATTATTCAATATATTATTCATAATATATCGAAATGGTTCAGAGCCATTCTCCTGGATTAAGAAAAAGAAGAATATTGTACGCTTCAAACTGATTTTAAAAACATTTCTAATTGACAATGCGTTCTACAGTGTTTAGGAATTCAAATCATTCAGGACAACATTTTAAACTGTATTAACAAAGAGTATTTATATTTATATTACGAACTATTTTAATTCAACTATAGGCTATAGCACAGATTGACTTATTCTATAAGCATGTATATCCAAATGTTTCACGGAATAAATGAATTATTATTATTATTATTATTATTATTATTGTTATCTATATCTATGTATCAAAGTGTCTACATTGTTTTATAAGTAATCAGAATAATTTCAATTCTATTGATCTATCTCTTTTTCATATCAATGAGTATTTTTCAAGTTTTTTGAATGTACCATGATTTGTTGTATTACATGTTTCATATTTTATTATCAGGAAGGTATTTTATTTTTTCATTGCATTATATTCAAGTGAATTTTTATTATGTATCACCACAGATAAACCCCACGAGGGTTTCTTGGAACCTCACAAGAGTACCCTTTATTGTTGTAACGCTTTTATTTGGAATCAATATACTATAATTACTATTCATTAATGATTGCTTTCTGCTATACTCAAATTTAGTGCTATTCACAAGTTATATTGTGAAATACGTTTTTTTTTTTTTTTTAAATAACATTGCAATTTGTATACCGATTCCCTCGAATGATGATTGAGGGTTAAAGGAATAACCATTCCTACTACAATTAACCTGGAAAATTAGCATCGTCTTTCTTGGACAAGTAGGCCTATTATATAGGTCTATAATGAAATTTAAAATGATATTTCTTTGGGGTGATGAGCCCTTGTGGTGCCCCGTTCAAACGATCCTACACTCTCATCCTCTGCCTTTATAAAGGAAAATATAGGCTCCTTGTCAAATTTTCCTTACTGGTGAAAAAAAAAAAAAAAGAAATTTGAATTTAAAAAAAAAAAAAAAGTTTTTATTCTTTCTGAAAAGAATTAGGAAATTCCACCGAATGTCATATATATAATAATAACAATTATATAATATATAATAATATAATATAATAATTATATATATATAATTATTCATTATATAAATAATATATATTTATATTATTTATATTTATATTATTTATATATATATATATATATATATATATATATATATATATATATATATATATATATATATATATATATATATATACCGGTATATATATATATATATATATATATATATATATATATATATATATATATATATATATATATATATATATGTATATATATATATATATATATATATATATATATATATATATATATATATATATATATAAATATATATATATATATATATATATATATATATATATATATAAATATATATATTTATTTGATATATAATTATAATATAATAATTAATAATATATAATACCAATTGAATCATGGTACACCTGTTCTTGGCTCTACTTTTATCAAGCTATAAGCAGATACTGACCAGAAAGATAAAGCCGATAATGAGCGAAGCTGATCTCAAGCAGACGTTGAAGCAGCAGACAGAGAGCAGAGGTCGACCCATCTCGACAATCAGGCGATTATTCCAGTATATTCTGCTCGGTGGTTCCTCGCTGTAGACGCCGGCAGCACAGAACGTCAGCTGCGCGATCAGGAACAGCCATCTGGTTCCGGACAAAGCGGAAGCCGCACGACCGGAAACCACGGAATGCGTCAATGCGGTGAGCGAATCTGATAAACAAGCCTGTGGGATCGCGGATTATTCCAGACCTATAAATACATCCGTATTCGTTGGATGAGCGTAGCACCGAGACGAGTGGCCGAGTGGTAACACACTGAACCGTCATTCGGTTCAATTCCCGCCATGGTCGACCATCCTGACAGGGGTTTATCGTGGTTTCCCTCAGTCGTTCAGGTTGATACTGGGATGGTTCCTTAACCATCGGCCGACTCCTCCACACCATACAAAACAACTAATAAATTAACCTTTTATCTCATCATCCCATCATCTCATTAATCATCCACCGACGCCAATAGATCGTAGCCATCAGTATAGTGCGTCGTTAAAACCCAATATGAGAAAAAAATTGAGCGTAGCGTAGACTTCTATTTCACTTAGGCCCAGTTTTACGAAACTGGATTAAGCAATAGTTAGTGGATTAACTTGTTATCACCATTGGTTACATAATTATGTTATTTTAATACCTTCAATTAAGAGTTAGTGGATTGGTAAAACTGGGCCTTACCGAAGAAAAAAACGGGATTAGCTTTCATGTTTTTTTTTTTGTAATTTTGTGCGCTGTGTATCCAGGTCAGGCAGAGCGACCAATTGACTTGAAACTTTGTATGAGCATTTATGTCATACCAGAATATACTTGGAATGTTATGCTGCGAAATCAGTAGGATGGATGTATTGAAAGGAAAATCGGAAAGTTTGAGAAAATCACGTGATGATATCACTGGGTGATATTTCCGATTGATTAATTTTCTCGTTTTCTCGTTCTCTCGTTTTCTCGTTTTCTCGTTTTCACGTTTTCTCGTTCTCTCGTTTCCTCGTTCTCACGTTTTCTCGTTCTCTCGTTTTCTCGTTTTCTCGTTTTCTCATTTTCTCGTTTTCTCGTTTTCTCGTTGTCTTGTTTTCTAGCTCTCACGTTTTCTCGTTGTCTCGTTTTCTCGTTTTCTCGTTTTCTTGTCTTCTCGTTTTCTCGTTTTCTCGTTTCCTCGTTTTCTCGTTCTCTCGTTTTCTCGTTTTCTCGTTCTCTCGTTTTCTCGTTCTTTCGTTTTCTCGTTTTCTCGTTTTCTCGTTTTCTCGTTGTCTCGTTTTCGCGTTCTCACGTTTTCTCGTTTTCTCGATTTCTCGTTTCCTCGTTTCCTCGTTCTCTCGTTTCCTCGTTTTCTCGATTTCTCGTTCTCTCGTTTTCTAGTTCTCTCGTTCTCACGTCTTCACGTTTTCTCGTTTTCACGTTCTTTCGTTCTCACGTTTTCTCGTTGTCTCGTTTCCTCGTTTTCTCGTTTTCTCGTTTTCTCGTTTTCTCGTTTTCTCGATTTCTCGTTTTCTCGTTTTCACGTTCTCTCGTTCTCACGTTTTCTCGTTGTCTCGTTTCCTCGTTCTCTCGTTTCCTCGTTTTCTCGATTTCTCGTTCACTCGTTTTCTAGTTCTCTCGTTCTCACGTCTTCACGTTTTCTCGTTTTCTCGTTTTCACGTTCTTTCGTTCTCACGTTTTCTCGTTGTCTCGTTTTCTCGTTTTCTCGATTTCTCGTTTTCTCGTTTTCACGTTCTCTCGTTCTCACGTTTTCTCGTTGTCTCGTTTTCTCGTTTTCTCGTTTTCTAGTTTTCACGTTCTCTCGTTTTCTCGTTCTCTCGTTTTCCCGTTTTCTCGTTTTCTAGTTTTCCCGATTTCTCATTTTCTCGTTTTCTCGATTTCTCGTTTTCTCGTTCTTTCGTTTTCTCGTTTTCTCGTTCTCTCGTTTTCTCGTTTTCTCGATTTCTCGTCTTCTCGTTTTCTCGTTTTCTCGTTTTCCCGTCTTCTCGTTTTCTCGTTCTCATGTTTTCTCCTTTTCTCGTTTTCTTGTTTTCTCGTTTTCTTGTCTTCTCGTTTTCTCGTTCTCTCGTTTTCTCGTTCTCTCGTTTTCTCGTTCTCTTGTTTTCTCGTTCTCACGTTTTCTCTTTCTCACGTTTTCTCGTTGTCTCGTTTTCTCGTTTTCTCGTTCTCTCGTTTTATCGTTGTCTCGTTTTCTCGTTTTCTCGTTTTCTCGATTTCTCGTTCTCTCGTTTTCTCGTTGTCTTGTTTTCTCGTTCTCACGTTTTCTCGTTGTCTCGTTTTCTCGTTTTCTCGATTTCTCGTTTTCTCGTTTTCACGTTCTCTCGTTTTCTCGTTTTCTCATTCTCTCGTTTTCTCGATTTCTCGTTTCCTCGTTTCCTCGTTCTCTCGTTTCCTCGTTTTCTCGATTTCTCGTTCTCTCGTTTTCTCGATTTCTCGATCTCTCGTTTTCTCGTTCTCTCGTTCTCACGTCTTCTCGTTTTCTCGTTCTCTCCTTTTCACATTCTTTCGTTCTCACGTTTTCTCGTTGTCTCGTTTTCTCGTTTTCTCGTTTTCTCGATTTCTCGTTCTCTCGTTTTCACGTTCTCTCGTTCTCACGTTTTCTCGTTGTCTCGTTCTCTCGTTTTCTCGTTTTCTAGTTTTCACGTTCTCTCGTTCTCACGTTTTGTCGTTGTCTCGTTTTCTCGTTTTCTCGTTTTCTCGTTTTCACGTTCTCTCGTTTTCTCGTTTTCTCGTTCTCTCGTTTTCTCGTTCTCTCGTTTTCTTGTTCTCACGTTTTCTCGTTCTCTCGTTTTCCCGTTTTCTCGTTTTCTCGCTTTCCCGATTTCTCGTTTTCTCGATTTCTTGTTTTCTCGTTCTTTCGTTTTCTCGTTCTCACGTTTTCTCGTTTTCTCGTTTTCTCGTTGTCTTGTTTTCTCGTTGTCTCGTTTTCTCGTTTTCTCGATTTCTCGTTTTCTAGTTCTCACGTTCTCTCGTTCTCACGTTTTGTCGTTGTCTCGTTTTCTCGTTTTCTCGTTTTCTCGTTTTCACGTTCTCTCGTTTTCTCGTTTTCTTGTTCTCACGTTTTCTCGTTCTCTCGTTTTCCCGTTTTCTCGTTTTCTCGCTTTCCCGATTTCTCGTTTTCTCGATTTCTTGTTTTCTCGTTCTTTCGTTTTCTCGTTTTCTCGTTTTCACCTTCTCTCGTTCAAACGTTGTCTTGATTTCTCGTTCTCTCGTTTTCTCGTTTTCTCGATTTCTCGTCTTCTCGTTTTCTCGTTCTCTCGTTTTCCCGTTCTCTCGTTTTCTCGTTCTCATGTTTTCTCGTTTTCTCGTTTTCTTGTTTTCTCGTTTTCTTGTCTTCTCGTTTTCTCGTTTTCTCGTTCTCTCGTTTTCTCGTTCTCTCGTTTTCTCGTTCTCAAGTTTTCTCGTTCTCACGTTTTCTCGTTGTCTCGTTTTCTCGTTTTCTCGTTCTCTCGTTTTATCGTTGTCTCGTTTTCTCGTTTTCTCGTTTTCTCGATTTCTCGTCTTCTCGTTTTCTCGTTGTCTTGTTTTCTCGTTCTCACGTTTTCTCGTTGTCTCGTTTTCTCGTTCTCTCGATTTCTCGTTTTCTCGTTCTCTCGTTTTCTCGTTTTCTCATTTTCTCGTTTTCTCGATTTCTCGTTTCCTCGTTTCCTCGTTCTCTCGTTTTCTCGTTTTCTCGTTTTCTCGTTCTCTCGTTTTCTCGTTTTCTCGTTTTCTCGTTCTCTCGTTTTCCCGTTTTCTCGTTTTCTCGTTCTCTCGTTTTCTCGTTTTCTCGTTTTCTCGTTTTCTCGTTTTCTCGATTTCTCGTTTTCACGTTCTCTCGTTCTCACGTTTTCTCGTTGTCTCGTTTTCTCGTTTTCTCGTTTTCTAGTTTTCTCGTTTTCTCGTTTTCTTGTTCTCACGTTTTCTCGTTCTCTCGTTTTCCCGTTTTCTTGTTTTCTAGTTTTCCCGATTTCTCATTTTCTCGTTTTCTCGTTTTCTCGTTTTCCCGTCTTCTCGTTTTCTCGTTCTCATGTTTTCTCGTTTTCTCGTTTTCTTGTTTTCTCGTTTTCTTGTCTTCTCGTTTTCTCGTTCTCTCGTTTTCTCGTTCTCTCGTTTTCTCGTTCTCTTGTTTTCTCGTTCTCACGTTTTCTCTTTCTCACGTTTTCTCGTTGTCTCGTTTTCTCGTTTTCTCGTTCTCTCGTTTCATCGTTGTCTCGTTTTCTCGTTTTCTCGTTTTCTCGATTTCTCGTTCTCTCGTTTTCTCGTTGTCTCGTTTTCTCGTTTTCTCGATTTCTCGTTTTCTCGTTTTCACGTTCTCTCGTTTTCTCGTTTTCTCATTCTCTCGTTTTCTCGATTTCTCGTTTCCTCGTTTCCTCGTTCTCTCGTTTCCTCGTTTTCTCGATTTCTCGTTCTCTCGTTTTTTCTCGATTTCTCGTTCTCTCGTTTTCTCGTTCTCTCGTTCTCACGTCTTCTCGTTTTCTCGTTCTCTCCTTTTCACATTCTTTCGTTCTCACGTTTTCTCGTTGTCTCGTTTTCTCGTTTTCTCGTTTTCTCTATTTCTCGTTTTCTCGTTTTTACGTTCTCTCGTTCTCACGTTTTCTCGTTGTCTCGTTCTCTCGTTTTCTCGTTTTCTAGTTTTCACGTTCTCTCGTTCTCACCTTTTGTCGTTGTCTCGTTTTCTCGTTTTCTCGTTTTCTCGTTTTCTCGTTTTCTCGTTTTCTTGTTCTCACGTTTTCTCGTTCTCTCGTTTTCCCGTTTTCTCGTTTTCTCGCTTTCCCGATTTCTCGTTTTCTCGTTTTCTCGATTTCTTGTTTTCTCGTTTTCACCTTCTCTCGTTCTCACGTTGTCTCGTTTTCTCGTTCTCTCGTTTTCTCGTTTTCTCGATTTCTCGTTTTCTCGTTTTCTCGTTTTCTTGTTCTCACGTTTTCTCGTTCTCTCGTTTTCCCGTTTTCTCGTTTTCTCGCTTTCCCGATTTCTCGTTTTCTCGTTTTCTCGATTTCTTGTTTTCTCGTTTTCACCTTCTCTCGTTCACACGTTGTCTCGTTTTCTCGTTCTCTCGTTTTCTCGTTTTCTCGATTTCTCGCTTTCCCGATTTCTCGTTTTCTCGATTTCTTGTTTTCTCGTTTTCTCGTTTTCACCTTCTCTCGTTCTCACGTTGTCTCGTTTTCTCGTTCTCTCGTTTTCTCGTTTTCTCGATTTCTCGTCTTCTCGTTTTCTCGTTCTCTCGTTTTCCCGTTCTCTCGTTTTCTTGTTCTCATGTTTTCTCGTTTCCTCGTTTTCTTGTTTTCTCGTTTTCTTGTCTTCTTGTTTTCTCGTTTTCTCGTTTTCTCGTTCTCTCGTTTTCTCGTTCTCTCGTTTTCTCGTTCTCACGTTTTCTCGTTCTCACGTTTTCTCGTTGTCTCGTTTTCTCGTTTTCTCGTTCTCTCGTTTTATCGTTGTCTCGTTTTCTCGTTTTCTCGTTTTCTCGATTTCTCGTCTTCTCGTTTTCTCGTTTTCTCGTTGTCTTGTTTTCCCGTTCTCACGTTTTCTCGTTGTCTCGTTGTCTCGTTTTCTCATTTTCTCGTTTTCTCGATTTCTCGTTTCCTCGTTTCCTCGTTCTCTCGTTTCCTCGTTTTCTCGATTTCTCGTTCTCTCTTTTTCTCGATTTCTCGTTCTCTCGTTTTCTCGTTCTCTCGTTCTCACGTCTTCTCGTTTTCTCGTTTTCTCGTTTTCACGTTCTTTCGTTCTCACGTTTTCTCGTTGTCTCGTTTTCTCGTTTTCTCGATTTCTCGTTTTCTCGTTTTCGCGTTCTCTCGTTTTCTCGTTCTCTCATTTTCTCGTTTCCTCGATTTCTCGTTTCCTCGTTTCCTCGTTCTCTCGATTCCTCGTTTTCTCGATTTCTCGTTTTCTCGTTGTCTCGTTTTCTCGTTCTCTCGTTTTCTCGATTTCTCGTTTTCTCGTTCTCTCGTTTTCTCGTTTTCTCGATTTCTCGTTTTCTCGTTCTTTCGTTTTCTCGTTTTCTCGTTTTCTCGTTCTCTCGTTTTCTCGATTTCTCGTTTTCTCGTTTTCTCGTTCTCTCGTTTTCCCGTTTTCTCGTTTTCTCGTTCTCTCGTTTTATCGTTTTCTCTTTTTCTCGTTTCCTTATCTTCTCGTTTTATCGTTTTCTCGTTTTCTTGTTTCCTCGTTTTCTCGTTGTCTCGTTTTCTCGTTCTCACGTTTTCTCGATTTCTCGTTTTCTCGTTTTCTCGTTTTCTCGATTTCTCGTTTTCTCGTTGTCTTGTTTTCTCGTTCTCACGTTTTCTCGTTGTCTCGTTTTCTCGTTTTCTAGTTTTCTCGATTTCTCGTTTTCTCGTTTTCACGTTCTCTCGTTTTCTCGTTTTCTCTTTTTCTCGTTTTCTCGTTCTCTCGTTCTCACGTCTTCTCGTTTTCTCGTTTTCTCGTTTTCACGTTCTCTCGTTTTCTCATCTTCTCGTTTTCTTGATTTCTCGTTTCCTCGATTTCTCGTTCTCTCGTTTTCTTGTTCTCTCGTTCTCACGTCTTCTCGTTTTCTCGTTTTCACGTTCTCTCGTTTTCTCGATTTCTCGTTTCCTCGTTTTATCGTTCTCTCGTTTCCTCGTTTTCTCGATTTCTCGTTCTCTCGTTTTCTCGATTTCTCGTTCTCTCGTTTTCTCGTTCTCTCGTTCTCTCGTTCTCACGTCTTCTCGTTTTCTCGTTTTCTCGTTTTCACGTTCTTTCGTTCTCACGTTTTCTCGTTGTCTCGTTTTCTCGTTTTCTCGTTTTCTCGATTTCTCGTTTTCTCGTTTTCGCGTTCTCTCGTTTTCTCGTTCTCTCATTTTCTCGTTTCCTCGATTTCTCGTTTCCTCGTTTCCTCGTTCTCTCGATTCCTCGTTTTCTCGATTTCTCGTTTTCTCGTTGTCTCGTTTTCTTGTTTTCACGTTTTCTCGTTCTCTCGTTTTCCCGTTTTCTCGTTTTCTCGTTCTCTCGTTTTCTTGTTTTCTCGATTTCTCGTTCTTTCGTTTTCTCGTTTTCTCGTTTTCTCGTTCTCTCGTTTTCTCGATTTCTCGTTTTCTCGTTTTCTCGTTCTCTCGTTTTCCCGTTTTCTCGTTTTCTCGTTCTCTCGTTTTATCGTTTTCTCGTTTTCTCGTTTCCTTATCTTCTCGTTTTATCGTTTTCTCGTTTTCTTGTTTCCTCGTTTTCTCGTTGTCTCGTTTTCTCGTTCTCACGTTTTCTCGATTTCTCGTTTTCTCGTTTTCTCGTTTTCTCGATTTCTCGTTTTCTCGTTTTCTCGTTGTCTTGTTTTCTCGTTCTCACGTTTTCTCGTTGTCTCGTTTTCTCGTTTTCTAGTTTTCTCGATTTCTCGTTTTCTCGTTTTCACGTTCTCTCGTTTTCTCGTTTTCTCTTTTTCTCGTTTTCTCGTTCTCTCGTTCTCACGTCTTCTCGTTCTCTCGTTTTCTCGTTTTCACGTTCTCTCGTTTTCTCATCTTCTCGTTTTCTTGATTTCTCGTTTCCTCGATTTCTCGTTCTCTCGTTTTCTTGTTCTCTCGTTCTCACGTCTTCTCGTTTTCTCGTTTTCACGTTCTCTCGTTTTCTCGTTCTCACGTTTTCTCGTTTCCTCGTTTTCACGTTCTCTCGTTTTCTCGTTTTCACGTTCTCTCGTTTTCTCGTTCTAACGTTTTCTCGTTTTCACGTTCTCTCGTTTTCTCGTTTTCTCGTTTTCACGTTCTCTCGTTTTCTCGTTTTCTCGTTTTCTCGTTCTCACGTTTTCTCGTTCTCTCGTTTTCAAGTCGTTCTCTCACGACTCAGAAGAAAAGGCTGGTCTCTGGAGGATTTCATAAATTATAATTTCTGAAATTGAGATGTTGATTTCTAGTATTCTCTAAAATTATGGAAATGAATCGACACAAGAATCTCATCAAACTAGACAAGCACTACAAAACTATTTACCAGAGAGGCTTGCATCATTGTGGATCGAAATTGTTCAATAAATTACCAACAATCGTCAAAAAAATGCCTTTCAAAGAATTCAAATCAACTATTAAAATGCATCTTCTGAAGCACACTTTCTGCTCCGTAGAGGATTTCATGGACACTGGCTTTATCCAAAAATTCGAATCAATATTCAAAATAACTTGAAATTAGAATTAATTGAAACTAGAATTAATTAAAAACTGTACTTACCTAAAAGATTGAAATTAATTGAAAACATCAGAATCTTTTATAGTCTTAATTAGAACTAATTTTGGAATGAAATGTATTTCTAAATTGAACTTCAAAATTGAACAAACAATAACTATTGAAAGCTGATATCATCTGAAAATTGAAGTTCAAAACTAATAGAAACTATTCTCGTTTATTATTATTATTATAATCATTTTGAATATTATTTCAAATATTATTATCATTATTGCTAATCATCAATGTATTTCCTTAATATCGTCTAATGTTATAAGCTACATATAAGTTAGTAAGTTCATAATTGTAAACTGCTAACCATTCCGATTTCCTCGGGAGAGGGTTAAAGGTACAATTGATTGAATAAATGAACGAATATCGTCATTAGGGCCTATTCGTTAAGAACTAGTTCCAGTGTTGTGATGTCCTTTAAGGTTTGAATTGGTTCGATGTTAGGGAATCAATATCAAGACAATTGAGAATGTTCTCTCTGAAATTCACGAGACTAATGTTTGATTCAAATCAAGGAATGGGCGATATCTACGATATGACTTCATTAACCTGTGGTTGGGCTCGAATGTGCTAGCACCCCTGGACGCAGCCCGCAGAGCACGAGTCGCGCCAGCACATTTGTCTCAGTGCGGTCGCGCCAGGACTGGCAGACACGGCACCAAAGCGTCTTCAAAGTTTTGTCTTCAAGTTGAGACAACAGCCACAAGCGTATGTTATTCAGAAAAAAAGTCAAGAGTCAATATCGAGAGTCTTAATCTCAAGTGAGATATTATTAATGTCATAACTAGGAAAACGCTACATATGCGTTGTTGGATGAGTAATCTAGGCACTTTTATATGAAATGTTATAGAAAGCTAAATGGGGGCTACATACACCTCGAGTACAGAACAATAATTATGCCACTACCTTTCTGTTACATTATTACGAATTTCAATCGTTTTTAATTAATTGGTGAAACTTTTTGCTTAGATTCCTGATCAACTTTGATTGGAGTTAAAAAATTACATTATACTTTTTTCAATCACAATGGCTGATCCGATTTATGTGATATTCATGTGATATGAATAATGTGTAGCATTATTACATTTAAATTCCGTGGAAACTTGAATTTATATAAGGGGAATATTTTTTCCCAACTTTCTCCTCTGCGTTATTCTTACATGGTTTTTAAAAACTCCGGAAAAGGTTTTGTCAGAAATGTTGCAACAGATTGCGCCTTTAAGCTACACAGTATCGAATTAGATGAGGGCACTTGTGTGTGCCAAGTTACAACTGAATTCGTATTTTTGTTTGACCTGTGGAGCGCGAAAAAAAAGAAAAAAAATGGATTTTCCGAACCTTCATGTAATAAGTTGCGTACCGTAGTTACTGTATTATATGGGCGATAATATTCGAATAAAATCCGGTATCTATTTTCCCAAAGCAAACTGATTTAATAGATGAAATTTTAATTAGCTCACTTAATAAACTATCAGTATTATTCGAAGCTATCAGAATGAACCAGGGTGATGAAATGACCACGCTGTCGGTGTCACCCAAGAAAAAGAGGAGGGGTTTTAGTCGGTAAGAAGCCGACACTCCCCGCAATTCAACCTGCCCCTGGGGGTATCATGCAAGATTTCCCTCTGCACAAAAAAAAAATCTCATACATAATTGGTAATAAACCTCGGGCCCCTATTTTGTTCCACCCTGTAACTCCCATTTAACCAACGTTGCATTTCCATGCATGTTTGGTTTATCCTGGTCTCCTTTGGCTTACGTCATGAGTCGATTTGGCAGGAAAATCTAAATATTTTCAATGGATTTATGTATTAACGATGAAATTGCTATTTTTCCACAATACGAGACATCACAAAAGTCTGAGCCACTAACATCCCCCCCCCCCCCCCTCCCAAACCGTCACACAGATACGACTCCTTTATCGAGGGAATTTTTCTACAAGGCGGTTTTCAAATGCGACTAAAAACAATTGTTAAAAACACAACATTTGTGTACATATTTATGTTTCTGTGATCAAATTTGGAAAAAAAATTACCACTTGGACCATATTTAATAGTTATTTTGTTTGAGAAAAGTTACTGCGTCACGAGAGGAACCATGGACCCCGCGTAAGTGAAGCGGCGATACCAACACAGCGACATATTCTCTGTTTAGTGCTAGTTTATTATGTCGTAGCCCGGGTTGGCAACTGAGTCATGACGACACTTGGCGTTCCCATTGGTCACTTCTAGTCCCATTCAACAACCAACTTGCACACAAAATACAGTCAAATCATTTGTTTTTTATTTATTCATTCATTCATATTTGGTTTAACAACGCACTGTACTGATGTTTACGATCTATTGGCGTCAGTGGATGATGAATGAGATGATGGGATGATGAGATGAAAGGTTATTTTATTAGGTGTTTTTGGTTGGTGAGTAGGAGTCGGTCGTGGCCTGTTGTTGAGGAACCATCCCAGTATCGACCTGAACGACAGAGGGAAACCACGAGAACCCCTGTCAGGATGGTCGATCGTGGCGGGAATCGAAACCCGGTCTCCTGAATGACAGTGCAGTGTTATAAACACTCGATCACTCTTCTCAGTAAACCATTAGTTTCTGCTATAAAACTGAAATCCTATAAAAGACTATCTAAACACACATATCTGTGTGATATAACCAGAAAGGTAGGCTGTAGTGATTTCGTAGTCTGGCTGTTGGATAGTTGAAAATGCAATTTCCATTCAGAACGTTAAACTCTTGATTCTATCTTGTATATTTCATATTACATCTACACTTCTAAAGAAAGCCTACACCATACAACTGGTGTATTCAATAGTAATCAGATCATCTGGCACACCAAGGTGGTCAACAATATAGTACATAATAGCGTTGTCATGGTCCCAAAATATCACACCGACTCAACAAATAATTACCGTCAGTAATAAAACGTAATAATACTACGCACGTAGGCCTACACACACATGAGTTAAACCTCACATGTTATAGGTCAACCAATATACGCTGGGCACCACGCGTTACAAGATAACTCGAAATCAACATGCGAAATAGAAAATTCACTGAACTTTGTAATGTACACAATAACAAGATTTCAATAATCATAACATGTTCGTAATGATCATTTCGAAGAGTTACAGATCAGCATCGGGTTTACGGTACTAAAAAATATATTTCAAGTTTTGAAACCCTAATCAATCTACATTCAAAATGAATTACAAATTTGATAACTGTTGATTGAATAATTAATTAACTTGAAGGTTTGATGCTAAATAATAGTCAATAAATACAGAACCGTTTATAAGACTAGACAATCAACGGGGCATGTAACGTCACTAGGACATTAGCCAAGGTCCACCACATTGGCGGCAGAGCCTTTACATTATTGAGGGGTCAAGTTTGATCAAGTTGTCACGTTTGTTATAATTAGGCCTACCACGTGGTTATTGAGGGGGTAAATTGACCCCTCCCCCTGCCCCTGGCCCCCCACGTTGATTGACAAACTCAAAACCGCATAGCCCGGTGTAACAATTACCATGATAGCTCAAGCCATGTGCTATTTTGTCATATTTCTCAACGTCGAGGTAAGCTGCTGGTTTGTAGCTCGCCTACTGACGATGCATCCTTGCCACTCGGGACTATATATTGTTGACCAAATGAACGTTTACAACGAATGAAGAAATGCAATATTTTCTCTCTGGTTCACTGCCATGGCAACGAATCAAATATCCAAGAAACGCAATCGGTTGCCGTAGAAACAGAACGAGAGAAGGAAGGAGAAAGACGTTTCGACTAATGAGACATGATGTTATACATTGACGACTGTAATGAGAGTATTTGACCTTGGAGTTGTATACACTTGGAGATGTAGCTCAGCAACAAGTCGTGTACCAGATCGCGTACTTCCGGTCACTTCGATTCATCTGGAAACGGAGGCCATATTCGTTGTTTACTTACAGCGGGACGTTACATTGTTCAATTGTGTGCTGAATTGATATGAATTGAATTTTAATTGAAATGACACGTTGTAGTAAATATAATACAAGTTTAGGTACACCTGAACCACAATGTAGTGATACCAACCTATTTTATCATAATACTAGGAAAACGCGGGATGCGCGTTGTGAGATGAGCTTAGAAGTATGGCAATCTAGAATGAAAAATAACTTGTCAGCTCAATTTACATCTACAAACCTTGACTTACTTCAAACATTCTAAAACCTCACCTGCAACTTGTTGATATTTATAGTAACCTGCAACCTGTCGCATAAACACTTTGCAAAACCAATTGATCCAAATATTCAATAAAATGTACACGTTTATTGCGTTTTCTTCATTATTTCTCATTTGTTTGTTGTAAAAATCTCTGAAAAGGTGTATAATAGTATTTTTCATATTCTGTGAGAATTTGAGAGCTTTTGAAAAATTCTTGTTTTTCAAGTATTTTTCCTCCGGGTTATTCTTATGAGGATTTTCCAAACTTTCCGATTATTTTCCGGAAAAACCTTCCGACCGATTCCTCTGAATAACAATCCCAACCTATTCTGGTATGACACCAATGTTCAGAAAAAGTTTCAAGTTGATTGATTCATTTCTCTGACCTGTATGCCGCGTACATAATTACAAAAAAAAAAAAAAACGAGCATAAAAACAAAGCCCATTTTTTTTCAGGGTGTGAAATGGAAAGCTTCGCTACGCTCATCTAATAAGAAGGTGACTCAACTTGGGTCTAGAAATTGAACTATTTCCGGGGTCAGTTCCCGAGTCCAGGGTCCCAATTGCCTGTAGCGCAACCATCACTTTTATATCGAACTACATAATACTTAGCAATGCTACACACGGCTCAGTGGAATCATAATGTTAGTACGCCTAGTTGCATTTGTTTTTTACGAGAATGATAGATTTTGCGAGTTGAACAATACCATCAGTAACGTAGCCACTCTTATCTACATCTAGTTCACAAGGGAATCCGCTAAATCGCGACGAGCAATCGGGACCTTTGGAGCTGCATGAGTTGATAAAAAGAAATAAGTCAGGGTATGGAGGTAGGCGGGGTCATGATAGAGCGGTAGTCATAAAGGGGGCTACATTAGATGTCGGTAAATTCTCTTTCTTAAATAGGACAGGTAGGGACTGGAATGGGCTTAGTAGAAATGTTTTTGAAGGGGATGAAATCAGGTTAAAGTTATTCCGTCAGAGGGTTAAGGAGATGGTGGGATAGGGGTACTTAGGGAACTTGCCACCGCGCATTTATGTGCATTTGCAAGAGTTAAATAATAATAATAATAATAAACCGCAAATGCCTGCCATGTTATTAGTATGTGAGTTAAGTCACCTTCTTTACGTCATGATAAAATAGGTTGGCATCGTGCCCGAACTATTATAGCTATAAGACACACAATCAGCGTGCGTGTACAACGAACATGGCCGCCGTTACCCGCTATTCAATGTCATCAAGCGGTACGAGTTATCAATGCGGAGTTAGACCTCCAGTACGAATACAACTCCATGATTTGACATACTGGTGATACAAGGCATGACACCGATACAACTTTCATCACATTTCGTTAGTCATTCTACTCTACAGGACGGCACATTTGAAATGGCAATGACCAGACAAGCACACTCCACACATTTTTGGCACCACTATAAATGCACATTATTTCCAGTACTTTCATAATCAATCTATTTCTTTCTATCTATTTCAATATATTCATCAGTAGATAACAGTCCACCGTTGCTATGGAACAGCGCTACGTTTGTACGTATTCAACAAGTACGATACTTACAATCTATTCAGCGTTATTTTCTGATATCTCACAATCAGCTAACTTGTACATTACACAGCTACTTTCGTCATCAACAATATCAATTTCATCAAACTTCTCAGTCACATCGGCCCTCGGGTAAATTTGCCAAAATTGGATATCATCGCCAATTTAGATTTTTTTTCATTCTGAAAAATACACTTTCTTATAGATCTTGATTGAATCTATTGGATGAAGACACTGCACTATGAGAATGGTTGTTATTTCTTTAAAATTTAAGTGCCATTTTTTTTAAAAACAATAATTCCAGCACAGCCCACTGAAACAACGAACTGACCTGTTTGCCATGCAGCCAAATGCCTGTATAATAATAGGCTGTTTTCAAAATGAAAGATAGCCAAGATACGCAAAACCCCGTTCGATCTAAATATGAAATAAAATGCTGAGAACGTAAAATCGATTGCAAGCTCTCCCCTGACGAGCTCACGTCTATCCGCCATTGATACATTCTATGGTACCAATATATATAAAATATAAAAAAAATATATGAATATAAAATATAGGCACTAACAACATCATCCTCTGATGAAACAAACAATTATAGCAAATTACCAATTAAATACGAAATAACAATCCCTGAAGTGAGGTGGCTTCATTCAATAAATCTAATCAAATCTGTTGAAAAATATCATCGTTAGAATCAAACAAAAACAAAATAAGCGATGGTAACCAGTTTGGCAAAATTACCTAACATTGAGTTCAATGTGAACTAAATTAATAGCTACTCTCCACAAGTCTAATTGAAGGACATTACATTATAAATAATGACGTTATTTATTTCCCTAATTTCACAGTAAACGAGTAATCATCCTGACACTTTTAAAAATTATAATTCATTTATTCGTCCTCCAGGACCGGCCCTTTCTCCGAGTCGTGCTGTGGACATTACTCTATTCTGTTCATGTTCATTGGTAATGCCTACATCATGGCTCGAGAGTCTCTGATGAGAAAATAAATCAAATATTGTAATTACTAGGGGTGTGCGAATCCATGTTTTTTATTTCGAACCGAATCCGAACCGGATCTTCATCAAAATTACCGAATCCGAATCTTTCTAACATTCATTGTGAAGCGTGATAATGGGACAAACGACACTGCTGATAAGTTACACTTGATCCAGGAAGTGAAAATCTTATCTCAGCATTCTCATAATTACCCTGCATAAAACATTTTATGCAGCACAAGTCTAACCATTACAGCAATTGTTCTTGAGAATGGCGAATGCAATGTTGCCACGTTTTTGGCGCCAAGATTCGAAATTTTCGGATCTTTTATGTTGGACCGAATCCGAATCTGAAAGTGGATTCGATTTGAAAAACATGGATTTGTACACCCCTAATAATTACAGGCTGCAATTAAGATGACTATTCCTATTGGGAAATAAATATTGTCATCATTCAATAAAATCCAGTTTCACGGTTTTGATGTATTTTAACAACTTCTATTTCTCCACATTTCGATACATCGCTACGTCACGATGAGTTACAAAGTGCAGAACGCATCCAGCTACGCCTACTTTTGCATCGAGAATTCTCATTTCTTTATAGTTTCTGGTACAAAGTAACAAAAGCTGCAGACTTCAATTGTCACAGAAACTTGGAACTTTTGACTTGTAACTTTTACCACTCGACTCAAATCAAACCCTTCGTCACTCGTGCTGCGTGAGTAATTGAAGCGGAAATCATCGCACGATCAGTTTGTTGTGTCGCCAAGTGTGAGGCGATATTCAACGAGCAATTTCAACACTGTACAGTCACAATTTAATTTTCAAGATGCTCTCTTAATATTTATACTGCTGTCAATTCATAGATATATATTACCTCACCGAGATAAGTTACTCCTGCATTCGATAGCGACATATGCTCGTTCTAATCTTGGCAGCCATATTGGACAAGGAATCTAGTACAGTGAAACCTCTATGCATCGTTCCTGGGTCCATCGTTTTCCTGCTTGTGTCATTCATTTTTTTTCGACCCACTCCCATATAATCAATTTGTTAAATTTTCCTGGATTGACCGTTTTCCTGCATGGATGGTTTTGTTTTCCTGGTCCCTTGAAAAACGATGGATAGAGGTTTCACCGTATGTTGAATATGGTGGAAACTTCCCGGTTTGCCAAGCGGTGTGAAGCTACTACCGAGACACGAATATGCACGCCTTCTTAAAGTTGAGTAACGTGTCTCGGTGATATAGATACCGTATATCTGTAGTCAATTAGAGCCTTGGCTCCATGAGTAAATACACAATGTCAACTTATTCATATAAAATATGAATAATCTTCAACAATGATAGACTATACCGAGCTAAACTGCAACGCTACTGATATTACACATTTCATTAGTCTATAATTCATTAAATATAACTCGAGTGATCCTAACTTGAATCAACAAAAATCTACTGGACAGGATTTCACAAAACTTGGATTAAAATGTGTAACGGTTTTCAGTGGCAGAGTAAATGTTGTGCATTAAATCGTTGTTGATGTAAAGAAAGAAATATTCAGAATTAGGAGTGTAGTAAAACCAGTGTTACAGTTTGGGGGGGGGGGGGAGGGGGGGGGGGGCGTTGATCTGTTGACGCAATCATACAAAATTTAATTACCATATTGTCCCAAATATAAGCCGACCCCGGATATAAACCAACCCCCCAAACTTTTAGATCAGTAATTGAAAAAAGAGTTTCTCTTTTTTTCCACGTAAATCATCGGTCTTCCTGGGTAGAATTTAGTCAATTTCGTAAGAGAAAGCGATGTCACCGGCCGAGACGACTTGTGAGAAACCGATGAGAGGTGCCTCACGCAATCGTCATATATGGCCGGCTTCGGTTGGCGCTCGACCGTCTGGAGTCGTACGAACGAAACAGTCTCGTGCTCGTCAAGGTTAGACCACACACGTCACGCCGCAGTAGCGCGAACGACGTAGTAAACTAGTGGGATGACAGACGCCATGCAGTAAACAGCTCCGTGCTTATGTTTATAACTGCGCGTCAAATAAAAATGATGGAAATTGAGAAAATGATGCTTCTTCATGATAAAACATTTATTAAACGTGTTTTTAGTGGTATATCTTGCAGTTTCTAGTCGATTTCGTTGTCATGAGTGTGGAGATGTAGTAAGCTTACGCCCAATTGTAATGAGCAAAAATCGTATTTTTGACCGATTATAGGCAGAGATTCGCAAATAAGCCGAGGGTGACTTTTGGGCTTGAAATTTCGAGAAAAACCCTCGGCTTATATTCGGGACAAGACGGTATATATAAACTTTAATACCGTAATGAAACAATTCAAGATGGTGAGCGTATGGGAGGGATGAAAAGATCAAACTCACTACGGTAGTATCTGTATAAACGAGAAACATATTAAAGAAGTTATACTGTACCATCTTCTTTGAAAAAATCACAACTTTGAACTTTCAAATAACAAACGTTGGCCCATCTTGTACGTTATTTACTATTTACCGTCCAACTGCAACTTTCGTTTCTACCAAGTTTCATATTATCCGCTTTCATTCATATAAATTTAATGAAGATGTAAAATTATAATAAGATAAATACTAAAATATTGTGAAAATGTCGTGTCATGAATTACATCCATCAGTACGTATTATCTGTCACAATCAGTCTCGTTGGTCGAACTGTAAAGACTAGGATTTGTTTGGCCGACGATTAAATCGCCGTTGTACTCGACCGACTTGGTCCTTCTCTTGACGAGTTGAAAGACGGGCGGCGTCGCAGCCTGCGTGACGGAGGAAAGCTCCGCCTCTTGTTCGGAGTAGATGGTCGGCCAGGTCAAGCCGTCGCCGCCGGGCGGGTGGCGCGACGGGAGGAGGACGTGGCCGGGCCAGGTGCGCCCGTCGACTAGCCCCAGGAACAGCTGCCAGTTGCGCTTCGGACCCAGGTCGTACGGGTTCACGTATTTCTGGGAACAATCCGCGTACAGTTGGTTTGACGTGACAACAAACATTGTTCAATAGGCCTAGATATAAGTTTAAATAAATTCAGAAAACTAGAAATCGTCATCTCAGTTTCAGAAATTACAATCAATTGTTTGGTCCTCCAGAGACCTTGAGTCATGACGTAGACATTACTAATTCTGTATAGAAACATGAACAGAATCAAGTAACGTCTACGTCATGACTCAGAAATAAGGCCTGAAACTGGAGGACAAAAAATTAATTATAATTTCCGAAATTGAGATGATGGTTTCTAGCTTTCTCTAGAATTGAGGAAATGAATATCGTTATTATTCGTTGAAATCTAGTTTGAAGGTCGTGACGTCCTTGAGCTTCTGTGAAATTGAAAAGATTTGCCGAGTCAAAATGCTAGCCAGCCCATCTATACTGCTGTAAGCTTACCTTCTTTTGTAAAGCCAATCGCTTGGTTTCTTGCAGGTTTATGATGGTCTCGACGCTGGTCTCGCCGCGGCCAATCAGCTTGCAGTGCCACAGAGACAGCGATCCCAACGCGACAAACACGCCTGGAAGCCAAACGCACGTCTTTAGAGCTACGAGCAACCTGACAGAATGTTCAACAAGCTGGTACTGTCAGGGAAACACCATCATGTCTTGAGAGTGCAACATCTTCTCACACAATATCAAGGAGAATTGGGTGCCTATTCATACATGTAGCTTTGGGCCAGAGAGGAAGGAAAGTTGGAGTTACTCTCTTAATATTAATAACTAGGAAAACGCGGGACGTGCGTTGTGAGATGAGCTTGGAAGTATGGAAATCTAGAATGAAAAATATTCTGTCAGCTCAATTTACATCTACGGACCTTGGATTACTTCGAACGTTCAGAAACCTTACCTGCAACTTGTTGATATTCATAGTGCTGCAACCTGTCGCATATACACTTTACAAAACCAATTGGCAATTGATCCAAATATTCAATAAAATTACACTTTTATTGCGAATTCTTTGTTATTTCTCATCCGATTGTTGCAAAAATCTCTGAAAAGGTGTATGATAGTATTGTCCATAGGCTATATGGTGAAAATTTGAGAGCTTTTGAAGAATTCTTGTTTTTCAAGTATTTTTCCTCCGGGTTATGCTTAGGGGGATTATGCTTAGGGGTTATGCTTAGGCCTATATGAGGATTTTTCAAATTTTACAATTTCTTCCGGAAAAACCTTCCAACCGATTTTTCTGTAACACAATACCAGCCTATTTTGGTATGACAGAAATATGTAAAAAAAGTTTCAATCTGATTGGTATTTTTTCCTAAACTGTATGCCGCGCACAAAATTACAAAAAAAAAAAGCCCATTTTTTTCGGTATGTGGAATGGAATCTTCGCTACGCTCATCTAATAATAACAATAATAATTGTATCAATCCAAGTTGCACAAGTCGCTCGAGTTAGAAAGTAGAGGTACAAAAAACACTTGACAAATTATAAAACAGACATGAGTAGACATTCATACCTACAATAGTTGGACACTACGGTTGTTGCGGTTCCTAATTCTCGCCAAGTGAAAACCTCGTCATCGGACTTGGATGTTGGTTATTATCAGTACCGTGTGTAGAATGGAAATGCTCTGAACTTACCAGAACAGATGAAAGCCATGTAGATGATGCAGCGACGACGTAGTGTCTGATCCTGGTCGGCCTCGGACAAGTCTTCGTCCTGAGGAACAGCGATAAACACTCGCTTAACTACGATAGACTCTTTTACAGTTCCGTGCGCAGCTAGCGCTTTCCGCCTTCCAGCAGCTGAGATCAACAGAATTGCATTCTGGGCAATTCAGTTCTGTTCAAGAAGTTGGTTGGCTTATCCAAGGTTAAAGGCAAAACACTGGGGCCGAATTCAACAGGTCATAACTTTGATCTGGCTCAAAGTTACGACAATTTCTAGAGATAATACCATATTTGGTCTATTTTTTTATTTTTTAATTTCAATAAATAATAGTTGGATGATAATAATGGATTTGATCAAAAATTAGGATTAAAAAATCAATAATAATAGATCAAATATCTCTAGAAATTGTTGTAACTTTGAGCAGGATTAAAGTTATGACCTTTTGTAAATCTGGGCTCCGAGTTATATAACTTGCATTATCTCTCATCTCACTCACTCTGACAGTGTGTACATCTCACATCTCTTGGAATATAGTAAACATATTAAGGGTGCGCATACTTGATGCTTATACAAATAGAGAAATTTATCTTTACTATTTTTTTCTATGTTTACGAATCAATGTCATTGAATAAAAAGTATATCAACTCAACATAGTTGTATGCTCTTGAATAATTATAACATTCTTTTGTGTGAATTCAATCAGATTTGAGATATTATGTCAATGAATACCAAGAATGTGAAAAAAAAAATTATATAAATTTTTTTTATTGGGAAAACAAAAGTTAGAAACATTACAATTAACAAAATTCACATCGCTTATCTACAAAGCCTTATAAGGGCTTGACTGTGGCGATAACATAAATAAAATAACTCTATAAAACACACAAAAAATAAGTTGAAAACAGGGGGAAAAAAAAGTGCAACCTAAAACTACGAAAGAAAACGAGACATGTGCAAAGTCAATCAATTGAAGAAAGAAGTAAGCACACAATGAATTACTGTGAGAAATGCTTGTGCAAAAACCAAAGATTCACACTTGCGCATTTAAGATGCGATAACATAGAAAGAAAAAAACAGTTTTTCTGTTCATCCCCGTACAACTCATCCCTGTATTATCTTAAGAGACCGCAGGCGCTCTACACGCGCTCGTTGTTCGCTCGCTTCAGACTCTAGTTTAACATGCATCGTGTGCTAGGCGCAGCCCATAGACTAGCCCGCCGAACTCATATTCTCGTAAACGCCGTTAATTCCCTTACTCACACTTTTGATATATTTCACAGTCCATATTATTTTTCGGTATTCAAAAATATATATCTAGGTTTCCATAAACTAGAAATTTTTTCATTTTCCATTTGAAGAATTTGAAAAATTACAAATTTGTTGTTCAAAATTATGTAAATGCGATAACCTCCCTCTTTCAATTATCAACAGAATGCAAAAACAATCATATTGATATCTCAAAAATTACGGCCGTGAGAGTTTGCGGCGTGAAATACGAGCGCCGGCGGCCTCTTAAAACTGATTGAATTCACCAAGAATAGAATGTCGTATCAACCAAAGAGCGTAAAATCATCTCGGAATTGATGAACCATTTTATTCAATGACACTGGTTCGTGAACATCGAAAAAAATAGTGAATAACTATTTATTTATTTTCATAAGCACCGAGCATGCACTCCTTCAATTTGATTGGTTGGTCACAGTAAGTTCAAGGTTACGCCGTTTACAGCCATTAAAGTTACAGCAGGAAAGATCGTTCAAACAATTTCAATAGTCAGATAACCAATTAAATTGGGCCAGGGGGTGTTTCCACCACTTCATTGATTAATGTTTGCTAAACGACCCCACCAACAGCTAGGTTATACGGGGGTACAAATGAGCAGGTGATTATGAAGCTATGAAGTGATGATTAGTGATGGGACTTTTACAAAAACCCATGCCTTATGCGGGATTCGAGCCCACGTCCAACGATGACTTCAGTTTCTGAAGCGGTGCCTCAGCTGACCAAGCTCAGACTTCTCATATCAATCGGTTCCTGCCAGTTCCGACTTCTTCCTCTTCTTCTTCACTACTACTATCCTCTGCTTCTTCTTCCCTTCCACGAGTTCCCGCTATCTTTCTCTATCCTTCCACCATCTCTCGTCTTCCACTTCATCCCATTTTCCTCCTCGGTTTACTACCCCAAAAAATAATATCAGAATTAAACACCGAAGTTGCTGATGTACAGTAAAACCTCTATCCATCGTTTCTCAAGTTAGCAGGAGAATAAAATCATCCATCCAGGAAAATGTAACATTGATTATACGGGAGTGGGGGGAGGAAAAATGTATTATACACGCTGGAGAATAATGGATCCGGCAACAAATGAATGAATGTTTGAGCTTGGAGGCACGTCGACAGCTGGGTCATTTTGTGTCTGAGAAAATCTATCTTATAAATCCATTGTATTGAAATAAATTATGTCAAAAGTAGATAATGAATGCTCGGGTGAATTCAAACTAATTCTCTAGATTCACATACAAATAGATACTCTGAAGTGAAAGATCGGGATTGTTCTAGATTGGCCTAGTGGTTAAAACACATGGCTAGTAATCCAGCAACGATGCATAGAGCTCACTGAAGCTGTGGCTATGATTTAGAGGGAAGCTCACCACGGCGATCATGACCGAGTGGTTGAAGCGCACGGAATGCCCGGTGGGCTCGAGCTCGGGCCCGAGCCACACCTCGTCGTACGCGATCTCGAAGCCAAACAGGATGATGAAGAGCACGCCCAGGCAGGTGTACACCATGTACATGAAGAAGTAGCGCTGGTTGTAATACCCCACGCAGTTGTCCAGCCACGCTGTCGTCTCAAGGTCAAGGAGAATCACGCTTTGTACGTTGTAGCACAATGGACTGGCATTCAGGAGACAGAGGTTCGATTATTGGGTTTAACGACGCACTCTACTGATGACTACAATCTATTGGCGTCGGTGAATGATACATGAGATGATGAGATGAAAGGTTATTTCATTAGGTGTTTTTAGATAGTAGGGAGGAGGCTTCAGCTTATTCTCATGCCTCAAATAAAAAGTATGGAAATTGGTAAAATAATCATCAACTCAAGGAATTCACTTGGAGTATTTCGAATGATCCAATCCGAAAACAGCGCTAGAGCAATTTAAAGGTCAAAATATTAATTTCAATCAAGGATTGGCTGGAATTCGAACTGACCATACCTATATGAATTAACATTGAAATGTCTATAACTCCAGCAGGGAACTAGCGGCAAGTTCAAAATGTGTCAAATTATGGATTAACTGAGTTTGCATTGACAAGGGTTTACTGTATAACTCATGTCATATAATTGTCAAGCAAACACAGATGAAAAATGTGTTTCTTCAGCCGTATACGCTCGACAGTTATGTGACTTGAGTTGAATAAATATAACTCATACCATTTCAAAAAGAGCTTCCTCCATATAAGAATTTTGATACTGGTACCTCATACCATTCGAAAGTTATGAACAAATAACTGATATGTCACTAAATCACCTCACCGAGATATACGTTACTCAACGTTAGGAAGGCGTACATATTTGTGTCTCGGCAGTAGCTTCACACTGAGATCAGAACGAGCATATGTCGCTATCGGCCGCAGGAGTAACGCATCTCGGTGAGGTGATGCTCCCACATCTCTGTCGACGACAGACACACTGTGGTGAAAGGATACGGCAGTGGTGGTCCATCTTGAGGATACACTTGTTGCAGATCGAGCAGTGGTGCGTCCTGGGAGGCTTCGGAGCGATACACTTCTTGCACATACTGGCCGCTTCAGGTATCAGAATACCCTGGAAACAACAACAACAACAACAACATTAGTAGACATTCAATTCTTAAAACAAGAGAAAATAAGTCATTTAGGACGGCTGTTCATCTTGACGATGAAGGTCCAGCTTACTATGAACTGGGAATTATAATTGCCGAGAGTAAAAATGAGTCACCGTATGAAATTAAGGTAATAAAATCAAAAACTTGATTAGTGATGAATACAGTGCATCGTTCCCGGATCCATCGTTTTCCTGCTTGTATCATTCATTTTTTCTCACCCCACTCTGATATAATCAATGCTAAATTTTCCTGGATGGATCGATTTCCTGCATGGATGGTTTCATTTTCCTGGTCCCTTGAGTATCGACGGATAGAGATTTCACTGTGATAGAATGAGAAAAATATTCAGAATTGGATCCTAAAATGATCGAGAGAAGTCAGAGAGATGGTTGTGTAGAGATTATGTAACGATTTACGTACGATTGGAAATACTATTTTGTGAATGAATGATTTTAATATATTGTATGATTTCAAAAAGGTGATGACAAATGTGAGAATAGCTGCCCTCGCTCCAAGAAGGAGTCCTTAACGTCCCAGTATTCCTCAGGAATGCAGTAACGTTTCGCAAGGTCAGGAATACAGGGACGATATATCTCCTTCTTCTCCGCATCAACCTCTTCCGCGTGGTTTCCTCCCTCCGATAATATCGCAATATCTGAATATTTCAGCAAGGACAAAACAACCCTGGAACTTTTTTTTTTTTTTTTTTTTTTTAATAACATCGAAACTTGATACAAAATCATTGTTCCCCAATTAAGGCTATGGATGAAAGATAAGATCGTTTGGACGGGGCACCACAAGGGCGATCTTACCACCCCATTTTGATTATTTAAAACTAATGGTCTTCAACACCAGGACTGCGCTGTCTGTGACCATAATTTTTCGCCGTAGATAAAAGTCTTTCAGTATAAACACACGAATGTTGATATCTTCCACTTTGAATCTTCACTTTGATATCCATCCCTGAAACTAGATTCAAATATGAAAAGACGATGTTTATTTTCCTAATTTTAGAGAAAACTAGAAATCATCATCTCAATTTCAGAAATTGATATCAATTTTTCTGTCCTCCAGAGACCTTGAGTCATGACGTAGGTAATACCGATTCTGTATAGAAACAAACAGAACCGAGTAATGTCTACGCCACGACTCGGAAAAAGGGCCGGGTCTAAATCTAATCTAATCAGGTCTAATCTAATCTAATCGGGTCTAATCTAGTTTCAGGGTTCTGATGTCGTTCAACAAAAACAATGCCAAGAGAGATAAATTGTAATTATATTATTATAAACCTGGGGATAAACTAAAATATATTCTACAGGCCTACAATATATCTTTATTGTAAGGAAAGAATATTATTGCTTATTGTTGGTTCACGATTTTCATAGGACACAAACACTGTATAAATCAGGTCAAAATACAAAAATTAAAGTTGAAATATTATATGCTTAATTCATGATGTTAAGAGTTTAAATATTCGTCAAAATTATGGCGGCATTTCTTCATTAGGTGATGCTTGACTGCCATCTTGAATTGAGTCAAGCAGTGATTTTGTTAGATGATTACGGTACAGTATTTTCGCCCCACTCGTCTAAATACATGAATTGAATACTGAATAATTGATTGATTAGTAAACCAAGAGTCTATATAGAGTCTATATGGAGCTTTCCTGAAAAAAAATGACTGCGAAATTTTGCGTGACGAATTCGCATGGTAGCTGTTTCCATGATGTGCGAAATAATTTCGCAATTCTAGCGCATCCTAGTGGTTTCATTTTGAACTGAGTAGTGATTCTAGTGCATCCTGGTGGTTTTCTATGGAACTTTTTGAAAATTATTAATATAAATTAATATAATTATTAATTAATATAAAAATTTATGAATATAAATTTTTGATTATAAAACTAATTCTAGAAACATTTTTACGATTGTTGACACGAACAGGATTTGGCGGTCAAAGCACTCGATGTGCCGTAAACGAAAGTAGACACTAGCGATCATAGGAGTAAAACCTGGAAACTATTATTCTATTTCTGCCATTTCTCTTTTTTCAACTTTCAACTTTCATTTCAACTTTTCAAAGTTGAAGTTTTCAAAGTTGAGTTTGGCCCAACTCGTCTTGGCGGCCATGTTGCAAAATTCCAACATGGACTCTTAGTGGTTTCCGTGCCTGTGATTGGCTATTGACTAATTTCGTTTCGTTTTGCAAACATGATTATGGAAAGGCAGCTTACCTCGGGCGGCTGGCCCGGTAGCGTGGTGGCCGCCATGTAGTAGTGGAAGCAGACGTTGAGCAGCAGCCAGTGCCCGAGAGTCAGGAGGAACACGGTAACCAGCGGGCTCTTCTCCCAGTAGTACGGCAGGCCGATGCCGTACGATATGATCACCACAGACGCAGTCAACAGGCAAACACAGAGCACGAAAAACTGAAATGGAAATACACTTGGTGATAGAATAGAATAGTTGTTTATTGGTTTTCTTTTACATTCCATTATACACTGTATTAAATACAGGTTGGTCGTTAAAACCAATGCCATAATAATATCAGAAAATGAAATTGTATTCAGAGTTACCGGTAACATAACGTTCTAATGTTTTATGTACCGGTAACATAACGTTCTAATGTTTTATGTACCGATAACATAACGTTCTAATGTTTTATGTACCGATAACATAACGTTCTAATGTTTTATGTACCGGTAACATAACGTTCTAATGTTTTATGTACCGATAACATAACGTTCTAATGTTTTATGTACCGATAACATAACGTTCTAATGTTTTATGTACCGATAACATAACGTTCTAATGTTTTATGTACCGGTAACATAACGTTCTAATGTTTTATGTACCGGTAACATAACGTTCTAATGTTTTATGTACCGGTAACATAACGTTCTAATGTTTTATGTACCGATAACATAACGTTCTAATGTTTTATGTACCGATAACATAACGTTCTAATGTTTTATGTACCGATAACATAACGTTCTAATGTTTTATGTACCGATAACATAACGTTCTAATGTTTTATGTACCGATAACATAACGTTCTAATGTTTTATGTACCGATAACATAACGTTCTAATGTTTTATGTACCGGTAACATAACGTTCTAATGTTTTATGTACCGGTAACATAACGTTCTAATGTTTTATGTACCGGTAACATAACGTTCTAATGTTTTATGTACCGATAACATAACGTTCTAATGTTTTATGTACCGATAACATAACGTTCTAATGTTTTATGTACCGATAACATAACGTTCTAATGTTTTATGTACCGATAACATAACGTTCTAATGTTTTATGTACCGGTAACATAACGTTCTAATGTTTTATGTACCGGTAACATAACGTTCTAATGTTTTATGTACCGATAACATAACGTTCTAATGTTTTATGTACCGGTACCCAACTTCCAAAGCTGTGCCTCTCAAATTAATCAATCAATTAAAAAGAAGAATCTAGATGGAAAATTGAAATCTGATTTATCCCATTGATAAATTTCCGTCAAAACTTCCGTCAAACTTTACTTCCGTCAAAAGGTTAGGGAGGTGGCCAGAATGTCTTGAACACAGAGGTAGGGAACTTGCCACCGCACATTCATGTGCAATTGCACGAGATCTAGATAATAATAATAATGATTTAATGGTCTAGGAATTAATCCAACCTCAATATCTTCATCCCTCCCCGCAACCTTGCCCTCTCCGCTAGTAGTCCCAAACATCTCTGTTCAGTCATTTACTATAATCTCCCAAATCGCTCACACATCCTGCATTCAAATCCTCTCTCAAATCATTCCTCATCGGCCAGGCATTCTATTCATCTCTCCTATCAACACCTCCCAGTCAAACTGCCTCTCACCCTTATCACTACTTTCACTCTCATCTCCTCACCATCACAGCATTACTTTGTAATTATCTCAATTAGTTTTTACAATTTTATTATATCATTATCCTATTCAATTTATTATTTTTTCAGTACTTCTTTTTAATGTTAGTTTATAGAACAAGGTTAGGTGATAGAGCGGTTGATAGACCGTACCTCGCCTTTTTAATGTTTTCATTAAATAAAGAACTCAACAACAATTTTTATAATAAATAATGAATATGATCTCTTTCAGCTCAGGAGCTAAATACCTCAATAAGGCCAAATGTTGCTGGAAATATCTTACCGGTCCAAGCACTTTGGTGAAATTGTCGACAAACCAAAAAATGGGCTCCATTAACACATCCACAATGTATGTTCGGTTTGTAAAATGATTGTAGAATAAAGAATTGCGAAGCATCACAATCTTGGCCCATTGTCGTTTCAAAGCGAACCTGTAAGATAAGGACGATGGATAAGTCTTATACATATACGTACTGTTCTCCACAAAATCCTGACACAGTAAAGATCCCTGTAAGGTATGGATTGTTCGGTATGGGTATTTCTCAGAAATACAACCGATCCAAACCAACCGTTTGAGCCCCAAAACTGTACAATATCAAGCTGTGTTTTGCACGTTTATAAAGAATGGCAGATCTTTATGGATACCTTCATATGCATGCATAATCCACGATGTTCAAGGGATTTTAAACTATCGAATAATATCAGTTTTCAACGTGCAGCGGCTTCATTTAATAGATCTGATGAAGATCCACTAGAAAACACCAATTTACAAAATACCAAGAGAAAATGAAAAATGGTCGAGTTGCGCTATAGGCAATTTCACCGAAAATAAGTTATATGAGTAGAAATGACGTAGGCCTTAGCCTATTGTGGAGACTAGATATGTAAGGTTCCACAGTATGCCCATGCTATGTCTATGCCTTTTTTTATATTGGGTATAATAATATTTATATAATATATATATATATATATATATATATATATATATATATATATATATATATATATATATATATATATATATATATATATATATATATATATATATATATATATATATATATATATATATATATATATATATATATATATATATATATATATATATATATATATATATATATATATATATATATATATATATATATATATATATATATATATATATATATATATATATATATATATATATATATATATATATATATATATATATATATATATATATATATATATATATATATATATATATATATATATATATATATATATATATATATATATATATATATATATATATATATATATATATATATATATATATATATATATATATATATATATATATATATATATATATATATATATATATATATATATATATATATATATATATATATATATATATATATATATATATATATATATATATATATATATATATATATATATATATATATATATATATATATATATATATATATATATATATATATATATATATATATATATATATATATATATATATATATATATATATATATATATATATATATATATATATATATATATATATATATATATATATATATATATATATATATATATATATATATATATATATATATATATATATATATATATATATATATATATATATATATATATATATATATATATATATATATATATATATATATATATATATATATATATATATATATATATATATATATATATATATATATATATATATATATATATATATATATATATATATATATATATATATATATATATATATATATATATATATATATATATATATATATATATATATATATATATATATATATATATATATATATATATATATATATATATATATATATATATATATATATATATATATATATATATATATATATATATATATATATATATATATATATATATATATATATATATATATATATATATATATATATATATATATATATATATATATATATATATATATATATATTGGGTTTAAACGACGCACTGTACTGATGGCTACGATCTATTGGCGTCGGTGGATGATGAATGAGATGATGGGATGATGAGATGAAAGGTTATTTTATTAAGTGTTTTGGATGGTGGGAAGGAGTCGGTCGTGGCCTGTTGATAAGGAACCATCCCAGTATTGACCTGAACAACAGAGGGAAACCACGAAAAACCCCTGTGAGGATGGTCGACCATGGCGGGAATCGAAACCCGGTCTCCCGAATGATGGTTCAGTGTGTTACCACTTGACCACGGGTCTCGGCTTTTATATTGGGTTTCAACGACGCACTGTAATGATGACTTAGATCTATTGGCGTCGGATGAATGATTAATGAGGTGATGGGATGATGAGATGAAGGTTTTTATGGGTAATGGCATTGAGTTTGTAGGCCTAGTGTATAAACTCAATGGTAGTGGGAAGGATAGTGGGAACGAAGCGATAGTCGCCTATATTGTGGGAACCATCCTGGCATTAGCCTAGACTACAGAGGGAAACCACGAAAAAGCCCTGTAAAGATGGACGGTAGCGGGGATTGAAACGGGTTCGATATGCCCGGCTGCCTCCCGGGTCACACAATACAAGTGCGTTAACCACTACGCTACATGTGACGATGCCATTGAGTTTATAGTGTTATACATTATAAACTCAATGACGATGCCTAATGCCTATATTGTATTTCATAAATGAAGGTCTCAGTACATCGAAATTTAGAGCTTAGATATGCCTAGATATAGAGCCTAGGTCTAGTATAGGCATCAATGGTATAGGCCAAGGTCATTCAGGCATAGACCATTGATATCCAGAGTCAACTCAATGCTTGTCCAACTTACCATAAGTTTGAAGGAACTGCCGACAGCTTCCATCTAATTGTACCCATAGTTATTCAAGTTGACTGTGCAAGGACGTTATTCTAGAGTTTCTTGTTTGAATCTTGAATAATATGTATTATCACTTATGATCAAGCAATAAGAGAAAGACTATTAATATTCAAATTTTGAATTATTCCGACCAGAGGGGAGCCTACATCGATAACACATCTTAACCTAAAATATGTAGATCATGAGCTGCTCCTTGATGTAGTTGTTGTCGTCTGTCAGTGTCAGTTCATCACGCACGCGATCAGCTGTTCCGGCAGTGCTACCAATAAACTAAGGTGTGTAAATCAATGGCGCCGAAAATATGACTGATACTGACCTAGTGATATGTACAATTGTCTTTTTTGACATAACTATAAAATCCCAAATAAGTACTAGTACCATAGAGTGAAGAAGTTTTTAAAAACCTCTTCAGTCTATGGCAGTACCATAGAGAAGTGTTTGTTTTCCAATGTTATACACAAAATAATAATAATATAAATTAAATTCACTTCAATAACAAGTTGTCATAAGCACCATTTTATCTACCTTGCCTTTTTAAGTTTAAAAAAAAACGAATTAATAACAATTATTACATGTTGGATGATGTTTATTAAACTATTAATAAGATGTCAAACCTTTTACCTGTATTATGAATAATATTTATGTAATTTAGGGTAGTCTTAGGATCATTGCCACCAATGTATGTACTGACTGCAGAGTAATGGAAAAAATAAATGAATAAAAATATAGGTCCGAAAAATTAACGGTGGGTTCAAATGATATGAATGTCAACATAAATTTCATGTTTACTGTCTTATACATAAATATGTCACAACCCAAGATATGAACAGGGACATCAATTTCCAAAGTGAATAATGATGTAATAATATTAGAGTTACTCAAAAAAAAGGGAATTTCTTCAATTTTTTTTTGTACAGCAATCATTTTTTAATGCATGGAAAAATACAAATTAGTCTTGTTTATAATACCCTTTGAAAATCTAAGTGCCATCTAGCGACGACATTTGAAGTAGAGCGGGAGGTTAGTACGCACTTTTGAAACTCCCATAATGCCAATGCATGAATGATGAATGATTTACATTATTGTGCATTACAGTGAACCAATTCACTTATAGTATGATAGTAGTTGCAACTGTTCACTATATTCCAAGAGAATCACGTACAATGTCAGTGTTTAAAATGAGAGATAATGCAAGTTATATATTTTGGTGTTTTGCCTTCAACCCTGTGGATAAGCAGATCAACTTTTCACACTACTAGAATACCCAGAAAGCAATAGTAGCGATCTCAGGTGCTAGAAGGCAGTGAGTGCCCGTACGTTGAATTTCCTCAACCGGTCTATTAGTAATTGCCGGCTATCAATATTGAATGATTAAAATATTGCACACATTTTCTTTATTGCAGACGCCTCTGTTTGGTCATTAATCCTGTGATTAAGCCTGATTCCGTGTGAAGCTTCCTTACCATAAACATGTTTGCAAAGCGAAACGAAACAAAATCAGTCGATAGCCAATCACAGGCCCGAAAACCACTAGGAGTCCATGTTGGAATTTTGCAACATGCCGGCCAAGATGATTTGGACCAAACTCGACTTTTTTTTTTTCAAGGCCCAGAGATCTATCAGTTGATCTCAAACTGTCTAATAAGTAACAAAATGTGTGATTCATCCAATTAAAAATCAGCAATATCAGAGGTCATAAAGAGATCTTGAGAGAGAAAGACTTTATTCAGAAGGCTGTCCGCAAAGCGGGGTACCAAAATGATACAGCGTAATAAAATCAGTACATGAATGTATAATAGTGAGAATGTACAGTGAAACCAAAGACCTTGATGATTTATTCCCACATCCAGTGTTCTCCTGATTCTATAATTTATTTTGTCAAATAAACAACTTTCAACTTTCCCTGATGGATGTTTTTTCCTCGTCTTTTGAAAAACTATACTTGGAGGTTCTATTGCATCAAGATTGATCTACTCATTTTGGGGCATAGTTTCTTTGTTTAATATAATAGACAATGAGTTTCAATGTACAGTAATCTATTGTAGCCTACTGTCTGTAGTAGGCCTGAATATATTGAAATACTATATTTTGTCACAGGCTTCCTCAAGCTGGAACGATTTTATTTCTACGAAAAAGATTTCAATGAGGAGTCGAAATTTCGACATCAATTCAAGAATTGAAAACCATAAAATAAAAACATAGAACTACTTTGAACTCACATTATTTGCGTGTTGATTAATAACGTGGGCTATTTAATACATCAATTTCTTAGTATACCGATACCATTGTGATGTCACCCCACCAAATACGATGTCAAGCATTTTACGCAAGTGTATTCCTTTATTATTATACTCATTAGTTAGGTACAGGTTGAACGATAATTTAATTGTAAAACATGTAGAAGAGATCTCTACAGGCACTATTCTTCTGCGATAACAGACACACAAGGTGAGAAAACTATCGTGTGAAGTTTATTTATAAAAATTACTGATTAATTTATACAAAAATATTTTAAATAACTAACATTTACACTAAACGTGATGGAAAATCCACAGAAAATTCATTTTCCAGGAGTTTTATCATTTTCCTCACACATCAATGAGTTAGCTTCATGTGCTGAGAAAAACATTACAGTTGGCCAAGATTCAATAGGCCACATATTTGATGAAATTGAAATTGTTACAGACAAGGGAGACTAAATTTACAATTTTCTGTCTTAGCATGCACACGTGGTTATCATTTCACTTCTCAATATCATGATAGCAGAAATTAAAACTACTGAATCAGTTTAAAGTTTGAACACACAGCTCAGCAGGGAGATATCAGATTTAAAATTAGCTAGAACGTACCAGCTAGCTGCAACCTACGACCAAATGCATTCATAATGAAATGTTTCAAACAAATTTTGTTGCTTACACTTTACACATATTCAACATAGAAAGCTACTATAATTCTATTGTGCATTTTCCAACGTCCAATATATCTTACAGTGACACGATACATTTTGTCAGAAATCACTCCAGCTCGGTAAGGTACTGTAGTTACAGTACCATAAAACTTCCTACTTGCATCACATACAATTATTAGCAGTACTTGCATTATAAAATTACACAGAACCAAAATATATAGGCACAACGCAAATGAAGGTTTTTCTGTAGGTCCTTTAATCAAACTAACAAAATTTGACATAAATATAATTTCATGCGGGTATTTGAAATAACAAAATAAAATTTGATGGATTGACCTTATGAACATAAGTTCCGGGCAGAGTTGAACGTTATGAAATCTTCAAACGTCCCCGAGTCCAATGGAAATTAATCAAGCTAGTCATAAGTTTCAAGCTATAGGTACGTAAAGATGAATGTATATAAAATAAGTATAATGGAACCTCTTTCATACGTTTCTCACACCCCGCTTACATTAATACCTACTCAACTACTCTATAGTAACCCCATCTACGATCGTAAGTTACCGTGTCTGAACACCAAATAGTGGCTACGCTCGTAACAAAATCTACTAGTCAACTTATTCTCGTTAGTAGGGTCACTGTAGTAGATGTACTCGTATGAATGCTCATAGGTTGATACGATCGTAGCCTCGTAGGATACGTTTTGGTAGAATAATTACAAGATGGCGTCGGCAAAAGGTGTGAATATTGTTAAGGCCAAGACCATTACCTATTTTTAGGGTGATGAAATAGATATTTTGTTGGAAATTTGGTCGGATTCCGATATACAAGCAAAATTTAAATCTGTCAAAAAAAGCATTAAAAGCAGTCATATTTCTGGTTTAAGTACTCGACATATTCATAATATTCATGACAACACGACAGTGCCTGATCAGCTGTGCAACAGCCTTTGAAAATTATTGTAGTGTCGTTGGCTAGAAGGCTGTTGAGCTCAAAACACACTCACGTGGTAAAATTTATAACTAAAACGTCTAGTAACCAAGAACCTATATTTTGTCCGTGTGAACGCAATATTAGTTACTGCCCATTTACTCTAGTAACTCTACTGTAGTAGGACGGTAGTAATGTAAACGGGGTGTCAGGGAACCAGACTAAAAAAATGTATACGGCCAACGTGAAAAACTTATTAATGAAACTATTCAACATGTGAAGCATATGGGTTGTATCAAAAAATAAAACTTATAATTTATAAATGTATAAACGAGAAACTTATAACAGAGGTTCTACTGCATATTTTTCTTATGACTCAAGTTAAAATTGAGAGACCAACCAATAAACAAAAAGTCCTGCAAGAGGGAGTCCTGAGTAAAATCTTCAGACGATAGGCCTAGAAGAAACTGATCAGTTTGTAATCCGTGAATTAATTCGACCAAACCAGGATCCACTACATTCTCGTCACCGTTGCTCTCTTTGAAGTACGACACACGGTTACGCTGTACGCGTCTCAATTCTGCGTCAACGTAAACCAGTCGACATCTTTCGTCCGATTCCCGTCAACGTTAAGAACTCGCACCGCACTTTATTCTAACACGCAAGGAAATGTAGACAACGTGATTAAATGCCGCTGTACAATTATTATTGAACTCATCAGGTCGCATATCAATTCAAATCACAGGGATGGTACCACACAATCTGTTATGTCAGTTCTATTACGAATTAATCAATTCATTATACATACGTACATCCTACCTATTTAACCGACCAATCATAATTTATGATTTTGATTCACTGTGTATAATTATGAATATACTGTGTTCGTTATTCGTCATAACAGTGACTGTGAGTCACAATTCAGCACATACTTCCAAAAATTTTACTGTTTATGAATTGGTTTGACTTTTACTTGTAACTACGATGCACTGGGCTCACTACGAGTTGTTCGTATCATGTTATTGTTTCCATCGCACCAAGCGATATGCTAATTTAGTACCGGTACAAATATACCTGTGTGTCTGTACACATATTGTTTTTAAAAGTACTCATCATGTAAGATAGGCATGTAATGGCAAAAATACCGGTAGTTTGCCTGGTTGAAATTGAACATGCATTTTTTTATAACAGACTGGGTCACATGATATAATGGTACCAGATCGCTTGCAGGTCAGCATATTGTAGTAATTCCTTTGTACAAATAGTAAAGAGAATCATCTACGCATAGTTACCATCTGTTACTCTGATATCTGTCAAAAGTGGGCAATTTTATTGTTAAAACCCCAGAACACTGGAGCTAAAATTAAAAGTTTAATCACAAGGCTCATAAACTGTTGCATTACATTAGTAAAGTTTAGTAGGTAAATACTGCATAATATTAAATGAATATAAAATCGATGACCCTTCCAAGTTTTTGTATATAAAATAAAAAGATTCCGTCCTAATTAGAACTGTAAAATAACTTTCAAAACTCAACTCAAATATCAAAAAGTTCAGCGCTAACTTTAGTTGGGTTCGTTCACTCTTTCTGCACCAATCTCTACGCCCATCCCCGAGTTACGTGAAAACTCGGATTTATTTGGATAATCTGAATAGAAATGTTGTAAGTCAACTTTTTTAATAAAATTATTCCCTAAAGAGGAATCAATGAATAATATTCAAGTTATAAACATATTATCCTGAATGAGAACATTTCAGAATGTAGGTAACAATTGTTCCGAGTACAGTAGCCTACCGGTAGGCCACTGATGCAAGAATAATATGGATTGAATTCAAATGCTATCAAGATCAAAAAAGATAACCCATTTGTAGCAGAGCAAGCACAACTTTTTCACCAAAATGTTGAAATTTGAAAATATAAATTATTTTTAAAAATAAATAAAATATTGATCAGATATTCATCCATTTTGCTCATACACTAGAGTATCTCTTGGATTTCCTTGTACTGCGCTGCTCAAGTCTTACTGACGGTAGGGAATTTCACCGTGGATATCTATATACCCACGCCTTCACGTAATACTACTGCGTAATCACCATACCACGATAACCTGCCATATAAAAATGCACGTTTCAATATCAAGGAATGTATAATACGTCAACTAATCACTGAGTAACTGTTTCCGGCCGCGACGTTTCCGCATCACTCACTACAGGTATCAACAACGTTGAAGGCGGCAAGACAGCAGTGCTTGCAAACGCCATTTCCACACTGTTTAACGAACTGCTAGTGGATGTCGTCACTTTCCCCTTATCTATTGTATTATTCCTCTCAGGCTCGGTTAAACTAACCGCTGATTCTAAGTTGTCCTTGGCTAGATTGCTTAGTGGATCGGCTGGCGAACTCAACGGGGCGTTTGTCGCGGTTGAGGCGGAAACGCTCTCCGACGTGCGGTGACGTTTCGGATCCCCGTAGATCAGGCACTGCACGTTCGGAGAAGAACTACGATCCCTGTTCGTTCCGCTGCCATCCTGTTCTTCCAGGAACCGGTCCATGTAGTCTGTAATTCCTGGATGCAGCGTGTATTTCTTCTTTTCGAGCCTCGCCTTGTTTGCGAATATATCGTGCCGTTCCGTTTTCTTCCACAGGTAGTAGAATTGTACGAGTTCTCCAACCGACCGAGTTCTCACCTTGTTCTGTTGAATCAAGTGGAAATCCTTGCCGTAAGTACGCAGACCGTTCTCGAAGTTCCTGCATTCTTCTTCCGACCAGAGACTCATCTTGTCTGTCGGCGGGACCACGTTCATCCGCCGCCGTCTCAACGCTTCGTCGCAGTTGTAGCCGCACTGGAGTAGCAGGTACAGCGCTTGCTCGTCGTCTCTCGTGTGATTACCGGTCGGGATCGCGTTGTTGACGAGCGGCTCCTGCGCCTTCACGAGGAACTTCTCGACGGCTTCTTCCGACATCGACATCGGGTTCCACAGGAGTTTGTCCTCGTTTTCGTACGGCAACGCGTCGTCGTACTTGCAAAGTCCTTCCGGTATGGCGGCTTGATAGTCGCTGCCCACCATGATTGTCTTGCCCCATTCCTCCTCGTCGGGGCTGTAGTCGTAGTCCTCTTCTTCTTCGCTCTGCGGTCGAGAGAGACGTAACAGACGCGAGGTGCCGGGACTTTCTTCCACTTCTTTCTCTGGCAGGTTATATAACTGTTCTAACTCTGACGGACTGTCTTTCACATCACTTTCCTCTTCCATGTCGGGACTAATCTCATCGGTTTCCATTACCGAGTCGTGATTCGAGATATCTGAACTGCTAGATTTAACGTTTTCCGTTGAAGGATCTCCACTATAACCATACATTGCTAGTAGTTCATCTAATGGCATATCCCCCTCTTTTTGGAGGCTATTCAATTCTGTTTGAGGGTCTTCTGAACCTTCTAATGCTTCTTCTTCGTCTAAAGTTCTTTCGTCATCGAAATCATTTACCATCATCTCCGCCGGAGGGTCAAATTCTTTATCGGCTACATCGATACGAGCTGTCGCCTCGCTCCCTAGAACAGGGTCAAGACAGAAAGAACTAGATAAGACAAAAGTGCTAATTGTTTCTATCTATTTAGTACTAGTTGAACCTCATTAAAACTAACATTTTCAGAAGTAGATTTTTTTTCCATTTTAATGCTGTTCAATTGGGCTTGAAATAGCTTTTTTTCATATTGGGTTCAATGAGGTACTACAATGATAACTAAGATCTATTGGCGTCGAACGAATGAATAATGAGATAGTGGGATGACAAAATGAAGGTTTCATCGATATTGGGAAGGATAGTGGGAAGGAAGCAGTCGTGGCCTATATTGTAGGAACCATCCCGGCATTAGCCTAGACTACAGAGGGTAACCACGAAAACCCCCTATGAAGATGGACGGTGACGTGGATCGAACCACGTCTGATATGCCCCTTCACCGCCCGGATCACACGCAGCGAGTGCGTTAACCACTGTGCTATATTTGTCTGTGGCTTACAGCTAGCTACACAGCTGGGTTAAACAGGGGTACGAATGGACGAGTGATGATGGAACGATGAAGGGATGATGGGTGAAAGAGCGTTTATGAATACCCATGCCTTATGCGGACTCGAACCCATGCTCAACTTGACTTCAATTCCAAATGCAGTGCGATAGTGACTGAGCCACGGAGCGGCTAAACATACTGAAGAAATTCATTCGTAGGGTGCACTTTGCATTCACACATTCATAGATTGAATAACTACGAAATCGATTTGAAGCATCTCCATCCTTTGGTCAGTCGAGTTGAAAAGTAATTGGAAAAATAATTCCTAAATTTTGAGAAAATGTAGGATTTCAAAAGCTTTATGTACGTAGAGTAGGCCTACTCTTGAAAAATTGATCCAGAAACTCTGTCATATTTTTTTAGCCCTTGAAAGAGATACCGAGTGTACAAGATGCCAACAGTTTCATTTTCACTTTATTTTGGGAAAAAATTAACCATTTTCCACTTAAAATAAGTAACTCAATTAAATGAAAATGGTCAGGGCCCATTTATGACATACGCCCTACAGTATTTTTATTCATCCAAAACCATTCAAATGTTTCTACATTGTGTTACCCTACACCTACTGAAGATTGGGACTTTGAAAATACATTAATTTAAGACTTGGAACAATAGCATAAATAAATCACAAATAATTCCACTTCAAACAATATTCTAATCAGACCTTTATGAAATATTCCATGTATTGTATGATCTATAGCCTATTATATAATTATAGTAATCTTCATCAGGTAGGCCTAACTTTATTTATATGTATTAGGCCTGTGAGTGAAATGTGGTTGCCAAATTTTAGCAACGGTTTCTGTGATTCAGCAAGTCAGTTTCATTCCGGGTGCATAATGAGAACCTAAGAATTGGTTCAGGATTGATTCAAGGGTTAATCGATCTTTAATCGACCCTCAATCAATAAATGTTATCCCTAAGTTATCTACTGTCAACTACCTATGTGCGGTCAGTGTTTTTGGTACCGGTACGCTAACAGACGCGTATGGTATCCATCTGCAACCCAAGCTGAAACTTGCAACACTCATAGAAAACACTTAGGCCTAGACATGCTAATAGAATAATTATTCATTTTGAAAACTTTCCGTTCCCACCGAATGCCAAAATATTCAAGGTCAAAGTTCATTCTTGATGATATTAAATGTAATAGTTGATAGGAGTGTGTCAAACAATGTTAGGTATTTTGTAGAGCATTTGATCAGAATTCAAACAACATCATGTACATGTTTCTAGGGCAATTCGGGAAGACGTTAGGTCTAAAGCATTTAACGCTGATCAGTCTGAACCAAAATGTCAGTAAATGGGCAAACTTTGACACATAGTATCTCATAAACTGTTCGACCGATGACGCTCAAATTTGACAAACATATTTTACTCGTCATTTCTAACCTGCAAGCAAAAATTGGTTGAAATAGGAGTCGATTAGGTTTTTTGCTGGTTGCATTTGACATGGGATGGCCCCATATTTTCTTATATCGGTAGGTATATACATATAGTTATAGGCCTATAAAGTTCATATATGCCGGTAATATGTCCTCGTCATAGACTACTCTCTTACAAGAATTGGCCAAATATTGAGTGAAGTTCTGAATTTTCATTTGTTTCTTCGACCAACACTAAAACTAAACTGATACGGTACACAAATAGGCCTACACACATACACTGAAAGAAGTAAACATACGAATAACTAGGCCTATACTTCAGTTGTCCGTGTTCTCAACTGACAATAATCTACGAATGTACAATAGGCCAATCGTCCTAATTTGGGTAAATAGGTTTGGGCATGGAACTGTAAATGGTTATCGGTAATAGAGGTTTTTATAAATAATGAGCATACCAGCTGTTGATGTCGCTGTTAGACCTCCCTGTGCCGTTCGCAGCTTGGATTGTCTAGGTGAAGAGCATAGCTCAGTCATCTGAGTTTTGGGGTTATGTTTTGCCATGTATATTGACAGCCACTGATACACATCTAGAAATAAATAACAATATAAGTTGAACACTCTAACTCTATCATGACGTAGTATTGTTACCAGAATAATTACTTCTGCTTCATAAAGTTGAGGAAAATAGAATAGTATGATTACATTTAGTTCAAAAACCACCTAACCATAAGCCTAGATTATTTGGCAGGCTAATTTGAGATGCGGCTTGATAAGCCTATAGGCCTAAGCCTACGACTGTCAACATCGTTTACGTTCGATTTGCATGACACCAGCATGTATTTCAAATGAATTCGTAAGTAAATGTACGTCCATTTACTGAGATTGAGTTTTGAGAAGCATACGTACCGTAAAATTACCCTAAATTCTTCACGAAATAACTGATTATAGTGATCAAACAGATTTTGGAGGTATTGCACAGCCTTGTAAACGACACACAAAGGAAAAACGGTTCAGACTCGATATTTTTTGGTGATACGTTTTAACTTCTAAGTGGCGGTGGTAGCATGGCGACTTTGAGTTTTAGCAGATCCTGGAGTTAAGGTTAGGTTTCTCCGGTTTCCAGCCACGTAATTTATCCAATTAAACAAAATATTGAGCATAGAGAATGGATTCTTACGCGAAGAAAAGAAAACCAAACTATGGCTACAAACCAAATCATAATTCGAAGCCAAAGAATGCCTTAGTATCAGGCCTCAAAGGATTTCTATGCACTTGTAATTTCAGGGAAAAAGACTGTATTCGAGAGAGTTATAACCTGCTTAACGAATACGCGGATCGGTTGTACGAAAGTGAGCACAAGGTAAAGTTCTCAGAGCGTGAAGTGGTGTTACTAGTCCTAGACTATGGAAGGCTACAATATTTGGCATTACAATACACGGGCTTACTATGTCCAGGTGGAGGGAGGTAAAGTTCTATCAGAGCGCTAGAACGTTGCGGCACTGAGTGCGTAATATCCTCACGGTTTCCGGCCTTCATCAGTTATATTAAGTGTCGTATCGGGGGGGGGGGGGGGGGATTAAAAATCAATTGGGACTGTTGGCAATACCATAGTGCTGCCAAATATCATCAATTTACAATTTGAAACGCATATTAGGTACTAAGCTAGCTTAGCGTACCAGTAGGGGCCTAGGCCTACTACAAATTTACGGAGTGGCTATTTTCACGGGTTGATATTTCAGCCAATCATAGATGACACTATTTATTGGTGCTTAAACAATAGCTGTTGATGTTTCCTAAAAAATATGGTAGGCATAATTATTGTTTTGTCAACAATATATGCCTACCACTTGTACATCAAGTTCTCAAGTGTAACTTCGCTTAAACGCCACCGACGACTTGTGCTCCAAATTTGATTTGATCACAAGAAACATGACATCACAACTTTGAAACTATATCTCAACGAATAATGTCGATATATTTCCCTCGTTTCAGAGTTAACTAGAAATCAATTAAAATCATCGTCTAATTTTTAGAAATTATAATTAATCTATTTGTTCTCTAGAACCTTACTTTTTTCTGAGTCAACACGTCCATAGGCCTACATTAGGCCTACTCGATTCTTTTCATGTGCTTCTATTTAAAATCGGTAATATGTCATGACTTGATCTCTGGACAAAAAAAAATAATCATGATTTCTAGAATTGAAATGTTAATTTCTAGTTGATTATCTAAAATTAGGGAAATAAATATCGTCATTATTCATCAAAATCTAGTTCCAGTGTTGTGATGCTCTTTGAATATCGACCATGTAATTGGGATGGCGTAGCTTGAATCCTACAAGGTGGCTTTACTGTTCCTAAGTTGACCGTTACAAGCCTCATTTCAGTGTTGTGATGCTCTTTGAATATCGACCATGTAATTGGGATGGCGTAGCTTGAATCCTACAAGGTGGCTTTACTGTTCCTAAGTTGACCGTTACAAGCCTCATTTCAGTGTTGGGATTTCTAGTGTTGTCTCTAGTTTAATAGTATTTGTATTTGTATTTGTATTTATATTTGTATTTATTGCCGTTTCTTATTAAAGAACAATACCCCGGTATTAAAATTGTATAAACATTGTCAGAGATATTAGAAAATAAAATTATAATAATAATACATAAATATGAATAATAGGATAGAATGTAATAGCTTATGTGTCAATGATTTAAACCTGATTGAGAATTAAAATAGTCTTCTATACAATAAGACTTGTTTGTATGTAAGAATTTAATGGTGATTGAAAACAACTACAAGTCACAACACGTTAATCTTGACCACACGGTGGCTGCCGGCTCGCCTGGTGACGAGTGATCACATGATGAAATTCCGAACAGGGAATATTATACAATTCGGGATAAACCGTAAGATAGCCAATCTCACTCGGAATTTGGACGGGGGAAGTACGGATAGTGCGATCGTGCCGAATAGGGTTATGAGTGTTCTAAAGTTATGAACTTCCAAATGAATGTTTTATTTTGTTGAAGTTCACCGACAAATCCTTGACCTTTGAAAAAAGGTCAAGATCGTCTACTGTAAATGTAATGCGTTCATTGAAAAATTCAGAAATTATGAGCGCGTTCATTTTAAAAGTTCATTACCCAACACTGCCTCATGTACAGGATACTAATGAACCCAGCGGGGATGTCGCCTCCAGTACCTCGCAGCAGCAGTGCGATTCGGATGATGAAGACATCCAAACCAGTCTCAACAAAGAAATAGAATCTCTTAAAGCTGAGGGTCACCAAAAGCCTGAAATGAGGAAATTTCAGGTAGTTGAATCTGGGTCAAAGAACTGTCTCTTCATACGGACAACGGTAAGTAGTTAGCTCTGTCACGTATAATTAAAAATCTAAAAACCTTAATTTGGGTCAGAGGTAGGCCTATAATATAGAATTTTGGGTACCGGTACCAGTATTTTATAATATTTCGACAAATTTAATAATAAAATTTGGGTCCTTTTGAATAGCCCATTTTGTAATATTATTCATTAAATTGTATTATTTTGTACCGGTATTTGGGTTGCTGTTCAATATACCGGTACCGGTATATACAAAAATTTTACAAATGTTTTTGAAAACTAAACGGCCTACCGCCTACCATATCAAATATTGTGAGTATGGTCGTCATGAGTAAAGGCTGCGGCACAATCAAGCTTCTTGTACCATCTCTAAGGACTAATGCCAACTAACTTGGGGTAGGCCTAATGCGTGACAATTATTTTTCGAAAGTTCAAATTTTTTCTATTCTTTCAGTTAATTTTTTCACTCTGAGGTTATTTCTTTAATGTTAGTTGAAGAACCTATTTATAATATTTTAAATCAATAACGATTATTGCTTCAATGTTGAATTTATCGAACATCGAATATTTCGATTCAATACCGAATCAATCGACTGAGACAAATGGCCGAGTGGTTAGCACGCTGAACCATCATTCAAGAGACCGGGGTTCGATTCCCGCCATGATCGACCATCCTAGCAGGAGTTTTTCGTGGTTTCCCTCTATGTCGTTCAGGTCAATACTGGGATGGTTCCTCAACAACAGGCCACGACCGACTCCTTCCCACTATCCAAAAACACATAGTAAAATAACGTTCCATCTCATCATCCCATCATCTCACATATTATTCACCGACACCAATAAATTGTAGTCATCAGTACAGTACGTCGTTAATCCCAATATAAGTAAATAAATACGGGATCAAAATCCCAAAATATAGAAATCGAACGGCTACCCTGCTCATTATAAAGGACCAAATGGGCGTACGCTGTATAGACTTTATCACAGCGGGGAGTTTGAACGTTTGCTTGTATTTATTTCAGCTACCCGATCCTGTCAGCTTGGTACATTATATAATAAAAGATTTGGAAGACACGAAGAAGCAGAAAACACGCTTTCTGCTGCGTTTGTTACCGATCGAGGCAACGTGCAAGGTGATATTTTTTATCTATAGGCCTATGCTATTGATTCATCTTTTTTTTTCAAGCTACCAACTTCTCCATATTCATCTTTTCTTAAATTGTTTTTCACTTATATTTATTGAACAGAGTGAAGTTTGTTTTGAACGTTGTGATGCTGCTTGAGATATTTCATGTTGAATTAATGTTTTAGCTGAGTTCTATGTAGAGCCGAGTGTGGACATGAACAAAATGGAAAATATTTCAGAAGGAGTATAAAAGGTTGTAACTCATTTGTTTCGTCAACAGGCTTACTTGGACGATATCAAAGCGAGTGCCGATCCCTTATTAGACAAATATTTTGTTGCTGAAGGAAAGACGTTCTCGATCTTATTCAAGTAAGTTATAAAAGTCTTGTCTGACGTATCTGCTCTCGACTAATTGGATTTCCAAGTTACTTATTAAATAGATTGTTATTATTAATAGAAATCGATTATTGAACTCGATTCATAAAGTTATTGTATGATATTTGTATGGGTGCCTAATTGTTGATTATGACTAATTAGTCATTTGTACATATACCGTATCTATTTATCATTCTGTTGAACCAAAAATATTTAATTCAATTTTTTTTTCTCATATGCGTTCCAACTTGTATCACATTCTATCATATGATACTGTAGGCCTACATGTTGAACGATGATTGAGAGAATAGATTATACATGTACCTATTGTTTGCTTCTTGATCAGGCACATAGTTTAATGTTATATTTAATAATTTGAGACTACTGATTTTGATCACGTATCACTTTCGCCTAAATACAATATTGTATCGGTAGGCCTATCTAACTTTGATTTTGTACACTGAAGTTTGCTACAAAATGCTACATTTCACTTGAAAATGCACTGCCAAAATTAAATGTGAAGGCCATATTTCTACAATTCTAACTATTGTACCGTGCATGGATTTATTTCTACAGTAGAACCTCTGTTATAAGTTTCTCGTTTATACATTTATTACATTTATAAGTTTTATTTTACATTTAGTTTTATTTTATTTAGTAGTTTTTTTAAATTTTTGATCCAACCCATATGCTCCACACGTTGAATAGTTTCATTATAAGTTTTTCATGTAATACATCTTTTTAGTCTGGTCCCCTGAAAAACGTATATAAAAGAAGTTCCACTGTATTGTACTGTAGGCCTACATGGATTTCTATTACAGTGAAATCTCTATGCATCGTTCCCAGATCTATCGTTTTCCTGCTTGTATCATTCATTTTTTCCCACCCTACTTCCATATAATCAATGTTGAATTTTCCTGGCTGGATGTTTTTATTGTCCTGGTCCCCTGAAATTTAACGATGGATAGAGGTTTCACTGTAGTAATTACGGCAATAGAATGGAGTAATGCAATGTTTACTTCTCCACCAGCTGTCGCAACAACAAGAGCGTGTCACGTGACAAAGTGATTGACGAGCTGGCCAAGATGGTGGCCGACAAGAATCCTGGCAACCGTGTCGACTTGAAGCAACCCGAGCTGGCCGTCCTGGTAGAGATAATCCGCAACATCTGCTGCATCTCGGTCCTGCCCGACTACTACAAGTTCCGCCGTTACAACCTGCTCGAGATAACGGGCGCAGACCAGTCGCACGCCGCCGAGAAGACGGGAGACGGGAACGACGACGTGGAAGAGGGCGACGGAGATGCGAGTAAACCTGTCGCCGAAGCGGGAGATTCGACGAACCTCGCGGCAGCTGCGGAGGTAGTGCAAGACGTCGAGACGGCCTAGAAGTTGATTGTGGTACAGACGTGCACGTGATTTTATTACGGTCGAACTGACAGTCGAGACTTTTCTCGTTTTCTTTAGCTGTAACGTTCTTTTATGAAACCAGTATGCAAAAAAAAGCATTTTTTTTTATCATTGTGATTACGTGTCGAGACTACCAAGAGATGTTTACTTTGTTGAATAAGTGTTTTCTTATTTTCTTGAAACAAGATGTCAAATGTATGTATGTTTTTGTAAGTGTAATGTGAGCGAGCATAGCCTACCTGTGTGTCAATGTTATGACATGAACAAAATGTTGTATTGAATTGAATGTCCATATTTGTAATTGTTAATAAATTCATTAAATTGATTCACTTGGAAAAGTATTGATGTAAGCCAAGTTAATTCCCCCTCGTACCGGTACTTATGTATTTTGAATTTGGATAAAAACATGGAAATTTGGTCAGCCCTTTGGATTGACGCCTGTAATGACAATTGTGAAAGTGGCCGAGAAAACTGTATTTTAAATACCGTACATGATCATTGAATTTACAGTTGATAGTTTGGCATAGTAATCCCATTTCTGAATGATGTGAAAATGAAATGATTGAAGATTGAATAAAGTTCTACAGAATTGATTTATATTTTATACATATGCCTCTCTACACTTTGATTTGAACCCTTCTTTCACGCCTCGTTGACTATCCGACAGTTGCGTAATATGTCAACACACATGAATTGTTACTACTTGAAAACTAGTCATCCTCACAAACTATACATGTATGCAAGAGAGAAAGAGGCGCGAACAACCTATGTGCTAATGATGAGACGATCGTTCAGAACACGCTTCCGTGGATGTAAGTATAATAGAACTATTTCAAAAATCTCAATTTCAATGTTCGGCCTTACTGCAATTATTCTGGTTCGTAAAATTAAATTATGAAATATCTTCTAGTACTTGTATTTGATATTGAAGTAACGAAGAGTGTCGATGGAAATGACTCGTCGTGATCACAATGAAAGATTGTAAAACTAAGCGTACAAGAATTCCACGTTCTGTTTAGTAAAAGCTACAAAATGAAGGAATGAGAACATAAATAAATGATATGAATACAATGCAAGTAATTAATGTTAGTACCAACTTTGGGTTCGAAGTAATTGCTATAAATGATTACTGTTTGCTTAACGACTCCACCTACAGCCAAGTTATGAAGGGTACGAATGAGCACGTGAAAATGAAATGATAAGTGAAAGGACGTTTAAAAAACCCATGCCATATGCGGGACTTGAACCCAATCTCGACGGTGACTTTGGTTTTGAAGCCGTGCCTCAGCTGACCGAGGGCGCTATAGCTATAGGTTATACCTTGGATTATAGTTGTATAGATACGCAACTCTTGCTAATTCCTAATGCAGAGTCTCTCCAGAGCTAGGAAACACGAGGGTGAACTGTTGGATCTTGCAGGTTTACGGGGTTATTCTATTTGAAATTATATTGTAAATCAAATTATTGTTATTTTCGATGTTTTCTCAATCAAGTAGTGTACAGTATTTTCTGATTTGTGTGAGATATCCTCTACATAGAAGACTTCAATGTGGTAAGAAGAAATGCGGCGCAAAACAATTACGTACATACAAATATCTCTCTTCCTGTTTTCAAGCATGAAATGGTTATAAGGTATACTAGTCAAACGCGAAATATGCGTTATAAGATGAGCGAGATATCTCAATAAAGTATAAAAGTCCTTAAAGTAGTTCTACCCTTGCTACTTTATCGACTCTGGTATTCTACACACCTTGATATCTGAATAAGCTATTAAAGTCGTTAAAGTAGTTCTACTCTTGCCACTTCATTGACTCTGGTGTTCTACACACCTTGACGCATATAAAAAATACTTCATTGTTGGTCAACTCTTGAATCTAGAAAGCAGTGAATCTCGACAACTTAATTCTGTCACAATTTTTATGATATATTTTATGAATATTATCAGTCATTTTATTTTTTTTCTTCAAAACGACTGATCAGAATTGCTTAAAAAATCGTAATAATGTGAAAAATCCATGTATACACATTCAGAGAGAATTTCATCCCATTTGGAGAGATTTTATTTTTCAACATTTTCTGCCCAGCCAAATCTTATGGGGTTTTTAGAAACTTTGAGATGATGATTCTCAAAATCGGTCTGACCGATTCATTCCAAAAACTATACAGTTCTAAGTTGGATGAGTTTGCGTGTACAAAAAAAGTTTCATGTTGATCAGTCAACCCTTGCGACCTGTGGAGTGCTTACAAAAAAAAAAAAAAAAAAAAAAAAAAAAAAAAAAAAAAAAAAAACACACAGACAAAGCCCTATAAGAGTGGGATGGAGACTTCGCTACGCTCATCAATGATGTATATAAGGTATTATAATGGTATATGATATATTAGACCATCATTGTACTTTTATATATATATCATTCTGTCTTTTTTAATCTATTCTTCTATCTACTCATATTTATATCTAGCTGTTAGTTTTTATACTTCCTATATTTGTGCAATGTACAAATCTTTGGATTCAAAAAAAAAAAAAAAGTCCTAAACTCATCTGATGATGTACATATTTATATATGGTGTACTTTTTTTCCATTGTCATTGGGATAACTTGACAAGATGGACATCAAAATATTGTGGCTTCTACACTAGGCAAACGCGTTATGTGTTCCCGCGTTGATGGATGAGCTGGAACATATCAACTTATCTTTGGATTGGTTATTATATTTATATATACACCTTGAGATCCAAACCATTACATCACTGCCATCTTATTTTCCAATAATAATTTATACGATAATCAAGAAGGCTTTGTTTTAATCGTTTACAATCAAGTGGTGACACTTGTTGCTTTGATTTAATAGGTATCTTAATAGCTTTGAATAATTGACACAAATAACATATATTTTTTTACATCGAAACGGCTGATCCGATTTGAGTAAAAGTTCGGAATAATGTGTATCATTATCAGATTGAAATTCTCTGAGAATTTTAATCTTCTCAGATGAAATATTTTTCACGAATGTTTTCCTCTGGGTTATTCTAATGGGATTTTTGAAAACTTTGGAATAAGTTTTCTCAGAAGTTGTTCAACCGATCATGCCTCAAAACTATACAGCATCAAGTCAGATAGGGGTTCATGTGTGTGCCAAGTTTCAACTGATTTTGAATTTTTGTCTGACCTGTGGAGCGCGAACAAAAAAACAAAAAAACAAAAAAAAAAACGGGCACTTTTTTTTCGGTATAGTGTAATTGAGTCTTCGCTTCGCTCATCCAATAATTCATTGCTTATTAAGTGATTATTGAATTTTAAAATTTTCATTCTTCCTCAAAATACTTTAATTTTTTTTTTAATTATATTGAAACTTGATACAAAATCATTGTTACTCAATTAAGGCTATGGAATATGAAAAAACTTGAATGACAAAAATGGTGTTTGGAAAGTGCACGGCCTGTGCTCGGGTATGATGGGATCCATACAACCAATAACCACACTGTAACAATTGAATTAATACAAATCTAAAATATTTATTGCTCTCAATTCAAATTTCTTTATACATTTATATACAAAATTAAAAATATAATAATATAAAAAATACGGTAACATGATGATGCGTATGTATGATGATAAACCAATTGTAATTTTCTAGCGTAAGAATAGTGATGATTAGAATGGATTAATGACTGTTTTCATAACGTAGAATCTTTCATCTTTCTTTACATGCATGTAATGCATTAAACCTTGTTGAAATACAAGTTTATCGTCAATATCGATGATTATGATTCTATACAATGTAAATTTGATACGATGATGAATCACCATTCTCATAAATTGACTTGTATAATGCAGTGGTAAGATATTCAGCAGATGTTACTATGATTTTACTAAGGGCTTAGTATCCATATCCTTGGTTGACTGTGGCACCGTTGTTGTTCCATCCAGAATTCCACCCATAACTGGAACCGTAGTTGGAGCCGGTATTCCATCCAGCATTGTTGTCCCATCCTTGCTGTTTCACGGCAACGGGATAAGGCCGATCAACGGGGACTTTGACGTGTACGGGATAAGGTCTATCGACGGGAACTTTGACGTGAACGGGATAAGGCCGATCGACGGGAACTTTGACGTGAACGGGATAAGGTCTATCGACGGGAACTTTGACGTGAACGGGATAAGGCCGATCGACGGGGACTTTGACGTAGACTGGGACTTCGACGCGTTTTTCTACTGGATAAGGTCTGTCCACGGGAACTTTGATGTGGACGGGTACTTCAACACGCTTCTCTACTGGATAAGGCCTGTCGACAGGTACCTTGACGTACACTGGTACCTCAATACGCTTCTCTACTGGGTAAGGAACCCTAACTTCGTACGGTACTCTTACTTCGACACGCTTCTCCACTGGGTAGGGCCTATCAACAGGGACCTTGATGTGAACCGGTACTTCGACACGTTTCTCTACTGGGTAAGGTACTCGAACTTCGTATGGGACTCTCACTTCAACACGCTTCTCTACTGGATAAGGCACGGGGCGATCTACGTTAACCTTGACATGAACTGGGTACGGCCTGTCTACGGGAACCTCGACTCGTTTCTCAACGGGGTAAGGCCTGTCGACGGGAACCTTGACGTAGACCGGAACTTCAACGCGCTTCTCTACTGGATAGGGCACGGGACGATCAACGGGAACTTTGATGTGAACCGGAACTTCGACACGTTTCTCTACTGGGTAAGGTACCCTAACCTCATATGGTACTTTGATGTGGACGGGAACTTCAACACGCTTCTCAACCGGGTAAGGAACCCTGACTTCGTATGGTACTTTGATTTCAACACGTTTCTCCACTGGATAAGGCACGGGACGATCTACGGGAACCTTAACATGAACTGGGTACGGCCTGTCTACGGGATAAGGCCTGTCTACGGGAACCTTGACATGGACTGGGTAAGGTACAGGACGATCGACGGGAACTTTAATGTGAACGGGAACTTCGACACGCTTCTCTACTGGGTAAGGAACCCTGACTTCGTATGGTACTTTGACTTCAACGCGTTTCTCCACTGGATAAGGCACGGGACGATCTACGGGAACCTTAACGTGAACTGGGTACGGCCTGTCTACGGGATAAGGCCTGTCTACGGGAACCTCGACTCGTTTTTCAACGGGGTAAGGCCTGTCAACGGGAACTTTGACGTAGACTGGAACTTCGACGCGCTTCTCCACTGGGTAGGGCCTGTCTACGGGGTAAGGCCTGTCGACTGGAACCTTGACTTGGACTGGGTAGGGCACGGGACGATCAACGGGAACTTTAATGTGGACGGGAACTTCGACTCGCTTCTCTACTGGGTACGGAACTCTAACCTCATATGGTACTTTGATTTCAACACGTTTCTCGACTGGGTAAGGCCTGTCAACTGGATAAGGTCTATCCACAGGGTAGGGCCTGTCCACGGGAATCTCGACTCTTTTTTCAACGGGGTATGGCCTGTCAACGGGAACTTTGACATAAACCGGAACCTCGACGCGTTTCTCTACTGGGTAGGGTCTGTCTACGGGAACCCTGATGTGGACGGGAACCTCGACGCGTTTCTCTACTGGGTAAGGGACTGGACGATCAACGGGAACGCGTACTTCGACTGGGTAGGGCCTATCGACGGCAACCTTCACAGGGTAAGGTCTGTCGACGATATGTTTCTCAACCAGCTGAGGCACATGTATCTTGATGTGCTGGTTTTTGTTCCAACCGTAACCGCCGCCGTAGTTGTTGTTTCCGACGTTGATTTGTCCACTTCCGATGGTGCTGTAACCGTTGTTACCGTAGCCCGACCAGGGGACGGACCACTCGCCGTGGGCGCTGCGCTTGTCCTTGACCGTGTCCTTGACTTTGTCTTCTGCGGCCGCGATGGCCAGCAGCCCAAGGAGGGCAGCACAAATCTGGACACAAATGGAAAACATCGAATTATTGCATGAAAGTAAGAAGAAAGTTGGAAGTATTTCATTTTGAATTAATTCTAATACAATCGAGAGAAAATTATTGATTCATTGATGTTGGCTGTTCATCTTGATGACGAATGACCTTGAAGGTCCAGCTTTCTATGAATTTGGAATTATAATTGTTATAAAATTATGGTAATAAAATCAAAAACTTGATTAATAATGATAAAATTGATGATGATGAATGAGAAAAATAATCAGAATAGGATTTCATGTGGATTCGAGAAACTTTGAAGTGATGGTTCTGGAGAATATGTGATTTGTATTTGTATTTGTATTTGTATTTCATTCATTTACTTTGGGCTCTGCTCATCTGACATCTTCAGGATAAAATTGATTATATCCTAGACTGATTATTTTGATTATGGTTTCATTAATTTTATTTTTAAATGTTTGATTTTCCATTTCATATTAATTTCTAAACCGAGACTATTCCTCTATTTTGCATCAGAACTCATTTGGTCTTGGTTGTATGCTTCTGAATGAATATTGAGGTTCAACGGCGCGTTAACAACGTGGTTATATTGCGCCAGTAGGAATATTATATTGTATACAAATATTGGTATATTAGAATTTAATTTTTAGTATGTACTTGTCTGTCAAATAAATGCATATTTTTATCATTAGTTACACGAATTTTGCTTTTTGACAAATTAAAACACTCATGAAAAAACGTTTCAATCTCAGCCCTTATAAAAATATCGTGACAATATTGTCAGTTCATGAATCACAAGAAAATATTATTTAAATCAGTTTTTAAAATGACTGACGATCAAATAAAGGAAAATGGTGAAAACGAAAATATTATAACATATTTTATATTTATATATTTATTCTATAAGCTGGACCAAATATTACGAATTCTTGAAACGTTTTTCTCTTATAATCGAAAGAGATGTGGAACTTGTTTCTCTTGAGAGTTTGTAGAAAGTAGAAAGCCTTGGAATAGTGTTCGATATGATACCACGCAGAATACGATGTATATAATAATTTTCCACATTTAATTAGATCAGCTCACAAATTTGAATGTCACAAAGTTAGTTTTTTTTTATAAATATAGAATATTTCCATGAAATCTCTTTTTCAGATATCAAATTTGAATTTATATCGAAATAGGCGAGTAAAATCAAAATCAAAACCCACGAAAATATCTTGTTCATTTATAAAAATGTAATTTCAAGTTTCATTTTCATATTTGCCAGCTATTTAATTTCAACACCAAAATTTGACCTATTTATCGATGAAATTATTAAAAAAAAAACAATTATTGCATCTAAAGAATTAAAAATAAATATCAAATTGGAATATTTTTTTCCATCTGATTTTCAATTTAGATTCTCCGTTTCAATTATACTTTAGACCAATCAATAAATTTTCATTAATTATTATTAATTATCAATTATTATCATAAATGATTATAATCGGTGGCGGCACTTTGCACAGTTCAACACCACAGAACCATACAACTAAACCATTATTCCCGAATGCACACTAATCAATCAAATGCACGTATAATCGACGAATAAAGATCCACACGCGTCTCTTTAAAACATGCGTATCACTTTCTCGCACTGGTATATTTCACGTAACGCCTATTAGTACCATATCTCGTCTAATTAACACTCCATAACACTTTCACAACATCGACACAAAGACTCGGTTTACCCCATATGTTCAACACTCACCAATAACTTCATGACTCGATGTGTGTGGCGCACATTCCAACAGAGAAATGAATACTTTTTTCACATGTATAAGGGTTTATATAGGCTCCCACCTTAGGAGTGGACAAGTACAGACACGGCCACACCACTGGCAAGAGGGGCCACCTTCTTTGTGCGCTACTTTCACGTAACCTGCTACAGGGCATTTTATCCCTCGATTAGACGATAAACTCACCGGATCAGACGATTTCAGCTCAATCACATAACCAAATGGGTTTCATAAAAATATATATATATATGTATACACACGCTAAAATCATAACTATTATCTAATTAAGGATTTATTTCTAACTAGGAAAACGCTATATACGCGTTGTTAGACGAGCGGAAAGTAATAGTATGTCGACTTCATTGCCAAACTTTTGCCTAAATTCGCCAATTGGGTAACATTTTAGTTATAAATGGGTAAAAACGGCTTCGAGTGGTAACAATTTGTCACATTTCATGTTTTTTCTTCACAATGGCTGACCCGATCAAGCTGAGAATTTTCAGAAATGTGTATCAAGATATTATTTAACTTCACACAAAATTTCAATTTTTTTGAAAATAAAATTTTTTTCAATATTTTTCCGCCGTGTTATTTTAATGGGTATTTTTGAAATTTCTAAAATTCATAAAAATAAAAGTTATCACCTGATAATGCCACAAAACTATACAGATCTAAGCTGGATGAGGAACCATAATGAAAAAAAGTTTGAAGTTGATAGCTGTAGCCGTTTGACCTGTGGAGAACCGACAAAAAAACATAAAAAAAAAACATAAAAACGAACACCAATTTTTTTCAGTATGTCAAATTGAATCTTCGCTAAAGCTCGTCTAATTAATAAAATATGAAAGATCTTGTAAAATATGTTATTGTTTTGGATTATTTATAGATTCGATTTGTATGTCGAAAGTCGATCGTGTCTTACATAAAGTCACGGAGGCTAAAATGGAGCACTTACAAAAGGTAAATGTAGCTTTGCTCTCTAAAGAGTGTTTGTAAATATAGTGTTGAAACCGCAAGTTTGATTTTAATCTTCAGTTATCAGGGGCAAGTTCAAAACAGCTGGCTATATATACAAAGCAATTCGATATTATTGAGTCACTTAGTGGAGTAATAAAAATATGCATGAAAACGATTGGGTATCCATTACAGATAATTACACCAATACTACAATGATAGATTGAGTATCTATTATGGAAAACTATATCATATAATGAGCTCGGTATAAATGCATGAAATCTTACTCAATAATGGAAATTATTTTGAAATTAAAATGATATACGAAGATAATGAAATATACTCAATTATATGAGTGAACGACTTTGCATCTTAAATTGTTTTCAGAAATAAATCGTATCATATTACTCTTGTTTATTGAAGTAATAACAATATTATATATCTAATTTTACAATTCTGTTGCATAATTCTGTTACAAATTTCATTTCCGTTTTTACTGTGCCAGTTTGATAAAATAATCATTTCATCAGTGTTATGTAGCTAATGGGTATGTTAGAGACATTCCTATTGGTTATGTATGAAATTGAAAGAGATTAACCTTTCACATTGCTAAGAAACAATCGAATAAAGCACGAGTTAAATGACACTTTCAAGTAAAATAACAAGGCTTCTACATGAAGTAAAAACTTATGAGAAATCATAATTCTCTTGTTTGCTCTGCGATCCCACCAACAGCTAGGATATTTGGGGGTACGATTGAGCGGATGTTTGCGTGAAACTCGTGTCTTGGACGGGACTCGAACCCACGCCCGACTGGAGTTCATTATCTGAAGCATTACTTTAACTGACTGCGCCAAACAGGCAATCAAAGCAGTCAGCAATACAGATACATTAACGTTTACTCTTTTTTTTTTTCGAAGTCAGCATTAATTCATTTCGATTACAATTATTCCTAGATTTGATTACCGGTAATTTATATTCTGTTACTCGTTATATTGTTATTTTAATATACTCTAAAATACTTTTTATACGGTCAGTATTGTTCATTTTTGTATTCTTATTTATTGATCTTTATTCTATGTTTTTTAAGCAATCTCAAGTCCAAGACAGAATCTTGAAAAAAAAAAAAAATGAATGAAAAAAAAAATGGATAAATAAAAAAAAAAATATATATATGTATTTTATATAAAAATATATATTTTTATATATATTATTATATATATTGAATTATTTGATATCTATTTTTTATATAATATTTTTATTATATATTATATATTATTATATTTATATATTTTAGAGAAAGAAAGAGAGAAAGAGAGAGAGAGAGAGAGAGAGAGAGAGAGAGAGAGAGAAAGAGAGAAAGAGAGAGAGAAAGAGAGAGAGAGAGAGAGAGGGAGAGAGAGAGGGAGAGAGAGAGAGAGGGAGAGAGAGAGAGGGAGAGAGAGAGAGAGAAAGAAAGAAAGATAGAGAGAGAGAGAGAGAAGGATAAGTGTATGCTAGTCGTGTGTTGAGCACCAATTCGTTCTCTTCAACTAATATGTTATCATAGTTCAGGTCCTACCGTAGATAAGTGGTTATTAGATTTAATTAACTAGATAATGATACGTTGTGATAGTTTCATTAACTCTTGGATCTTCGCGGTTACTAATGTATAGTTATTTAATTAATTCGCATGTCATTATGTTTGTTTTGCCCTGAAGGCTTCAGACGGTTATCTCGAATGTTGGTTTAGTTCTATCTTCTAAATGAAGTTGCTTTTAACACCCGTGACACGAGGTGTCCTGTCCACTGTTACACGGGACAGCTCTTGGCAGTCGGTTGTATCAGTTGGGATAGGTCAGGGTGATTAGGCTCATTCAGGTTGCGACAACAACAACAACAACAACAACAACCTGGGTTACAATTATTTGTACCCACTTTGGCTTCAACTAATTGGTGATGTCCACTTTTATTGCGTTTTCTTTGTTATTTCTCATTCGATTGTTGCAAAAATCTCCGAAAAGGTGTGTAATAGTATTGTTCATATTCGGTGAAAATTTGAGAGCTTTTGAAAAATTCTTGTTTTTCAAGTATTTTTCCTCCGGGTTATTTTTAGGAGGATATTTTAAACTTTCCGATTTTTTCCGGAAAAACTGTCAAACCGATTTTTCTGAAAAACAATCCCAACCTATTCTGGTATGACATCAACGTTCAGAAAAATTTTCAAGTTGATTGATTCATTTCTCTGACCTGTATGCCGCGTACATAATTACAAAAAAAAAAAAAAAAAAAAAAAAAAACGAAGCTCATTTTTTTTCAGGGTGTGAAATGGAAAGCTTCGCTACGCTCATCTAACAACAATATAACTTGGCATAGCTTGAGAGTAGTACTTCACTGTTTCTCATCTTAAAAGTCCAAGAGAAAAAATGAGTGTATATAAATATATAGAGAATAATTTCATGAAATTTGATACATAGTAAAAATAATTTGCAGTATCCATACTGTGTCAATATTCTCTAAAATGTTTCTTTGAATGATTTGAATTCCTGATTTTCTGAATTCCTATATTCTCCATAACTTTTCAGAATTGAACAGGAAACGCTATTATGAAATATAATATTTACACATCGATCTGACTATTTAACAGGATTATTTAACGGGATACGTATTCTAATAAAAGTGGAGACTCTTGTGTGACTTGGCCAATTGGGTGACTCCCAACACACGAGGTCAACACAATATTACAACAATCAGAAATGACATCTTCGATGAGTGTACACCAGGGATTTCCAACTAGACATCTTCAAGGGCCATTTTTTTCATGGAGAAATCTGAGGGGATGGGCCACACAGTTTATTTTCCAATAATTTTCATTTATTTTTCACTTGTTTTCGATATGGTGTGCCCGTATACAAACATAATATTTTTGGTTCATTCAAGCTTTTTAAATCTGATTTTTTAAATAATCAAAATTCAGTTACTCAAATTGCACCTCTTGTCTTTATGTCTTCATTCAGGTCTCTATAAAAATGTAACCAATATGGCGACAGGAGGGGGGGGGGGGGGGGCACAAAGATACAAGATATATTCTCAATTTGACTACACAGAATATTACACTTCATTTTAAAACCATTTTATTCACACTCAACACTTACACATCAAGTACTACAACAATTGCATACAGGTAGTAGACAGAAAGGTACAAATAAACAAATAGACAAATAATAAAATCAAAAGTTAACAATTATAAACATATTAAAGCAACAGTGATAAATAATTTGGTATAAAGTTTTGATATAAAATTTAAAAATTCAGGAATGATATTTTGTAAGTGCGAAGCCCGCATGAGTTGAATCTTGTGCGTGGGCTGTCTTGCTTGATAGACAATATAATTAGTGTAAATCCGACTCTCAAACTTATTAATTAAGACATAAGTATGTATACAAAACAAACAAATACAAAAAAGTTACAAACTAATATGACAAACAAATTGCATAGTTTGTATAAATTTATGAGTGATGCAGAATTACGGAGATCCTAACGGGGGCCATTTGAAAAGGTCTCGCGAGCCGCCAGTTGGGAAGCCTGGTGTACACAGTCCCACAGATTTATTCATTCATTCTTATTGATATTGGGTTCAACAACGCACTCTACTGATCACTAAGATCTATTGGCGTCGGTGAATATGATATATGAGATAATGGGATGATGAGATGAAAGGTTATTTTGTTGGGTGTTTTTGAAAAGAGGCCTGTTGTTAAGAAACCAATTCAGTATTGACCTGAAAGACAGAGAGAAACCACGAAAAAACCTTGTCAAGATCGTTGACCATGGCGGGAATCGAACCCCGGTATTCTGAATGACGGTTCAGTGTATTAACCACTCGACCACACGACTCTGTTCGACAGAGAAACTATCAAGTAAAGAGTGACAAAATAAGGCTGGAATAATAAGTGGGGAGACTGATTTATAATATCATAGGTAGGGAAATGATTCTACTTATTTCAGTCCGCACACAAGAATTTGTCTTTCGTATTCTTTATATTCTTTTATTCCATTTTCGTTTTTCATCTATCTTTAGTACTCAATACCAAACACAGTTACATGACAGGAATTGAATTTATTATTTATTAATTAAATTGGGTCTTACCATAATTCAAGGAAAACAGTATCTTTATTTACTTCATTTTTCATTTTTCTTTTTCAGGGTTTAATCTATACCACATGTGTGTGTATAATGTTGACTATGTGAAAAATGAGTAATGAACATTTCTCAAAACTGTAATTCCTCATGTATTATGTATAGAATAATATGATTTTTGAATTGAATTGATCCATTTATTTATTCATTCACTCATCTATTCATTTCTTACTTTTCTTCTTTCTTCATCTAGCCATTTATTTATTCATTCATTATTCATTTATATTCATAGAGTAGGTAGCCGAAAACGTTATTTTGTATATCTCAGAATACTCCTCTCTAGATAAGAAGTGAGTCTTATATCCTAATGTGGGAGATTATTGACGTGCATTGTTACACGCAAGAAGGGCGCATCAATGTATCACCGATCAGATTAATTAGATCATAAATGGAATCATAAGTTAGTTTCCAGAATGCTAAATGGAGTTTGTAGAAATCTATCTTAATTCCTAACCACAGTTCACAGAAGTATAGTGATTTAGTAATCATTATATTATTATCATAATTATTGTTATTTGGAGCCAATCTAACGAACCTTATAGTTGAGTGCCAATAACTATTAGTCCAGCTACGAGAATAACATACGTAATCAAGGGTGATAACATTTTTTTTTTCATTGTTCACACATTAAATACATTACATGAAACATTCATCATTAAATCCTACAAAGCCTGTAATGCTGGCTTGACTGTAAGGGTAAGATAACATGTGTTTGAACATATCGTGTTTCACTCCTACTGGTATCAAAATCAAAAAAATACACACAACAATATATCTTGGCATAGCTTGAAAATAGTACTTCTCTGTTTATCATTTCAAGGGTGAGTCCAAAAGAAGAAAAGAAAGAAAACGATGATTTGACAAGGACAAAAATTTCGAAAAAAAAAATATCCGGTACAACAATTATTCCTTGTTATAGGCCTACATTGATGTGAACACTAAAATTAAGAATTAAGTATCAGTTTTTTCAACAAGGGTTTCATAATAGAGTATTGGTCAAGGGTTTTTATACGTGGAGGAATAGAATTAAATAAAGTGGGAACTGCGAAACTTAACTGCCTACTGCCATACTAATTAATGAATTGACGAACATATTAATCTACCAACTATCAATTCGCGAAATTAAGTAATGTCCAGTTCACTGAGTGTTATTGAAAATAAATAGCATTGGTAGCCATGGTGATAACAATAGATTCAAACTGCCAGTTAAAGCCACTCCCACGTTGTTAATTCCGTCAATTACTCTGGTGATTCATCTCTCCAGTTAGCAGATAGCTATCGAGAGGTTAGCGTCCACTGTGATATGTGATACCTGCTGTCGGGAAATTGGAACACTTTCATATTGAATACAGAGCTGTGAAAAAGTGGAACTGGTAAAAGTGATTCTAATAGAATGTTTTACAGAATCAGAGTTGAGGATTATATAATACTAATTTAATGTTAATTACCGGTATGTTTAATTATTTCATTAATGTCGTTTCCGGTCGGGTGATTGGCACTGGTCACTTGTCCAGAAGGCTCAGACGCTAGAGTCGTCACCGGAGACATTTCATGCCAAACAATACTAACGTTTTGAACTGTGTTTATTTATGGTTAGTAATTATGTAAAAACAAGATTCAGATTTGGTGAGTATAAAAATGTTTACTATTTCAAAAGTGTGGTCTTTGTAGTGATTTTTTTGTTAGGTCTTTGTAGTCTTTGTAGTTAGTTATTTACTCAAATATAATCATTGAATGTTCGATTAATCAATAAGATTCAAAGTTGGTGAGTAAAAATGTATGAAATTTAAAGTATGAAAGTGTAAAGTATAAAATTTATATTATTTTAGTCATTGCTGTAATTTTTTACTTTATATTTTAATAAATAATATTTTAATAATTTTTAATTTTATATTTTATATTTTATTACATGTAATTTTGTAATTTTTGTATTATTTTATTTTAGTCATTGCTGTAATTTTATTTACTCAAACATTCTTATTGAATGTTCAATCAGTTATTAGGATTCAAATTTGGTGAGTGAAAATGTATAAAATATGATGATCATTGTTTGCTTAACGACCCCACCAACAGCTAGGTTACATGGGGTGTATAAAATATAGTTTATGAAAGTGTGAAATATAAAAAGTATAATATTCCAAGTATGCTGTACTTTTATTTACACAAATATTTTCATCAAATGTTCAATCAATTAATTAGACCGTGATGATCACAATAAAAAGTAATTAAGAATCAACGAATTGGATAAAAGGAGATTCCATTTGGACATGTATCGAGTAGTTATGTTTATCCTTGTTTTGTCTGTTTGTTTGTTTGTTTGTTTGCTTGTTTGTGAAGACGAACGCAGCGAGTCAGAGCAACAATAGGACGATGTTAGGTCAAGACAGACCAAATAAGCCCCAATAAGACCATTCGTTGGTCTATGGTTAAATGGTGCAAGCAAGGTGCTTATAAAAATAGAGAAACGCATCTTTACTATTTTTTCCATGTACACAAACAAGTGTAATTGAATAAAAAGTATATCAATTCCAAGATGATTTTACGCTCTTTGATTAATATTACATTCTATTTTTCTGAGTTCAATCAGCTTTATGATGATACGTCTATGAATATCAAGAATGTGATTGACTTATTATCTTCAAACTGATTGCATTTACAAAAATAGAATGTCATATTAATTAAAGAGCGTAAAATAATCTTGGAGTTGATATACTTTTTATTCAATTACACTGGTTTCTAAACATGGAAAAAAGGGTGAAGGTGAATTTCTTTATTTTTATAGGCATCTTGTATTACCACTTTCAGGTGGACTCTGAGAGTTAGTGAGAACAAATAGCAATGGTGACAGTGTTTAACTCCCAGTTAGAGCTATATACCCACGTTAGTTATTCGGACTCTAAGATAATCATGTAATAATATCGGAGACATTTCTCTTGGTTAATCTGCATATAGTTCATGATAAAGTCAATTTGGCGCTAGTTTCATATTGGGTATTTCACATCATGATCACGTCATAAAAATTATACTGTCACATAATGTCACATAATGTCACATAATGTCACATAATGTCACATAATGTCACATAATGTCACATAATGTCACATAATGTCACATAATGATAAAATCTTCAGGAAATGTGACAGAAAGCTTAGATTTCTGTTAGACGCTAACTAAATAGACCTTGTATCTACACCGCGTCTTCATAACCTTCTTGTAATGTTCGCCGTTGTCACCAAAAGAGTGCCACAAGAAACACAAGATGTGTAATCAGTTATTGTGCACATGGACTTGGTGTTTAGACGTGTTGTGGATCAGTGGTGACTCACACATATATATATATATATATATATATATATATATATATATATATATATATATATATATATATATATATATATATATATATATATATATATATGTATATATATATATATATATATATATATATATATATATATATATATATATATATAAATATATAAATATATAAATATATATAAATATATAATATATAAATATATATATAAATATATATATATATATATATATATATATATATATATATATATATATATAAATATATAAATATATATAATATATATATATATATATATATATATATATATAATATAATATATATAATATAAATATATATATATATATATATATATATATATATATATATATATATATATATATATATATATATATATATATATATAAGACACATCCCATGAAAGTCATTTCTCAAATTGAATCTCAGTGGCTATTTGGCTCAATTGGTTAGAGCTTTGGGTACAAACCAAGAGGTCCTGGGTTCAAGTCCCAGAATGGTAACATTTTTATGATTTGACAAAAACATTCATATATATATATATACAAGGCGTTGTTCTGGGTTTGTGGTTTCGGCCTCATATCTTTGTTCTCACCAGAGTCGATAGATTAGCATGGCTTAAGAGGACACGAGGACAGGATTCTACAGGAGGTAGAACTGCTTGATCGACTCTCTGGTTCTTACCACCAAATGACTGGTCAAACCAGAGCAGTTGGGATTATATTCCAATCAAGTATTCGTTAAATGTTTTATCCAAGAGGTGTGAAGTGGTCGTCAGTCTCAACCCCAACCTGTCGCATTATTATAATCATTATTATTATCATAGTAGTAATAATTCTATAATCTCATCCATAGCCTTAATTGGGGAACAATCAATTTTTTATGTCAAATGGAAATTTATATATTTTAAAATTATAATAATGAGGAGAATGGAAAATAACTCATATATGTATTGTTATATTGGCATATTATACTATCATTGGAACTCGTATGATTCACAAAACTAAACACGCCATCACTATACCTGTAATTATTTTGTATCAGTTATGTTTTTCATGTGTTATAATTATAATGCAAACCACAGATAAGCCTGTTTACAGGCTTTGTGGAATATCGTGAACTTTTCTGTATAATCTTGAATTGACAAATGAATATAAAAAATCTTCAAAAAAATCAAGTTTCGATGTTATTAGAAAAGAAAAAAAAATTCTGAATGTTAAATTATTCATTTTATTTTCATTTTGAATTACAATAGTTCCAAATAATTCTGTTAGTATAAATTTAAATCTACCACCGTACTCATTGGCACTAAACGCATTCCTTTCTTACATCATACTGAATGTTACGTATGCTATCTATACTGTGTTATTTTTAACCCACAGATAATTAAGCCTCCCCAAGCTTTGTGGAAAAGTTTTAATTCAATTTGATGAATTTGTTATCATAATTCTAATTTTTTCACGGTATTTAGTTATTTATTTTTTTGTCGCCCTCAAAAAACCTCTATGATTGTGTGAAACTAATTCAACCAAATGTATAACGTCTTTGATATCATTGCGGAAATAAGTTCATTATGAATACGTGTGTGAATAAAAAAAAAATCATTATTTTTATAATCATTATTTTTATCAAAAACGATGATAACATTCTTTCCATATCAATTAAAGAGTACAGATTTAATATTCTTTTCTATCTAGGGAAAGGTTACACACAAGTTTCTCTAAATGATGACAATAATTAATTTTAGTACTGTAATCCGGCTTGCATAATCGCAATTGAACCTAATGGGTCAAACGATCATTAAATAATAAGGAAAATGATTACAAATATCAATAAATAATATTAATCCTCACACATTAATATTATCTAGTTAGTAAATTCTCAGTCGAAATACATTAAAACTTTGACATTTTCATTTTTATGTCCTTTCGTTTTGAATTGAAGAATCTTGTCAGTGTATAGCGTGTTTTGAAATGTCTGACCACAACGAAAAATTCCACTCACTCGGAACATTTGTTTCCGATTGGACGTTACGTAAGCAAGTGGCGGTCGTCATGGAGGAGGATCGAACCGTAATACCGAGTAACTAACCACTTTCGTTTGGAGTCGATTTGACGGCCGCGGTTCAGGTCCGACATGTGAACACACCCTCGGGTCTACTGGACGTAATGTGAGACAACTTTCTTCGATGATGCATGAAGGTCGAGCAGTAACAGGCGGGGGAAATGCAGTTGTTGCGCGTCGGACCCGTGGAGTGAGTGCACCGGATAGAAATTCGAGCGATTACGTAATTTATAGAATGTATTAGGTGATGGTAATGACAATAATTTGTCATATATTATATAATATTATAAAATATTTTATATAATTTTTTGACAATAATTTAATTTTTTGTAAACTTTTGTGAAGAATTTTTAATTGGAAAGGATATAATAGAATGTATAAGTTTATTGGCTTTGAGAGGATCAATTGCCATTTTATGAAATCATTCATACGGTCAACATCTTATTTAATTTTCTATTCTTACCTTGGTGTTATTTATATTCGCGTTTGTTCTTTTGTTTCACCAACTCACCTTTATTACCATTCCATTATTTTTTTTTCTCAAATACATTTTTTTATATTACTCTTGATACTCAATTTTTGTATTAAGGAAAAGTTTTTTAAAATAATGTCTCTATTAAATTTTTTTCATGTTTAATTCTCTGAATTTAAAAAAAAAAAAATGCATTGTTTTTATAAATCTTGTTATACTGTGTCCGTGTGGCAACCGTTTTGGCGGCAGTGTTTTTGATAAACTTATCTCTCTCTCTTTAAAATGGTATCCACGTTTAGTGAGATATCAGATGTTTTTTTTTTATAAGAAAGAATAACATTTTTTTTCTTCTGAAATCTAATAAATCAGGAAAGAAAGTGACGCGAGTTCAGAATGTGGGATTTCTTTTCAGATTTTTGTATTTATAATTAATAGAGAAATAATCTAGTGGAAAATAAACAAAAAGAAAAAGTAGGCATATATTCATTAGGTAATGTATGGACATGCATATATACCTGTTTCCGTAAATAGTTCCGAATCAATTATTTGCAACTTGTTGATGTAACAATGGTTTCCGTAATTAACAATTAATTTCAGAATTTAGAGAATTACGTGTTTGCTTTCTTTGTCGGTCGTCGGAGGATGAGAGAGCAAGGGATGGAGAAATTGAAATTTTAATTAATTTTTTTTTATCATTTTCAGAATTTAACAACGAACCAACTTACGATGACAGATCTATTTGCGTCGGTGTATACACACACACACACACACACACACACACACATATATATATATATATATATATATATATATATATATATATATATATATATATATATATATATATATATATATATATATATATATATTAAAAAGTACATCATGCACTCAGTTGACGTGAGAAATTTGGGATTTCCTCGAAAAAATATTCAATTTTGAAACCTAATTTATTAACTAATTTTGAAACTTAATGAATTGATGGATAATTAATTCATGGATATTGATCCTCAGATCGTTTCATATAGGCCAACACATTTTAATGTCTCTTTAATCATTTTTTTTTTTTTTTAATTCAACATTTATCATTATAACAAAACACTTGTTATCAACAGAATAACAAATAATATCTAAAACTGAACGAGGAAGATTTTTCAATCACTGTGAAACTTCAATAACTTCAATAAATGGTGGAATGAAAATTAACAAAATTTCCAATGTTGTAAAATCCCTATGAAAATGATATTTTGGAAACACAAAATAAGATTTATGAGTTTGAGAATTATTTCAAATTCATGGAGACTTGAACAACAACAAATCACAAGCCACCAATAGTCCATCAGTTACCACTAATTGATCGTTATATCATGAAATAAAAATGTAAATAATACTTCTCCTGACTCATGAATTAATAACTGATAATGTGTATAAGTGAATGATGGGATAGTACATACAAAGAGATCCAAACAGCTCCTTTCCTTTACTCAAAGCACTCAACACTTCCTTGTTGTGAACAAAAAACAAATTATGTTCTTTGATGGAAAAAAGCGAGGAGGTTTATTGATTTCTAGACAATAGACTTACATCACACAAATGGCAGTTACATGGCACACATGGTGATAAATGAGACATGGTTGTATCTAGCTCTTCGAAAACCAAAGATTTTGTTCTCATTATATTGATTTGATCACACCGCGACAAGTGGTCGAGTGACTAGCACAATGAATCGTTCTTCAGGAGACTGGAGTTCGATTTCCGCTATGACCGACCATCCCGACAGTTTTTTTTTTTTTTTTGGTTCACCTCTGTCGGTCAGGTCAAAAATGGGATGGTTCCTCAACAACAGGCCACGACCGACTCCTTCCCACTATCCAAAAACACGTTATAAAATAACTTCTCATCTCAATAACCTCTCAACATCGATCCTGACAAAATCAAGATAAAATGATCGATTGAATATCGATACTTTTCACTCATGTTGATTTATGATGATTATTGTTTGCTTAACGACCCCACCAACAGTTAGGCCATACGGGGGTACGAATGAGCAGGTGATTATGAAACTATAAAGTGTTGATAAGTGAAAGGACATTTACAAAAACTGTGACGTCGGTTTCTGAAGCAGTGCCCCAGCTGACCGAGCTACCGAGGGCGGCTTCACTCGTGTTGAACACTAACGTATGAACACTAACTTGACAACACGGAAATAAAATTTGCAGACTTGGAAATAAAAGTTGTCGAAAGAAAGGAAAACACTGAACAGCTTTCAGGCAGGTGTGAAGGTTTATCAGGAGAGGTTGTAAGATGGAAGCGGCAACAAGAATGCGGAATCTCATGATATTCGGCATGGAAGAAACGAGAGACGAAACAAGGGCAGAGAACCGTGTAGTTGTGTTCGTGACGGGAAACGTGTTACTCAGCGTCGTAACCACATACATATCGAACAAGACAACAAGTAATTATATATTATACTAGGAAAACGCCATATATGCGTTGTTGAACGAGCGGAAAGTAATAGTATGTCGATTTTTTTGACAAACTTTTGCCGACATTCGCCAATTGGGTGACATTCAAGTTATAAATGGGTAAAAACTGCTTCGAGTGGTACCAATTTAGCACATTTTATGTTTTTTCTTCAAAATGGCTAACCCGATCAAAATGTAATTCAACTTCTCACGAAATTTCATTTTTTTGGAAAATAAATTTTCATTTTTTTTCCGTCGTGTTATTTTAATGGGCATTTTTGAAATTTCTTAAATCCATAAAAAAAAGTTACCATCCGATAATATGCCACATAACTATACAGATCTAAGTTGGATGAGGAATCATTATGAAAAAAAGTTTGAAGTTGATAGCTGTAGCCGTTTGACCTGTGGAGAACCGAAAAAAAAAAAAAAAAAAAAAAGGAACACCAATTTTGTTCAGTATGTCAAATTGATGTTCGTTTTTATGTTTTTTTTTTTTATGTTGTTTTGTAGGTTCTCCACAGGTCAAACGGCTACAGCTATCAACCTCAAACTTTTTTTCATCATGGTTCCTCATCCAACTCAGATCTGTATAGTTTTGTGGCATTATCGGGTCGTAACTTTTATTTTCATGAATTTTAGAAATTTCAAAAATGCTCATTAAAATAACACGGCGAAAAAAAAAGAAAATATTTTTATTTTCCCCAAAAAATGAAATTCCGCGTGAAGTTGATTCACATTTCGATACACATTTCTGAGATGTTTCAGCTTGATCGGGTTAGCCATTTCGAAGACAAACCATAAAATGTGCTAAATTGGTACCACTCGAAGCAGTTTTTACCCATTTATAACTTAAATGTCACCCAATTGGCGAATGTAGGCAAAAGTTTGGCAAAGAAGTCGACATACTATTACTATACGCTCGTCTAAAAACGCATATATGGCGTTTTCCCAGTTAGAAGAGAATCTAAAACGAATATTTCGCAAGCAAATACTTCTGGCCATAGATTGCAAGACTCAACACTGAACTTCGATATGAACCCTCTGAGTCCTACTCAGCAATCAGAAGAGACAGCTCGTCAATAAGACAGGAAGAACCAATAGGCGACTGCAGCAATGGGAAGGAATCAGCGAATTCCTCGACTCGAGTTAGCATGGAATAGCTGCCGGTCAACATTCGGCCGGAAGTGACGCGCGCCGCACGCGAGGAGGAAAGAGGACACGGACTGCGGTCTATTTCGAACATAATGGGATTTGTATCCCGAGTCAGGGGTTATATCACTGCGCAGTTGACCCTATAATATGCGCAGTTGGCCCTAATATGCGCAGTTGGCCCTATAATATGCGCAGTTGACCCTGATATGCGCAGTTGGCCCTAATATGCGCAGTTCTAAGCTTGAAAAATGCAGCTCTTAATTTCAATTTGCGCAGTTGTGAAATTTAGTCCAAGTACTAGGAAAACGCTATATACGCGTTGTTAGACGAGCGGAAAGTAATAGTGTGTCGACTTCTTTGCCAAACTTTTGCCTACATTCGCCAATTGGGTCACATTCAAATTATAAATGGGTAAAAACTGCTTCGAGTGGTACCAATTTAGCACATTTCATATTTTTTCTTCAAAATGGCTGACCCGATCAAGCTGAGAATTTCCAAAAATGTGTATCAAAATGTAGTTCAACTTCACACGAAATTTCATTTTTTTTTTAAATAGAAATATTTTAATTTTTTGTCCCGCCGTGCTATTCTAGCGGGTAATTTTGAAATTTCTAAAATTCATGAAAATGAAAGTTATCACCCGATAATGCCACAAAACTATACAAATCTAAGTTAAATGAGGAACCATAACGAAAAAAAGTTTGAAGTTGATAGCTGTAGCGGTTCGACCTGTGGAGAACCGACAAAAAAACATAAAAAAAAAACAACACCAATTTTTTTCAGTATGTCAAATTGAATCCTCGCTAAAGCTCGACTAATAATAAATTAATACTGCACTATAATACTAATAACACTAATAATGCATTAGTAACTAGGAAAACGCGGGATGCGCGTTGTTAGACGAGCTTAGGGGTATAGAAATCTAGAAAGAAAAATAATTTGTCAACCCAATCTACATCTACAGACCTTGGATCACTCCAAACGTTCAAAAACCTTACGAGAATCAGTTATGTCACGGCCTTCTTCTTCATTCATTTCAATCGTTTTGAATTAATTAGTGACACTTGTTGCTATAGATTTAATTGGTTCCCGTAATAGCCTAAATTGATGGGAGAATGCTTTATAAATGCGTTTTCTTCGTTATTTCTCATCCGATTGATGCGAAAAATCTCTCAAAATGTGCTTAATAGTTTCCTTTATATTCGGCGAAAATTTGAGAGGTCTTGAAAAATTTTGATTTTTCAAGTATTTTCCTCCGGGTTATTCTAATGGGGATTTTTGAAATTTCTAAAATTCATAAAAAAAAAAGTTACCACCCGATAATGCCACAAAACTATACAGATCTAAGTTAGATGAGGAACCATGACGAAAAAAAGTTTGAAGTTGATAGCTGTAGCCGTTTGACCTGTGGAGAACCGACAAAAAAACATAAAAAAAAAAAAAAAAAAAAAAAAAAAAAAAAAAAAAAACATAAAAACGAACACCAATTTTTTTCAGTATGTCAAATTGAATCCTCGCTAAAGCTCGTCTAATAATACAGTATGAAGCAACAGCCTTAGGCCCACATATTCCCAAATAGTAACAAGATATTTTAAAAAACAAAGTTTTTTCAAAACTTCCCTGCGGGGCTGTGATGGAGGAGGGGGGGGGGAATCCCCCCAGTATTCGCGCGGAACCTATCACTTTGTGTAATTGATTTTTTCATATGGAAAGAGTGGAAGAGCAGAAACTCATGTATCTGAACCTCGCCAATTCATTTTTGTTAAATATAATAATAATAATAATAATCTTCATTCACTTGAGCACAGTGTTGTACAAGTTGGCGAACACATTCGAATCATTCTTTATCAACAATTCCGCAACGATATGAATAAAACTAATTCAAGCAATTCAACAGTAATTAATCAAACAGCCTTCGAAATGTCAACTGAATCAACAGAATCATCAGAAAATACATTTTTATGGTTCCCACTTCTCACTTAGAAATCGAGAATGTAATATTAAAATTGAAAAATAAATCGTCAACAGATATGGACAGATACCATGTGGAATATTGCAACAAAATTCATCTTAAATAAGTTAAACACTTTCGTTTTCAATAAATCAATCAATCGACACATGATAGTTTCCAAATAAACTCCAAAAAGCTAGAATTATATCCATGTACAAGAATAGTTACAAGGGATCAATTAACAATCATCGTCCATATTATTTGATATATATATATATATATATATATATATATATATATATATATAAATATATATATATTATATATATGTATATATATATATATATATATATATATATATATATATATATATATATATATATATATATATATATGATTTTTTATATGATTTTTTTAGATGTCGATCAGGCAGTACAATTTCCTGTCAATTTGGGGTGTGATCCACAAGTCTAGAAATGTGTGACTGTACGAAAGATATCAACAAATAAAACTATTCA
>OZ023326.1:2746282-2771282 GCA_964007535.1 Brachyptera risi
CCTTGTGGTGCCCCGTTCAAACGATCCTACCTTTCATCCATAGCCTCCATTGGGGAACAATGATTTCGTATCAAGTTTCGGTGTTATTAGAAAAAAAAAATTAAAAATATATATATATTTATGAAATTTAATAATGTCTTCATTTAGCAGCATGGTTTTATGTATCGATTAGATATCAATACAATACAGAACACGGTACGAAATGAGCAAGATTAGGTTACATTAGATTTGAGATTACAAGATTACAATCGAATTGAAGTTAAATTAGATGAGGAATTTAGGTAATTAAAATACAATCAGACAGAAAAGCTTTCCAAGTCTTCATGTTGATTGAATCTATCCACATGTGCTGTTACATACTGACTACATTCCCTTCTATATTCCTCTACGTTTCCAGCACAGTGAACATTAAATAGTAGATTTACTATCGCTGTGTAAATACTGTATGCTATTCATTTATTATTCATGTTGGTCTAACGACGTACTGTACTGATGACTCCGATCTATTGGCGTCGGTGAATCACATATGAGATGATGGGATGATGAGATGAGAGGTTATTTTAAAACGTGTTTTTGGATAGTGGGAAGGAGTCGGTCGTGGCCTGTTGTTGATGAACCATCACAATATCAACCTGAAAGACAAAGGGAAACTACGAAAAAATGTGTTAGGATGGTTGACCATGGCGGGTATCTTGGATGACGGTTCAGTGTGTTAACCACTCGGCCACACACACGTCTCAGTAATAATATTGTATCTCTGCTCTTCCTGTATCTTCAAATTCATGATGAAGTCAGAATAAAGTTGTAAGTTGGAAGAACCGGCATATGTAGCTGAGTGGTTAACGCACCTGCTTCATGTGATCCGGGAGGTGAAGGGACATATTGGACCTGGTTCGATCCCCGCCACCGTCCATCTTTACATGGGTTTTTTGTGGTTTCCCTCTGTAGTCTAGGCTAATGCCGGGATGGTTCCCACAATATGGCGGCCACGACCGCTTCCTTCCCACTATCCTTCCCACCTCTTCACGATAAGAGTCATACAGACACTTGTGAAACCCACGAGTAGGACTAGGATGTTCAAGAGTCAAGACACATCCTTTTTTTCTTTCGCTTTTTAGTACTTAAAAATGAAATATTAATACGTTCCATGCGTCCCTGACTGCAAAAACATGTTGTTTATTCAGCCTTCAAAAGTCTTTTTTTTTTAATTTTGGCAAATTGGGTCTTTTTTCAGTGTTTTTTTAGTCTTTTTGTCTTTTTTTGCTCTAATTTCTTATTGTGAAGCTTTTTCAGCCAATAATTGACTTCTCATTCATTTTTCCTCTTGATGTTGGAAGGAAATATTCTGTTTGTCAACTTTAATGTTTGATTTGAGTGACCAGCCAGCAACTAAAAATGACTTGAATATATTTACTTCCTTATTTAAATATCCACTAAAAGTGTACACGCAACTTTGATTTTTGGGTAAAAAGGTCAACAAATTAGTGAGCATAAGTAATCAGGCATATAGCCCCCTACGTACAGAAAAATCAATGTGAAATCAAAAATTTCTATATGTATACTTTTTTTTATTTGAAAGGTCTTTTTCTTCACTCTTTAAGGTACTATTTGCCTGCCTTTTTGACAGTTTCAAAGGTCTTGAACGTCCCAGCCCTACCCATGAGGTACAAACAAAAACATAATGTTGAAAAATACCGGTCTTGGCATTTCCCTGCGTGAAAGCCTGTTTGTTGTTAATTGCTCCTCTATGAATTTGACTTTTGTCCAATAGCTCGCCTTCATCTCAATGATCTTTCAGTAACCATCTTTCTCACGACAAGTCAACATTATTGACCGGCAATGAAAGTAAACTAGTTTTCTACAATAATGCTAATTCATGCTAAAAGTAACACTTCAAACACGTAATCTCATTTACAACACATTTTCTTATTTACTGTGTACTTTTCTTACAGAGTTGGCAGACCTATATTTCTGTGTGTGATAATACTGTCTTTGTGTTGGCGTAGTACAGGGGCCGAGTTCACTAAACGTCATAACTTTGATCCGGCTCAAAGTTATGACAATTTCTAGAGATAATACCATATTTGATCGATTATTATCGATTTTTTAATCTCGATAAATAAAAAAAATGATGATGATAATGGATTTAATCAAAAATTAAGATTAAAAAATCGAAAATAATAGATCAAATATCGTATTATCCAGACCAATCATATTGTCAAATTTTGTATTCTTTTTTAATTACTTTACTAAACAGCTTTGAATATACATGTTATATACAAATACAGTTATGAGTAGATTACATGCTATCAATATTCGGTACTTGTCAACCAAGCTAAGCGTTCACTGCACTTTGTCATGCGAAACCTCGAGGGCAGCACTGAAGGTACTAAAGAGCACGCATACAAGTGCCTCATTAATTTATTTCATTTATTATTTAATTGTTTTCATACAGTGTTATACACTGTATACAGGTAGTGAGAATATAGCAGAAGCCCCGTAACATCATGTGCCTCACTACCTGTATAATAATATAAATTATAAATCAGATCAGTAGAAAAAAACAATTAAAAATTAATGATGGCAAACGAATAGAAAATTAAGATAACTAAATATGAAATACAAATGCCTAATATAAGACCTGAAGTTTTGAAGTGAAGTTTTAAGTATCCAATTAAGTAAAAATGTTCTAAGTTGTCTACAAAATCTATCAAAAACATCATCTGTCCTCAAACTGACTGGTAAAGAGTTGAAGAGGTAAAGAGGTAAAGGTAAAGAGTAAAGACCCCTTCTTGAATACTGCAGTGGAGTTTGGGGCCCACGCACAGACGTACTCATTACCCTCATGAACCAGGTCCAATGTAAAGCAGCTGGGTACGCAAAGAACATCGACCAGCGTTGGTCAGCTAGACACATGAGGCCAGTAGTGAGTACTAGTAGTGAGCCAGTAGTAGTAAGAGAAGTGGGGTTAACATATGATAAACATTGATACATGAATAAACTACAAAACATTTGATACATTTTTGTGAGTGAGTTACCCTTAAGAGTCCACGGGAGTCGATTTAGCGGAATATCAGTTTTTTGGTGATAACTTTTGAACGGCATAAGATATCAAAATTCTAATAAGCGAGAAACACAGATAATTATAATAGCTTCAAGATGATATAAGATATAACTATTCAAGCCATGTCGCGTGACTGTCAAGAGTATACAGCTAAAAAAACACATTTTTTAGCTGTATACTCTTGACAGTTATGCGATACGACTTGAATAGTTATATCTTATATCATCTTGAAGCTATTATAATTATCTGTGTTTCTCGCTTATTAGAATTTTGATATCTTATGCCGATCAAAAGTTATCACCAAAAAACTGATATTCCGCTAAATCGACTCCCGTGGACTCTTAATCAAAATTATTCCTGGAGTACATTTGGAAGAACAAGATGTAACTTAATGATACGATTTGCATTTTAGCTCGCGGTTTAACATGATTAACCATCAATTTAGATTAAATTATTAATCGTTCTATTATTATTATCGTTTTCCAAACGACCCTATCTTTCATCCATAGCCTTGATTGGGGAACAATGATTTTGTATCAAGTTTCGATGTTATTAAAAAAAAAAAAAGAAAAAAAAAAAAAAAAAAGAAAAATTATTGTATTTATGTGAGAGCCGGTTTTACGAATCCCAGTCGAGTGTTAGTCCTTTAACTATCAGTTAAGTTACGAAAATAAAATGAATAACCAAGAGTGATAACAATTCTCAATCCACTATAACTAAAGGTTCATACTTTCAATGTGTTCCGGACTTTCGGAAACTGAAATACTTTTGTTTGCGGCGGAAAAATATGGACACAGACAGCGCAGTCCTGGTGTTGAAGTTCATCGGTTTTAATTAATCAAAATAGGATAGTGATATAGCCCTTGTGATGTGCCGTCCAAACGATCCTACCTTTTATCCACAGCCTTAATTGGGGGACAATGATTTTAAATCAAGTTTCGATGTTATATAAAAAAAAAATCAATTGGTAAAACCTGACCCAAGAGGGCAACATGATAATAGTCGATGTAAAATCAGGATTGTTAAAATCAATCGTCGTCGTAAAGTTTAGGTGATTAATTACCTGGATGTTGAACATCATACAGAGAAGTGCATGGTCGTCACGTGACCCCATGTCTTTGAGGCTTGCACCAACATCCTTTATCGTGACATCATAAATAATAGGGATGGATTTTCGAAATGTTAACAGGTCAACTGGTTTAGAAGAAAACGTCTTGTGAATTTATTGTATACCCATAAGAAGAAGAATGCAACGCCTTCTTTGTTCTATGTTATAACCAAAATAAAATGAATTAACCTTTACGTTCACAATAAATATTGTCAGAACCTGGACAGAATATTATAAAGTCAACATTTCTTATATCAGGTTTACGCTTTGAATTATTTTGAGAAATTGAATGATTTGGAAAAACAATGATTCAGTACTTCAGTATATGAATGAATTTTTGGAAATTCATTTCACGTAATTTATTTTCATCGTAGTCCGCTCATTCATTTCACCCCCCCCCTCCCCCCCATGTAACTTGACTGCTGGTCGTTAAGCTCTGGCTGTTATTTATATTTGACAAACTGATGAATTTATAGTATACAACTTTAATAACTACGAAAACGCCATATATGCGTTGTACGACGAGCGGATAGTAATAGTATGTCGACTTTTTTGCCAAGATCTTGCCTACATTCGCCAATTGGGTGACATTTAAGTTATAAATGGGTAAAAACTGCTTCGAGTGGTACCAATTTAGCACGTTTTATGTTTTTTTCTTCAAAATGGCTGACCCGATCAAGCTGAGAATTTCCAGAAATGTGTATCAGAATGTAACTCAATTTCACAGAGAATTTAATTCTTTTTTAAAATAAAAATATTCTCTTTTTTTTCCGCCGTGTTATTCTAGCGGGTATTTTTGAAATTTCGAAAATTCATGAAAAAAAAAGTTACCACCCGATAACGCCACAAAACTATCAGATTCAAGTTAGATGAGGAACCATGATGAAAAAAAGTTTGAAGTTTATAGCTGTAGCCGTTTGACCTGTGGAGAACCGACAAAAAACATTAAAAAAAAACATGAAAACGAACACCAATTTTTTTCAGTATGTCAAATTTAATCCTCGCTAAAGCTCGTCTAATAATTTGAATACTTCTGGAAAAAAGTTCGTAAAATACGTAGGCTTATTTTGTTTGTCACTTTATCAAATTGTTTTCAATGTACTCGGACACAACGCGTGAAAACAAGGACTCACTGTAACTGATGGAAGCCTACATTTTATCTCAACTTGCATAGACTTTACGCAATTATGCGATGGAAATGTTTAAATAGCTTCTTATATAATACATAAATATGTGAAGACAGAATTAAGGAATTACAAAATAGTAGAAATACTGGAAAATAAAATTGGATAAATTAATACTAGACGACAATTAAGTGACCTCGAATCTCGATATTATATCATCATATAGTGATGTAAACAAATTTCGTGGGTTTCAAACAAAATTGTTTTCTATAGACTTTAAGATATCCTTTTATTTGTATTCATATTGGGTTCAACCACGCACTCTACTAATGACTACGATCTATTGGCGTCGGTGAATGATATATATCAGATGGTGAGATGAAAGGTTATTTTATCAGGTGTTTTCAGATAGTGGGAAGGAGTCGGTCGTGACCTGTTGTTAAGAAACTATCCCAGTATTGACCTGAACGACAGAGGAAAACCATGTAAAACCCCTGTCAGGATGGTTGACCATGGCGGAAATCGAGCCCGGTCTCCCGAATGACGGTTCAGTGTATTAACCACTCGTCTCAGTGCGAGATATCGAAGTACAATTATCGCATACCACAAGACCATTGTTTAATATAAATATATATCTGTCCAAGCGAATCGAATATATAAGTTATTGAACAAAGAAATAGGTCCATTTGTTCACAATCATCCCACACGATAATTAATTCAATTATTATGTGGTGCACAATTACCTCATCGGCACTATATTTTATTATTCGGTCGACGTTTGACTTTCTCCATGCACAGATGCGAAAAAAACAAAACAAATCCTAGACTGGTCCAAGAGTAGTCCTTATTTATTTTTATCCACGAAAGATGTGAGTTCCGATCGATCGTTCCCCCTATCCCACACCACTAGCGCGCGGGTGGTTCGAACCTTCTTCTTGAGTGACCACACATATACATCTAATTATACGCCACAACAATGGATGTTGCGTAAAGAGAATATAACATGTTAGATTCTCCAATAAATTGTACGCCTAATCTTTATATTCAAGCCACTTTTTTTTGTAAATGATTTTTTTATTCGGATTTTAAAACAGTCTACAGACTTTCTAAATGAAGTGGGCGGCTGAAGTTCGCACCCCCATTGTGACGATCTGTTGAACTGTTGAACTGTTGAACTGTTGAACTGTTGAACTGTTGAACTGTTGAACTGTTGATTTGTTGATCTGTTGAACTGTTGAACTGTTAATCTGTTGAACTGTTGAACTGTTGAACTGTTGATTCGTTGATTTGTTGATCTGTTGAACTGTTGAACTGTTGAACTGTTGAACTGTTGAACAGAGGCATATCTTTGAAAATATCGCACCCGCTCAGAGTCAATAGAGCCTCAACATTACCGAGGGGTCAATATTGATCAAGATGTCAACTCAATTAAGTCATATAGAGCATGGTGCGGGGTGTGGGGTGCGGGGTGTGGGGTGCGGGGTGCGGGGTGCGGGGTGCGGGGTGTGGGGTGTGGGGTGTGGGGTGTGGGGTGCGGGGTGTGGGGTGTGGGGTGTGGGGCAGGGGGACATATTGGCGGGAGATCCAAGAGATTCAGGGAACAAGTGGATGGCGGAGGGAGCGCAATTGATTGATAATTATTCCAGAGGTGTAAAGTGTGATTTATATAACCAAAGTTGTAAAAATAATAAACTACACATTATCATTGTAGACAGACTTGAAACAATGAAGAATATGTTGTGGTAATAACTCATTCAATTTTATTAAATATATATATATATATATATTTAAAAAAAAAAAATTAGAAATGTATATAAACATATATATATATATATATATATATATATATATATATATATATATATATATATATATATATATATATATATATATATATGTATATAGGGAAAAAAAAAAAAAATATATATATATATATATATATATATATATATATATATATACATATATATATATATATATATATATATATATATATATATATATATATATATATATATATATATATATATATATATATATATATATATATATATATATATATATATTTTCATATCTACATATATATATATATATATATATATATATATATATATATATATATATATATATATATATATATATATATATATATATATATATATATACACATTAAATCACACTTTGATTGAATGATATCACATTTTGAATTTTATTGAGGGGTGAGTGGTATGAATGGTTATTGGGGGGTGGGCCGACCCCCTGACCCCCCTGACCCCCCCCCGGCTCCACCCCGCCCCCCTGCACCCGATGGTCATGACTCATGACTCGACCATGACCCAGTTATTGTTGTTAATAGTACGTTTGTGGAAGAAAATGCACATTAATGAGCTACTTCTCTGTGTTAATTGCTGCAGTGCGGAATGCAGTCAGGTCGAGTGTGAATTCAACCGAGGGCTTGGACAGATCGCTAATAAAGGTATCGCCAGGATTTCATGTTGTAGACCAGTTCCACTGTTCTCAATTAGAATACTGGTTTCGAGAAACTTGGCAGTTGGTAATAAAAAAATAAACATTATGTAATATACTGAATTATGAATTACTGTTGCGACCATTTTTTACTCTCCTCATCTACCAATCATAATAATTAGATTCGTTTGGGAACTTTCAATGATGAAGGACATCGTTTGCAATTTTAATTTGAATTAATCAACCACCTCCCCTTCGATTTTATTCCCCCTCCCCTTGGTTTGATTCCTTCCCCCCTTCAATTAGATTCACCCTCTCATCATCCATATTTCTTCATATAGTTCGCTTTTTCGTCTATGTCTATTAACTAGGAAAACGCGGGATTTGAGTTGTGAGATGAGCTTAGAAGTATGGAAATCTGCAATGAAAAATATTCGGTCAGCTCAATCCACATTTACGGACCTCGGATTACTTCAAACGTTCAAAAACCTCACCTGCAACTTGTTGATATATCTATAGTGCTGCAACCTGTCGCATATACACTTTGCAGAACCAATTGCTCCCAATATTCAATAAAATGTACACGTTTATTGCGTTTTCTTCATTATTTCTCATCCGATTGTTGTAAAAATCTCTGAAAAGGTGTATAATAGTATGTTTCATATTCGGTGAAAATTTGAAAGCTTTTGAAGAATTCTTGCTTTTCAAGTATTTTTCCTCCGGGTTATTCTCATGAGGATTTTTCAAACTTTACGTTTTTTTTTACCGAAAAACCCTTCCGACTGATTTTTCTGAAAAACAATTCCAGCCTATTCTGGTATGACAGAAATATGTGGAAAAAGTTTCAAGTCGATATGTATTTTTTCCTGACCTGTATGCCGCGCACAAAATTACAAAAAATAAAAATACATAAAAACCAAGCCCATATTTTTTCGGTATGTGGAATGGAATCTTCGCTAAGCTCATCTGAATATCACGACGGAAATCGCGAGAAATCGGATTTCGTGGAAGAAAGTCATCTTAAAAACATTATTAACCCCCATTATTGATCCCCATCTCATCATCCCATCATCTCATGCATCATCCACCGACGCCAATAGATCGTTGCCATCAGTATAGTACGTCTTTAAAACCAAATATGAAAAAAATGTTACTGATACTATGTCGATATTTTTTCTTACAATTAATCATCTGTTTTGTTTTTGTTATATACTGTGTCCTCGTGGCAACCGCATTGTTGACAGTGTTTCACGACCAACACTGCCGCCCTCGGTAGCTCAGTCAGCTGAGGCACCGCTTCAGAACCTGAAGTCACCGTTGGGCGTGGGTTCGATTCCCACATATGGTATGGATTTTTGTAAACGTCCTCTCACTTATCATCCCTTCATAGTTTTATAATCACCTGCTCATTCGTACCCCCGTATAACCTAGCTGTTGGTGGGGTTGTTAGTAACAATAATTATCAAAGTCATAAAAGACCTCTGCGGTTCAATAACAGAGTCGAGAGATTTACTTCAGATCACAGTACAAATGCCAAAGCATGATTGATGGATTAAGAGTTTCCACGCATAATCAAAGCCTAATTATCACTTAGGCCTAAACTGATTTCTGCTCATTAGTGCACATGTCATCATAAACATTCGCCCCAGTTACATTTAGATACATCAGTAGCCTGGGGCCATTTCACTTTCAATCGGAGAGATAAATAAGGAAATCAGTGTTTTTTGGCGCAGCATTATTGAGTCGAGAAGAATGGTTTTTAGATATTTTTTCTATTGTTGAATCATTACAATGTATTCTTGATTGGATGTGTGTGTAAAAAGGGGTGGGGGGGTAGATCGGGGGGGGGGGGGTTAGAAGGGGCGGACTGGATGAAATAGCTCGGGAGGCTATTAAAAATTGAGCCTGGGGCCCTTATTCTATAATATCAAACGGAATTGAAGCGAGAAGAAAGTGTGAAAGCCCTTTTATACACCGTGCAACACACAGATCGGGGGGCTGGACGACCCACACAGAAAATATGTGAAACGTTAGTGAAATTGTGCAAACACTGAGTGGTTAACACACTGATCCGTCATTCATGAGACCGGGCTTCGATTCCCGCCATGGTCGACCATCCTGACAGTTTTTACCTTCTGGTTTCCCTTTGTCGTTCAGGTTCAATACTGGAATGGTTCCTCAACAACAGGCCTCGACCGACTCCTCCCTACTATCCAAAAACACTTCATAAAATAACCTTTCATCACATCATCTCATCATCTCATATATCATTCACCGACGTCAATAAATCGTAGTCATCAGTATAGTACGTCGTTAAACCAATGTAAATAAATGAATAAAGTCGTTAAACCAAATAACAACAACATGAGATGAAACCAATGTCAAGATTTAAACAAACAAGCTTTAGATATTGATCGAGCTAAGCTTGTAGAGTTTATTGATTACAAATCTATAAATTGATTCCAAAAGCAAGCTCCACACATATCCGACACATACTTAAATATTTATGTAACATCCCAACAAAAAACTGAAACAAAATTCGAACCATCAATCATGAAACGAGTATCAATTTCTACTGGAACCAGTCTGCATTTAACGAGTAATAAACTTCAAACCGTCCCAGCTGCGATCTGTCCAGCCTCCAAACAATCATCCATCAATAATCGTTCAATCACTTTTCCATCTCATAACTTTATTCATAATTATAAATCGTCATTATTACTAAATTATTACATCACCATCTAGTTCAGTCATAAAAACATGTATGGAGATTAATTACTACATTCTGAAATTCAGTCGTATATGCCATGATCGGGTAAAAAGCTATTCAGGTCAGTTCTGTTAGCGGTCGAAGTGAATGAAGGAACATTACACGCACGCACAATTAGGCATCTGTGCATGCTAGCACCATGGTAGTCTGCACTTCCACACGGACGGTGCGATGTAGAAAGGAAGGAGAAAGGTTCGTACAAGGAATTTGGTTTGATATCTCGAGATTAGATCGATCTACAAGTTGTTACATTTTATTATATTGGGTGTTCAAAACTTGATGAATTGCTATAGAAAGTTATGGAACACTCTATTAATAATTAAAGTATATAATAATATATTTTAATCATGTTATAGTTGTGTATATACAATATATCAAACATGATTATTAAATTTATAAAATACATATTTCAATTTTTTTTTGCTATTGGGTGAATGTCCTTTCACTAATCCTGTGTAGAATCTGCTTGATTACGTCACAAAGTGTATCAGTGTGATGTAACAATGCACGAGAAATGTATGACCAATGTAACATACCGGTTCGCCCGAAAGTCTGGGATGGGCATTGTTGACAGCGTAGGGAGCAGTTACCTAAACCGCGGTAAGCGATGTTTCAGCCAGGCTATCAAAATATACGATATAGGCACCCAAAGAGAAAGTTGTTTAATAAATTCAATGTTATGGGATCGTTAATTGACATAATAATATGATACGTGTATTTACTATGTGCTCCAGTCAACAATTCTAGATTATTTTATAAGTAAAAGCATATGATGATACTGGAAGATAGTGTTTTGTTTTTTTTTGGCGATGGCCTAACCGTATGTTATAAGTAACAGGACCGACTGGCAGTTTTTGCCATTCACATTTTGTTCGCTGTTCCACGAACATGAAAGTTTTTACGGTAAGCAAAAAACGTATAACGATTAATTATTCACGGATTTGTCGGTTCGGGTATTTGGTTCGGCGTGACTGGGTTTAGGTTTAGCGTGATTGGGTTTAGGTTTAGCGTGATTGGGTTTAGGTTTAGCGTGATTGGGTTTAGGTTTAGCGTGGTTTGGTATTTATAGATGCATCCGTGAAGGTCGACCGGGTTATTGATCTGTCATCTGAAGATGGCATCTACTGATTAATTAATTCTTGGCATAAATGATATTATTGCTCATTGACACATTTTTTCATATATAGAATTTATTTGATCTCTATATATTGTAATTTAATGACAGATTCCATACCTGAATGTAAACTTATTCAAAGTATGTACGTATATGTAATGGTGCAAAGGAATGCTGAATAAAATACAAGTACAAATATACAAGTTTAAAAAAATTAAATTTATTGGACAACATCAATTCTGAATAATTTATTGGAAATTAGATATTTTGTGTGTTTGTGTGACATCTAATCCAATCGGGTGTTCTGAGGCAAAAATCATTTACTGATTTATTGGTTGATAACTGGTATTAATAAATGTTTATTAGTTTTGATAGTTGGTTGATAAATGATAATTCACATCAATCATACTCATAATAGATGCAACTGATGAATATGAACCTTTTTTATTTTGTATTCACAACTTACTGGTAACAAAGACATCAATTTGTATCTATGTATTCATTTTTAATCGAATATTCATTATTTTAAGTGATATTTTTTATATTTTTTTGTATATATATAATTTTTTATATTTTTCATGATTAAATGTATATTATATAACGAAATACAACAACTGAGCAGCGGATAGCTTCATTATTTCAAGTTTTTCAATACATTTGAGTCGGTGTTTTTGATCGTGGAATAAGCACGCTTGACACCTCGCACGTCATTCTTGTTACACAACTTGCATTCATTATAATATATTTGTAATTCATTTTCACCATTGGATAACGATAGTTATTTAATTCTTCATTTTGCATTATTATTATTATTAGCATTTTTTCTTATTAGCATTCATTTTTGGTGGTATTTAATTATTAAGTTTCATTTCCAGGCTTTGAAAGTGAAATAACTTCATCAAATATGCACATGCGATTATAACATACCATGATAATTATAAAAATGCATCAAATTAATTGTTACAGCTATTACCCATTTAAAACACCACGGAGTAATTACTCAATATTCACCTTCTCCCAGCGTTAATTACTATCTTTATGTTACAATAAACCTACTAATTGAATCGTCAATGAAATAGTGGTCATAAACCAGATTGAAAACAGCTTGACAAAACATAAATCTACAATTAATTACATTTCTTACGAGCAACCATTCAATCATTCATGAATTCATTTATACTACACAAATATTTATGTGAAAAGAAATCTTTCACAGTTGTCTTAAACTTACTTTCTGTTAGCATCTTTGAAAATATAGGTAGCTTGTTATAAAATGTTGACCCGGCATACAATGAACAGCCATTGTACTTGTCCAATTAATTAATTTATTTATTTATTTATTCAATTTTCATCCAAAGATGACGTCACATTCTCAGCATTTTACGAGGAAATAATGATTTATTATGTTACGTATGAGGATAGTCTAAAAATATATTCGTCACATAGTCACAACATATAAAAAAAGAAAGATACATTTAAATATATCAAATAAAATACATTGATACAATACATCTGAAAACACTTCGAAATACATGGGCCCTACTATAAAATCTCATTTAAAACATTAAAATATGTCGACAAAAGAGTCGATTCAACATTTGTGTCTGCATGCGATTAAATATTCATCCATATTTTAAATACATATTTCAAGAATGATTTTAGAGTTTTTTTTTAAAAAGTCTTGATTGGTGATACATTTGATACATGTTGGTAATGTATTGTACAGATAAATTCCACTATATTTAATATCTTATTCAAACCTAACTGTTCTATAATTTTAGTTTGTAAAATATGTTTGAATCTTGTATTATGATCATGTCTCACTTCCGGATTTTGCTCTAAAGAATTGATGTTAACAATTCATAAATATATAGTCCCGGTTGATGTTTACTAGCATATCTCGTAGTTTCTAACACGAACAACTCAATCCCACTTCCAGATTCTGACAATCATCCAGGCGTACGCAGTGCTCTCCAGAGCAGGCGTCGTCGAGAAACGAGGCGTCTACCGCGGCGTCGGGACGCTCCTACACGCATCCGGCCACGGCACGGCGGCCGGCGAGATCACGCAAGCCATCCCCATCCCGTACTCGTCATCGCAACCCGCCCACAATCACCACTACCAGGTCGTCGAAGATGTCACGCCACACTACCACCGGCCATCCGCAGACGTCGGCAGCGTCACCGAGGCCATCGCGACGCCCTTCCCCGACGCCCATCCCTCTCGCGATCTACACCTCAACGACGCGTCAGATCTACGACCACCTGTTTCCGTCAGCTACCAGCAAAACTACAACAACAACAACAACAACAACAACAACATCGAGGCTGGATATCTAAACGAACAAGTATCCAATGAAATCACGGATAACAGTGGTAACAATGATTACCATGGCAACCAGGGAGTAATACAGCAAGGCTCACACATTTCCAGCGTGGGACCGTCACCTTCCGGCGGCGGTGGTTACGCTTCCGGTTACCAGTACCGGTATTTGCCGCTGAAGACTTCCGACGCGGAGTACGAAGGTATTTACGTGCCCAGTTGGCTCGGCGGCCTGAACGGCCACCTGATCGGGCATCACGGCGACTCTGGTTACAGTGACGTCACACGGGGTCACACCGGATACGAACCCGGCACTACGGGTCGCTCGATTGCTGGCGATATTGTGGGTCTATACGTGCCTAGCTGGCTAGGAGGATTACACGGCCGGCGAGATGTTGACGCGTACAGCCGGGATGTTTATAGTGATCACCGCGAAGAGGACAACAGTGAGGTGGAGGACAGTTACAGTACAGGAGTCACCAATACGAGGGCGAGGGACTCGGGGTATGGGGCGGGCACGGGGTTCCATGGATTACCCAAGCTGTCATAGACTGATGTTGTGTTGATGGTTCTATTTCTATTTTATGAGGTGTTGTTTTATTTTAGTGATTCATGGGGTATTATTACGACACAAGTGAGAGTTAGTATTATACCCAAACTGCCAATTATGACGCATTTAAAAGCCAGTCGAAGATGTGAGACTGTATGAATTGTATTATATATATAAGATATATATATATATATATATATATATATATATATATATATATATATATATATATATATATATATATGAATATATATATATATATATATATATATATATATATATATATATATAAATATATATATATATATTTATATATATATATATATATATATATATATATATATATATATATATATATATATATTTATATATATATATATATATATATATATATATATATATATATTTATATATATTTATATATAGATATATATATTTATATATATATATATATATATATATATATATATATATATATATATATATATATATATATATATATATATATATATATGTATATATATATATATATATATATATATATATATATATTTATATATACATATATATTTATATTGAGTTATACTTCTATATTTTGTAAGTTATATGATTGTATATATATATGAAATAAAATATGTTGTTTTGTATAATTTTTTTGTAATAATTGATAACCTTTACCCCTTGAAAACCTTTCCGGATCGGCCAGAGCTACTGGAATATAATTGGGCGTTACACGGAGCAATATTCAGGCTAACGATTGATAATATTATGTTAATAATACAAATCATTATAATTATAAACAAGTATATTCAATCAGTGAATCTTATGATCTCACGACCTAAACACATGAAATAATGTGTGGGTCAAGCACAATAATTATAACTGTGGATTTTTTGGATGAGCGAAGTAAAAACTCAATTTCACCGTGGGTCCGACTCGAAAAAAAGGCCATTTTTTGTTGCGCTTCACAGGTTGAACGAATGTACAAATTCAGTTGAAACTTGGCATACACCAGTGTAATCATCTAATTCGATATTATATAGTTTTGAGGCGCAATCGGTTGCACCACTTCTGAGAAAAACCGTTTCGAAGTTTAAAAAAAAAACGTCAGAATAATTCAGAGGAGAAAATACGGAAAAGATATCCTTCGCTCAAATTCAAATCTACATTCAAATCGGATCAACCGTTTTGATAAAAAGTTTTTTTGCATCAATCAAAGTACTAAGATGCCTATAAAAAATCCAAGCAACAAGTGTCACAAATGAATTTAGAACGATTCAAATGGGTAATTAATAGAACAGGAATGCAGTGACATGATCGTTCAGAGCTCGAGGTGTTATATATAGCTTTTCATCACAATTCATATAAATATGCGTATATCGCTCATCCAACAACGCACGTGTTGCGTTTTCCTCGTATTTAAATTGGATTAAACGACGTATAGTAATGATAACCATAAGATCTATTGGCGTCGGATCAAAGATCAATGAGTTGATGGAATGATGAGATGAAGGTTTCCTAGGGAGTGGAGCTAGGGATAGCGAGAGGGAAGCGGTCGTGGTCTATATTGTAGAAACTATCCCAGCATTGGCCTCGAGTATAACTAGAGAGAGAGAAACTACGAAGAACCCGAAATTGAGCAACTGAGCTACTAGTGCCGGTTAATTATATGTGGAGCATCTGATCTGATCATTCGTTCATTCATTCATTACATTTATTCATTTATTTATTCAATCATTTATTCAATTATTTATTCAATTTTCATCCGATGACGACGTTACATTTTGAAACACTTCGCGAAGAAATAATGATTTACAATGGAAAATGAAATAAGGATAGTCAAAATACACATTTGTCACATTAGTCATTTAATATATGGGAAAATGAAGATACATCGTAATATATCAAATGAAATGCATTGATACAACACATCTAGAAACACTTTGAAATACTTACTGTAATTGATTTATCTGATAGAGGAAGGTTCACTGGACCAATGTATCGATTGTTTTCTTCAAGCTATAACTATCACTGGATTCTTTGTATGCAGTTCAACATATTTTTTAACCAGTTTTTCCAAAATTTTCTCGGAATTTTCAGCAATTTTTTCTTCATTTTACATTTGTTATATACTTTTTCCACATCGATACAACAATGAATAACAACAAATTTGAAACAATATCTGAGTGCGTTTATTTGTCTAATATTTCCAAATGACACATTTCAACCAAGCAAGATCAATTTAGCAACTTGAACTCGAGTTGTAATTTGTGAGTATTTCATATGAAACTGTGGCATCCGGTTTGAGAATATTTCATTGATAGAAAGTATTTGACAATTATTTCCAGCTTGTATTTAGGCCTACTCTGATATAATTTTCTCGAAATAATCATCGTGTTATCAAAATTATTTCCCGTAACATCTTTCTGTCGTTTGGTCAGCAATTTTTATCTTTTTTAAATACAATTTTTGTATTTATTCCCGTTATCATTTTATTCTTGCATTCATCATAGAGAGCATATGAATAAATTTCATAGATACGAAACATTTTTTTGAAAATAATTCCCAAATTGAAATTGATTGAACATGAGTGTATTCTTGACTGCATGGGGATTGCATCAGAAACGCTGGCCCATTTTCACGCTGAGGTTATTACACTACAGAAAATATCAGGTTGCTATTTGGCCTTCATTCTGGTGAACAGTCTTGTGTTTTTCCATTCAAAATGAGTGTAATTCAATAAAGGTAATTGATATAACCTTATTAATTTTCTAGTATTCCATTCATATGATCTTCATCCCCAATGAAACAAGTTTTGATTAATTTTGATTTATTTTAATAGTCCGTTTAAAAAATGAAAAACTATTAAATTTGTTGATCAAGTATTAAATGATGAGCGAATACCCAAAATTTGAATTGATCGAATTTCAAATTTGGCTCGATATTTATTATCGATATTTATTATCGATTTATCGATATTTAGATATTGACATCTAGTTTCAGGTTTCTGACGTCCTTTAACTGATCGACCTCACCGTGCTTCAATTTTTTTTTTTGTAACTTGAAAAAAAATTCACGATGCTCAAAAGTGAAAACATGAGTTCGGTTTTTGGCACATATCTTCCAGAAATCATTTTGTCATTGGCCATGTTGATTGTGGCCTAATATTGAGAAACCAACCCGATATTCATTGTGAGGACTGAGGGAAACCACGAACAGCTCCCGTCAACATTGTCGACATGACGGGAATCGAACCCCGCTCGCCTGATTGACAATCCAAACCGTCTCAAATTCAGTTCAATCACTTTTTACTCTTCATTTTCTTACACGGAGTTTATATCTTTAGTAAGATGATTTCACACATGTATTATATATTATATAGAAATATGTCCGAAGAATATCATAATAAATACAGAATATAAGCTATACAAACTCATTATAAATCAGATTTCAGTAAAAGTTTATTAATCAAAACAACATATATGTGGTATGTCGAGTTGCGTGGTTTGATTGCGTGTACGCAAGAGTCTGGTCTTGTATGAGATTACGCCAAGCTGTCTGTGATATACGCAACTTCTACACGCAATCAAACTATATATTAATGACATAAAAATTAACAAAACTATTATTTCTGATACAACCTAATTATTGGCTGTTCTGAAGAAGGTTTCAAAACATCCCAATTACAAGAGTTGATGATATTAGCAGTGGTATCGATTTATTGAGCATTATAAGCTATCATTATTACACGGTACAGAATGAGAAATGAGAAGTTACGCTATGATTATAGACAATTGGTTGGTGTCGATTTGACGTCCGTGATCTGTAAGTATATGGAATTAAAGGTGGAATTGCATTATTCCACTGACTGCATTTCATTTGAAAGCGGTCTTGTTCTATGAAGAGGGAAGACGAAGCATTTTGTGATTCTTTTTTTTTTTTTTTTTTTTTTACCTCGTGAGTTTCACAAGTGTCTGTATGACTTATCGTGAAGAGGTGGGATAGGATAGTGGGAAGGAAGAGTGGAAGTAGGGAAGGATAGTGGGAAGGAAGAGTGGAAGTAGGGAAGGAAGAGTGGAATTAGGGAAGGATAGTGAGAAGGAAGAGTGGAAGTAGGGAAGGATAGTGAGAAGGAAGAGTGGAAGTAGGGAAGGATAGTGGGAAGGAAGAGTGGAAGTAGGGAAGGATAGTGCGAAGGAAGAGTGGAAGTAGGGAAGGATAGTGCGAAGGAAGAGTGGAAGTAGGGAAGGATAGTTCGAAGATTACATAATTCTAGTTCAATCCATAGTTTAGTTCAATTCAATAGTTTTAATTAATTTAATATTAATAAAAATATTAATTTAAATTAATTTAATTCAATAGTTTAGTTTAATTCATAGTTTAATTCATAGTTAGGTTCATAATTCTCAGATCGAGTTCCATTTTCAGAAATTCTGTGCGTAAAATTACTCTACTCTGAGTTTGTTTTACGAATCTTCGCCAAGTATTGATTCGTTAACTATTAGTTAGACTTGGAGGAAATAACAACCTTGAAACTAGATTTCCATTATTAATGACGATGTTCATTTCCCTGATTTTAGAGACGACTAGAATTTCAAAAAAATCTCAATTTCAAAAATTAGAATTGGATTTTTGTCTTTCATGAGACCATGAGTCATGACGTAGGCATTACAGATTCTGTATGGAAACACAAATAACTGAATAGAGAAATGTCCAAGTCACATGACCCGGAAAAGGGCCGGGTCCTGGACGACAAAACAATCAATTCAAATTTCTGAAACTGAGATTCATTCATTCATTTCCAAATCATTTTGTTCTTGTTTTTGAATATTATTTACATACATTTTTTTCATATCACATCACATTTTACGTCAAGAAAACCGCAGATGATCTCTATTTTTTTCTCCATTTTTTATTCTCCATTTTATTTTTATTTTTTTCTATATTTTATTCATCGAAATAACATATGTAACCAAGAGTGATAAGAAGCTAATCGTCTGATTGGGCCTATTCCTTAATCCATCAAAGTAGCAATTTGTAAATCTGATTCAAAGCCTATAGCATATTTCTATTTGTTACAAAATCATTCATAAATTGACTTGATATAATAGAGAAAAGTCCTAAGAAATTTGACATATTCTGCAGAAAAAAAACATTCATGAAAGGAAAAAGAAAATTGCATTGCTATAGGTATTTGAAATGTGATAGAACATAATAGAACGTGATTATTAAAATATTCACCTTTTCAAATACATATGTAGAAATATTTCGAATAAATAAATATGTAGCTCCAAACAAAGCAAGTTTACTAGCTGAAATGACCTGGGCTCACATTTCCTCATTGAATGTATAATAAATTCTAATTGAATATCATTTAAAGTAAGGTTTTCCGAGCTTGATATTGAGTTGCTAAGAAGATCAGTGACGATCAGACATAATATTGTGTCATTTAAATATATTCATTCCGGGCTTAAAGCATTCTATTACCAAATATTATATACTATATAATTAAAATGGCGTAAGCCAAATCATTTCTTGGTGGCTTAATATGCAACGATATTCAGAATCTGCCGTTAAAACGTGAGAATGTTTCTAGAAAGTGAACTCCCCAATCAAATGTAGGTCTATAATTAAGTTATCTCAATTACTACCCAGTATAAATGTAATCAAGTTGATGGGGAACGATTATTTGAAATAGAGATTCGGACCGGAGGCAATGAGCCAATTTGTTTCCTGTTATTCCCCCGGCCGTATTGATGAATTATTAATAAGTACACTTGGCATAAAGTTTAGATTTCACACCTTTTATATGAGGAAGTTATTGTAGTTGCTGAAATGTTCCAGGCGTTGGCTTCAAGTTTTTACCCGGCTGGGTTTTGAATGGGATAACATATAATGGAACGGTTGCGTCCTGAAAGAATGATATAACTATATAATAAATTGCCAGAAACTTTAAAGAATATGGAATCATTATCAAAATTTAAAATTAAATTTAAAAAACTTGTTATTGACAAAGCGTAATATTCTTTGGATGAGTATATGTCAACATGATGACGTGAACCAAGAAGGCATTTGTATTTATATTCAATCGTTGGGTTTTGAAAGTTATAAATGTTAATAATAATATTTACAGCTTGACAATTTTTAATTATACTGACATATCTTCATCAAGATGCATTGTACTATATTGTTCAATCATTCATATATGTCTCAACATTCTTCAATATTTTAATGTGAACTTGTTTCCTGTTGGTATTGTATGCGGATCCTTTTAGAGACAATAAATTTATTATTGTTATTATTATTATTATTATTATTATTATTATTATGACCAGATTACCGGATCAGACGTCGGAAGCCGCGTTTATATTAACGAGAATTTGACTGTTCTCAATCGAGAGTTGCTGTGGCGTGCCAAACAACAAGCAAGGGAAAAGGGATACAAGTTCGTCTGGGTGAAAGACGGTAGGATTCTAGTCAGGAAAGACGAAACTGCCCGTCAGTTTATCAACATCACCTCCACTTCTGACATTGAAAGTAAAATTGTTTGATTGGTTGACGTAATTCTGTCTGTTCTGTTGTATGATAACTTGGCCTAACGACTTGGGTAATGAGATTGATACAGTTAAACAAGTGATTATTGATGATCTAGATCCATGGTTTAGTACTATACACGGATACACTTTCTTACATTTAAATATACGATCCATTAAATGCAACTGGGATGAATTGAATGTAATATTGCACAATCATGTGGGAAAATTTGATATATTATTACTGACAGAGGTGAATGTCAACGAACTCGACATAATTTATCATTTTGATGGTTATAATGTCTACACAAAATTAAGGGGTAGTAGAAGGGGAGGGGGATTAGTTCTATATGTTAAAGAAAAACATGACTTTGTGGCATCAGCTAATACGTTTGATCATTTTGAAGGTCTTACAGGGTCGTTAAGGTTGAACAGATCAAAAGTTATACATATCATTGCTATATATAGACCACCGAACTTAAATAAACATAGTTTTATTGAAGAATTAGAGAAGTACATTGATAGAAATATACATGATCGTAATGTATTGCTTTTTGGTGATGTTAATATAGATCTCCTTGATATTGATAATAATTATGTATGTGATTATGAGAACTTTCTGGCTGCTAATGGTTTTAATAAATGTATTTATGGAAGTACGCGGGAAGAGATTCGTTTAGATAAACTAACTAGTTCATGTATAGATCATGTTTTTGTGAGGTCCGAGTCGTTAAACGTAAATTCTGCCATCTTTAAAACGAAACTGTCTGATCATTATATGGTTATGACTGAAATTATTTTCGATGAAAGAACACACATTACCAAGAATATTGATGAATCATCGTCTAGTCGTTATATACTCAAAATTAATGAGTCATTACTTAGAACTAAATTGACGAATTGCGACTGGATTACTCTAAATAAAATCGACAATTGTACGGAATTGTATAATGCCATTGTCACCAAATTCAACAATTGTTATAAATATGCCTCACATTATGAATTGAAGGATAAACGTAAAGAAAACGTCAAGTCTTGGATAACCTATGATATTGTTCAAAGAGTTAAAAGTAGAGATAAATTATTTGAGAAATGGAAACAATGTAAAAATATATGTATCAAAATGATGTATAGGGAGGACTATGTCAAAATTAGGAATGAGGTTAAAAAACTAATAGAGAAAGCTAAAATAGTTTTTTATAAAAAGTCAATTGAGAGCTCAAAGGGTTGCATTAAAACTACATGGCAAACTATAAACACATTTATTGGAAAGAAAAAACAGAATTCGGTTGATGACGTAATTAATAATTCTTTAGGACGGAAATTTTCGAGCTTAGTTATTGCGAATTGTTTTGCTAAAAGTTTTATAGACGAGGTAATAAATATCCGACATTCGTGTGATTTTATAACTTGTGATAATATATACACACCGAGAGAGCAGTTACAATCTATGCTTATGCCTAATATAACAACGGCGCATATAAAAAATATTATTGATAAACTTGACTTGAATAAGCATTCTGGAATTGACGAGATTAGGGCTAAGGACCTATATTTAATGATAAACGTAATTAGCCCGTTATTATCAAAGTTATTTAATTTATCTTTCAAAAGTGGTGTTGTTCCATCGAAATTAAAGATCTCTGTCGTCCGACCAATTTATAAAAAGAGTGATCACATGATATATTCAAATTATAGGCCTATTTCCTTGCTCCCTATCATTGATAAAATCATGGAACGCTGTGTATCTAATGTTTTAACAGAATATCTTAATAACCATGATCTAATAAACAAAATGCAGTTCGGTTTTCAAAAAGGGAAAGGAACAAATGATCTTCTTGCATTATTTTCTAACTTTGTAAATTCTAAATTGAATGATAATTTTCATGTACTAGCACTTTTCATCGATTTCTCGAAAGCCTTCGATACGATAAATCACACTAAATTGATTCACCTATTGGAAAAAATTGGAATAAGGGGACCTATGCTGAATTGGTTTTCCAGCTATTTGAATGAAAGAAATATCTTAGTGAAAGTTAACGAAAAGTTTAGTGACTCTAAAGAATGTAAGTCTGGAGTACCGCAAGGGTCAATTCTTGGACCAACTTTATATTTAATTTATGTGAACGAAATGTTCGAATGTATTAAGAAATCTAAAATATTTATGTATGCAGATGACACCTTGATTATATCTGTTCACAAACAATTGGATGTCGCAGTTTTTAATTTACAAAATGATTTCACTAATGTATTAAAATTCACTCATGACCATAACTTAATAATAAACGCTGACAAAACAAAGGTTATGCACATTTGTACACCCTTGAACCAAGCTAGATATAATAATTTCAACCTAATTTATCATTCAAGTGAATGTCTACATACACTAAAATGTGGAACCCCCAATATTGACTGTGATTGTGGAGTGTATATTAATATTGTTGACACACATGTATATTTAGGCTTAACCATAGATAATTCATTCAGCTGGAGACCTCATATAGATTCAATTTGTAATAGACTTCGATCTTGTGCATTTCGCATTTATAACCTAAAATTCATTTTGCCTTTCAAATTACTGAAGTCTGTTTACGAGGCCTTAGGAACATCTTTGATGTTGTATGGGCTTCTGGCATGGGGTAATGCTTCCCAATATCACTTGGATAAGATTATGCAATTACAAGATAGGATAGTAAAATCAATGATACCTCACCACATAAAACTTGAACTAAATTCTAATATCAACCAATTATATCAACATTGCAATATACTTCCCTTAACATATTTACATAAATACCGATTAATTTTATTGCACTATTACAAACTACAATACAAAATCTTGAACATACATTCCATTCACACTAGATTAGCTAACAGAGAAACGTATCAGGTTCCGTCATGGATAAATAAATTCGGCAAAAGGCGATTAGAATATGTTATTCCAGTTACTTTCAATCTGCTGCCAGAAAGTTTGAGAAAAATAGAGAAATATGTTAACATTAAACGAGAGGTGAAGAACTGGTTACTAAGCACCATAAAATAATTCAATGACGGAACATAAAATTTATAAAATTAATAAATAAATAAAACAAATTATCAAATCAGGACCTAAATTATTATGCTGAAGATGTATTATGTGTATTTTGTTTCAAAGGTTATTATTCATTGTTGTTATTGTGGTGTATTTATCATTAATTTTCATTGTGGCTTGTTTACTTGAATTGTATTTGTGTTGTATTGTGTTTATTTTTATTGTATTTTATTTTGTTCACTTGTATTTTTTCCAATTTATGTGAGTAGAACGTGTTTTTGTAGATAATTGCTAGTATTATCGAAGATGCTATATATACTAGTATATGCTATTATTACTCATTCCACAGGTAAACCCTCAATGGGTTTTGTGGACACTCTAAGACTGAAACATGCGTTGTAAAAATGTTCATTTATCAGATAAAAATAAAAAAAAAAAAAAAAAAATTATTATTATTATTATTATTATTATTATTATCGAATGAACCAAAGAGTTTAATGGATAAGATATTTGACTGCTTGATCCGGCTGTTATGCCTGCCTCTGTTCAATAGTATGTTGTAGTAGCAAATAGTATAGGCCATGTTCTTGAGGTGGTAAATACCTCTATTAACGCGTGCCTCGTGCTCTACAACACTCTACAACTTGGAGTCTTTATTCGCCTGTAAAAGCGACAAGAGAATAAACTCTTGGATGAAATGGCCGGGCAAATGTAGTAACACCAGGCAAACGTAGCTAGAATGTGCGTTGTAAGATGAGCGAGATATCTATTTCAAGAATAATCGAAAACTCTTCACACCTTGACTTGTATAAACTATCGAATGTAGAAAGCCATGAATATCGGCAACTTGTTTCTGCTATTATTTCTGACTTTTTGATGAAGCAAAAACATAACGGCTTTTCCAAATTGCAAGCAAAT
>OZ023326.1:2776282-2851282 GCA_964007535.1 Brachyptera risi
TCAAGGGATTCAAGGTAGACTTCACGGGATTTCAAGAAGATTTCAACGGATTTCAAGAAGATTGCAAGGGATTTAAGGTAGACTTCACGGGATTTCAAGAAGATTTCAAGAGATTTCAGGTAGACTTCACGGTATTTCAAGAATATTTCACAGGATGTTAAGAATATTTCAAGGGATTCAAGGTAGACTTGACGGGATTTCAAGAAGATTTCAACGGATTTCAAGAATATTTCAAGGGATTTCAGGTAGACCTCACGGGATTTCAAGAAGATTTCAAGGGATTTCAGGGAGACTTCACGGTATTTCAAGAATATTTTACAGGATTTCAAGAATATTTCAAGGGATTTCAGGTAGACTTCACGGGATTTCAACAAGATTTTAAGGGATTTCAGGGAGACTCGACGCGATTTTGAGAATATTTCATAGGATTTTAAGAATATTTCAAGGGATTCAAGGTAGACTTCACGGGATTTCAAGAAGATTTCAACGGATTTCAAGAATATTTCAAGGGATTTAAGGTAACTTCACGGGATTTCAAGAAGATTTCAAGGGATTCCAGGGAGGCTTCACGGTATTTCAAGAATATTTTACAGGGTTTCAAGAATATTTCAAGGGATTTCAGGTAGACTTCACGGGATTTCAACAAGATTTTAAGGGATTTCAGGGAGACTCGACGCGATTTTGAGAATATTTCACAGGATTTCAAAAATATTTCAAGGGATTTCAGGTAGACCACGGGATTTCAAGAAGATTTCAAGGGATTTCAGGGAGACTCGACGCGATTTTGAGAATATTTCACAGGATTTTAAGAAGATTTCAGAAGTTCTCCATCGACTAAAGAATAGTTGTATGGCCATGGAGTTGAGCACAATGTACAACTCCATGGTATGCCATTACCATAACCACAGAACAGTTGTCTTGGTTACCGTCACACTGTGCACGACCCAAGAGCATGTGACACGTGATTTCCACCTTGCCGTGATATCTTGTGTTTCAATGCCCGCGAATGTCTCTCAGTTTTTATGAAAAAATCTTCCAGGTCAAGGGATTACAATAATTATAAAAAATACTTGAATAAATTCTACAACTTGAATATATGATATTTGAATGTACAATATTATCGCATCTTAATTACTTGTTTGTAGAGTGTTATTACTTTGATATTATAATTTCATTACTCGAGACATGTTTTAATGTGCCAGGAAGCGTCGCGTCGAGCTACCGAGGTCAACAATGACATGTTCAAACATTTCCCCAACTGGAAATATTATCAACCAAGGTCTTTGAAAATTGAAATATTTTGGAAAATATCACAACTTTTTTCTGATACAAGCATTAGGGTAGATGCCCACGAGGCATGGGTCCAGGGGCTCAAAATATTCGAGGGGTGCCAAATTTGAACCAGTCCATTAAATTTAAAAAACCCACATTATTATATAAAGTTGAATTTATTTGGGGAGGAATGTATCAAATTTGAATTCAAATTTTCAAATTTTAAATTTTCTTCATCGTATCATAAAACAGATAACAGTATTATTATTTCATATTGTCATTTTTTATTTTCATTATTTAACATGATCTATTTAAAAGAAATGTATTTAATAGTAAATAGTTTTCATTATTTCATATTGCCATTTTACATGATTCATTCAAAAGAAATGTATTTAATAGTATCCAGTAATTTTATTATTTCGAATATTTGAGTTTTACGGCGCGTCAACGACTAGGTTATTTTGCATTTTTTTTCAATTATTTCTCAACGCCATTTTACGCTATCATTATACATGTGATATGTAAATTCGTGAATCAAGAGAATATCCAAAACAATACTCAAAACACATTTATCAAAAATAATATGTATTTTGTGGTTAATTATGTTCGAAGTGAATAGTGAGAGGAGGGGGGGGGGCTGACAATTTTCAGACCCAGGGAGGGGCGCAGACTGCATGTGTTATCACAGCCCTGCTACAAGGATCCACTGAGATGACTTCTTCACAGACAATTGAGCAAGTTTAATGGGTTAGCCTCTGAAAACTTGACTTTGACGGCAGTTTCTTCAGTAACAATATTGACATTCAAATATCGGTTCGTTATTAATGATCATAATTATTTATATTCATTTATATTCATATTATTTATATTATATTATGATTATTATGATTTAGAAATAACGTATAACCTATTGGGTATACGCACTCACTGCTGACTGAGATCTATTGGCGTCAGTGAATGATATATGAGAAGATGTGGGATATGATGGAATGATAGGTTATTTAATTAGGTGTTTTGGATGGTGGAAAGAAGTCGATCGTGGCCTGTTGTTTAGGAATCATCCCAGTATTGACCTGAACGACAGAGGCAAACCATGGAAACCCCTGTCAGGATAGTCGACCATGGTGGGAATCGAACCCCGGTCTCCTGAGTGACGGTTCAGTGAATTAACCACTCGGTTACTCCTCTCAGTCTACTTCTTTCGTGGATACAGTAACAAAGAAACTATTATTATAATTTTCTTTTACCATTTTTTTTTCTCAACTCCAACATTTCTATCTCCATTATAACCTTCATCTTGGTTGCCATACTTTCAATCATGATCAAAGCTATCTCTAAACGGCCGACTGAAATGACGATCGATCCAACAATTATTAGATGGGCGTAGCGAAGATTCCATTTCACATGCCGAAAAAATGGGCTTGTTTTTTTTTTATTTTGTACGCGGCATACAGGTCAGGAAAAAATGCTTTTCGACTCGAAACTTTTTAGACATAATTATGTCATACCAGAATAGACTGAGATTGTTATCCAGAGAAATCGATCGGAAGGTTGTTGCGGAAAATAATCGGAAAGTTTTTCAAAAGCTCTGAAAATTTCACCGATCATTAACAATACTATTATTCACCTTTTCAGAGATTTTTGCAACAATTGAATGAGAAATAACAAAGGAAACGCAAAAAAATGTACATTTTATTGAATATTTGGATCAATTGGTTTTGCAAAGTGTATATGCGACAGGTTGCAGGTTACTATAAATATCAACAAGTTGCAGGTAAGGTTTTTGAACGTTTGAAGTAATCCAAGGTCCGTAGATGTAAATAAAGCTGACAAGTTATTTTTCATTCTAGATTTCCATACTTCTAAGCTCATCTCACAACACGCATCCCGCGTTTTCCTAGTATTTAGTATTACAGCACAGTATAGTTGATAGTTCACTGAATTGCTTCCCGTATTATTCAGTCTCTAAAATGTCTGTCACAGAAGGTTAGTTGATTACCTTTCACGTCCGAGCCCGTGGACTGTGATTCGGGCAGGTGAACCACCGTGTGAACATGGTATTAGTCGGCTCATCTGGTGGCAACAGGTTCGTCGATGACCCGTCAATAGTGGTCGAACTTTAGGACCACTTTACACTTACACGAACTGGTGTCGTGGAATTCAATTACACGATGATAGAAGCGATTATTATCAATCGATACTTTCTCTGAGCGTTCGTTTTTTTTTAATTGTTTGTTTGTACGCTTCATCACAAGGTGAACAACAATGCACCTACATGTTTTGTTTTCTATTTACTTGAGCTTGGTGTCGAGAAATAAACAGTAATTATAGATTATTATCAGTTATTATTATATGTATATTTAAAGAACACAGCATTGGGGTTGTAAGATGAGATAGATATTGATATGAAATGTACTTACATTACATTACGTAATGTACACTGTACTTGTTGTACTTGTAACTGTGTGTGTAACGAACCTTGATTTTAACAGTGTTTATCCAATACTCCCTCAATACCTTTATTACAAGATCCACACCAAGATGCATTGAGGGTTGCGTTTGCAGGTTGGAGAGTATACCCTACGGCCTACCGGTTGATTCATCTCTCACAAAAATACAAATATATATATTTAATTTTTTTTAAATACTATACATTCATTTCCTTGAACTGACAACACCAAATTCAGTCATAATTGGTTGATACATGTATTAGAATTATGTGATAAAATTATGTGGAAATTTAATTTCAAACGGTTTTAATTGGGAAATTTTAAAATTTTAACCAATACTGTATTCTCATTGGAATTTCAAATTTTCAATATCAATTCACAATTAAAATAGACGAACCGATTTTGCTCAAAAATGATACCAATCTATTTTGGTGTGAGGTCAATTTCTGGAAAAATTTTGAATCGATTGGTAAATTTGTCTCACCAGTTTGCAGTTCACAAAGAAAACAAATCGTAAATACAAGAAACCCTAATTTTTTTCAAGTATATCAAATACCATCTTCACTATACGCTCATCTAATTGGACCCAGATCAGCATATCCCTGGAGAAAAATTATTGATACAGTTTTAAAAAAAATAGTATTGATATTTTAAAAATATAAAAATCCCAATGGAAAGAAGAAGATTTTTTTTTCAATTTTATGTTGTCCATGTTTCAACTTGGAATTGTCAATAACAATGACCTATTGGTCGGCAGTCCACGGTTTGTATTGCATGTACCAGCAAGGCAGCAGGTGACACTTCACCCTACTGGGGATTCTCCCCTATTTACTGAAATGGCATTCGAAATATTTGAAATATAATTCAAAATGTATAAAAGTCCTTTACATTTTCAATTATTGTTTGTTCAAGATTTATTGTTTGTTAAATGAGTTGTCTTATTTATAATTATTTCCTGGGATGGTAAGATCGCCCTTGTGGTGCCCCGTTCAAACGATCCTAACTCTCATCCAATACCTTAATTGGGGAACAATGATTTTGTATCAAGTTTCGATGTGCTATTAAAAAAAAAGTAATGGCTATATAATACACACTCTACTATCATTCTTATACGTCCCATAAAATCACTATTATGACTATATATTATTATTATTATTATTATATTCATGATTTTATTTTCTTGATTTGTGAATTTTCCTTTTATTCATTCAGTTTTCAAATTACCCCAGTTTTTCTGTCTTTTTCTTTTTAGTTTTTAGTTTCAATTTTCAGTAAAATAATATTTATATTTTCTTATTGCTTGATTAAAAAAATCTCAAGCATACAGATTTTCTGAGTTGATGACTGAAAAAAATAACCATAAATATCAATCTCCTTCTTCCGGTTTCGAATACCGTTTAGCTAATTGAATATAATATTCACTCCTTTATCCTTCCGCTTGTGCACCCAAACAACCTAGATAATATCATAGATCGTCACACCTTGATCTCGGTCTATCACATCACCTAAAGTCACCAGTCACGCCCCATGTTATTCAGCATAACACGCGGATGGATCCCCGCTGGGAAAAGTATTAAACAATCGAGACGAAAAACAAAACACGGCCCGTTCGACCGGTTCAGATTCTAATAGGCCATCTTGACGATGAGACGAAATCAGCTTACTGGGTGAAAGTAGAAGTTGCTCTGTTACATTTCAATAGTAATTAAATAGACAGATGACCATTTCTGTCTTCTGGCCAATAGTATAAACCTTTACTAGACTGAGATAACCAGTCGTATCCTTCTAGACGTTTTACTGGCGCACTGCGCGGTGCGTTTGTATTCCAACTGTTATGCAAGTGAAAAGTGGCTCGTTCGAACCAGTTGGAAGAATTTGGTGTTATATCATCATATATAGAAACTGAACATGAAATTAGGTTTCTCTCGTTAATGAATTATTAGCGTCTGTGTGTTAAGTCTTGTCTGATAATGAAGGATCAATGTTTATAGAGGGCGATTGAATGACAAGGTTAAACAGAGTATTTAGAAATCGAAATTAAGTAACAAAATTTAATATATTTCAGTTTGGAATTGTCAGGTGAATTTACATATTCATGTGGATTTGGAAATGTGTGACATTTAATTGGTGGTTTATTGAACAATAACTTATTTCGGACAAGAGAATTAGGACTAATGATGTCACGTCAAATTAACAATCAATACTCATTGTTGTATGGTCACTATGACGACTCATTTTTCTGTACTTTTGTTGTTGTTGTTGTTTTTATTGACATTTTTTTCAGAAGTGACATGTTTTCTACGCAAGAGCCCTTAAAGCCTATTTGACTTTTCTGTGGCATGAACATAATTAATCATAAAACAAACGTGAACACACAAAAAATGTCAAATGATCAATGAGAAAATCTCTAAAAAGATGATAACATATTTATTAAAATATAAATAAAGTAGAACATTTTTTGGTGGTTTGGTCGCGGGTTTAGCCTTATATACATATTTTTTAATTGATTTTTGATTTGAACATATTAAGTTGATTTGATGAGAGGGAAATAAGACCATGTCAATAGCTGTTTTCAGTAGAGAAGCCCTGAAATAGAGTGAGCGAAAAAAGGCAGACGCAGAGAAAGCTCTGAAAATTTCAAAATGAAATTTTCACTGAATCCTATACTAACTTCTTGCGTGGTACGATAACCAATAACGCAATGTCGTCGGGAGCAAATATTTGCTCCCAAACAGTTTTATTGTTCACGAAATCATCGACTGTTGTACACCCACATACAGAAGAAAAATAAATTGATATGTCACCTTTCTACACAATTCCATAGAATAAGTTCAACATTTCGATTTTTAACGTCGGTAAATGATATAAGAGATGATGGGAATGGTGAGATGGAAGTTTATTTCATTAGGTTTTTTCGGATACAGGAAAGGAGTCGGTCGTGGCCCGTTGTTAAGGAACCATTCCAGTGTCAACCTGAACGACAGAGGAAAACCACGAAAACCCCTATCAGGATGGTCGGGAATCGAACCCCGGTCTCCTGAATCACGGTTCAGCGTATTAACCACTCGAGAAATTCGTGAAAATTATAGAATGTCTATTTGTTTGCTATGTAATTATGTGCTGACTGATTTGTAAAACAAATTAGAAAAAGTTATTATAATTATTATCGCATGCATAAGACATATGTAAACTGAGTAAAGGACTGCAACTTTTGATAAGTGCAGGCTAATACATATAGTTACTTTCTCTTACCTTCATTATCCGGGTAGTGATACTTTTTTGGATACATTTTAGTATCATTTAAGATCTGCTCGGTGAGAAAATGCATGCATGCGGGTAAATATAGCCTTATATAATAATCGTTACATTTAATGGTATGCTGTAATTGATGTGCTAGAAGTTGTACAACTGAAGCATTAGTCAAGCAAAGCAGACAGACCAAGGAAACAGTCGAGGACGTTTATCAAAAGTCCTTTTACAAATTCAAGAAAATGAATCAAACTAACGCCATTCGATGTTTTAATTCAGCGTTGTGTAGGAGTACGAGAAAACATAGGGGGTTACTTTTTATTTTTTTCTTCATCAGGAATTTGCATCGTTTATGCCTTCAACCTTTTCAGTCAAAAGTAAATGAATATTGTGTCAATTTCTTCAATACTTTACATGCTATACTCAAAAACTCTGGGAAAACAGAAGTTTGTGGCTAAAATATATAATAATAAAAAATAGGGATAGTGTATATCTGTGTGAGTGATGCTCACTTGCAAAGAAACAAAATCTAAGATTATAATTTATGCTGTGGTCGAATTGTTTTGGTGACTATAAATTAATGATAGTGGGAGGGGGGGGGGGGGAGGGAGGAGAAATTAATGTCACCAGAGAGAAAATGCTACTCACTCAATATTCCAGAATACAAATTTGTCAAAAGATCCCCCTATAAGAAGTGTACTTTTTTTCGTATTTTTATAATTAGTAGGCCTACTTAATTTGAATTCATAATGGGTTTAACGACGCACTGTACTGATAACTGAGATTTATTGGCGTCGGTGAATGATATATGAGATGGTGAGATGAAAGGTTATTTTATCAGGTGTTTTCGGATAGTGAGAAGGAGTCGGTCGTGGCCTGTTGTTGAGGAATCATCCCAGTATCAACCTGAACGACAGAGAGAAACCACGAGAACCCCTGTCAGGATGGTCGACCGTGGCGGGAATCGAACCCCGGTCTCCCGAATGACTGTTTTTTTAGCATCATAGCACTGCAAGCATATACCATAACAAGCATGACATTATAGTACGCAAAAATACAGAATGAAGTAACCAAGGGAACAGAAAACAAACTATCCTGAGATTACATCTTGTTCACTTTGCGTGGTGATCTAGCAAATAGCCAGTGCAGCATCTCTCGTCTCACACCGCATCACATATTATTTGCACCATACTGAGACGCGTGGCCCAGTGGTTAACACACTGAACCGTCATTCAGGAGACCGACCATGATCAACCATCCTGACAGGGGTTTTCGTGGTTTCCCTCTCGTTCAGGTTAATACTGGGATGGTTCCTCAAAACAGGCCACGACCGACTCCTCCCCACTATCCAAAAAAACTTAATAAAATAACATTCATCCCATCTTTCAACCATCTCATGTATAATTCACCGACGCCAATAGATCGTAGTCATCAGTACAGTGCCGTCAGTGCGTCGTTAAACCCAATATAAATTAATAAAAGCGTATTTTACCATTATTCATGAGGAAGTGCACTGACTGACTTGAACGACAGACAAAAGCCAATACTGGGTAAAATGATCGAAAGAAACACAAATTCAGAGTTTTTTCATGCGATGGACTTCCCCCCCCCCCACACACCTCTCCCCATCGCGGTATAATATATAATTCCTTTTATAGATCGAATACCACAAATATATGAGAGCTTTTACTATCAATTCATAGTAATTATTATACTTACTCTCATTCATGAAGGCATGCAATGCATATTCCAACATTCTTTGTGTCTACTTTTCAATGTTTTATATTCCTCGTTCTCTGTACTCATTATTGCTTTCTAACACGTTCCATTCCATCCTGTCGAGGATCCTTTTACAGATATTCCATTACGTTGGTATGTCCGAAAGTTGGTCTATTGGTTTTCACTTTTCACCAAGAAAACGCCGAGCCGCGTGTCCGTGTGCTCACCACAGAGGCTCGAGGCCGAACTTGACGTCTCTAGGTCAAGGTCGTTACCAATTTTAGTTCGGTTTACGTAACATGGAGTACGCTGCATGTGCCGTCGTGACTTGCCAGATCAGTGGGCAGGTGTTAGTTGGGAGTGATGAAATTTGATTAAAATAAGTTGAAAAGAAATCGGAGAGCTGAATGAATAATGGACTTTTTTTTTTTTTTTAGAGAAGAAGTTAAAAGAAAAAGCTCAAGACCAACAAGCACATTTTTTTTATCCATCCTGACTTGGTTTTTAGTGGTTTCCCACAGTCCTCGAAGCAAATGCTTGGATGAAGTACTAATAGACCACGACCATTAATAATTAGTAGAGTGATAGGCCTATCACTAATTTATCTTGTCCATTTTGTATAATGATAAACTTCACATCTGCTGTCAATGGAAAGAAGTGATCATTGCCCAAGAGACTTAGTTCAAAGTGGAAGATATCAACATTCGTGTGTTTATACTGAAATACTTTTATCTACGGCGAAAAATTATGGTCACAGACAGCGCAGTCCTGGTATTGAAGTTCATTACTTTTAAATAATAAAAATGGGGTGGTAAGATAGTCCTTATGGTGCCCCGTCCAAACGATAATATCTTTCATCCATAGCCTTAATTGGGGAACAATGATTTTATATCAAGTTTTGATGTTATTGAAAAAAAAAAATTAATAACATCGAAACTTGATACGAAACCATTGTTCCTGAATTAAGGCTATGGATTTTTGTTTGTTTGTAGAGATTCATTTAGCAATTAGTATCTGCCACTTCAATTACACAATTCCTTGTTTTATTACAAATGTACTAATCTTATCCTCAAAATTACTTGGATTGTCCAAATTCTTAATATCATCAGGAAGTGCATTATATAATCTAATATCTTTATAAAATGGACGAAATGTGGGATTGTTTGGACGGGGCACCACAAGGGCGATCTTACCACCCCATTCAACTGGACCATTGTATCAATTACCATAGACATCAGGGTGCATTCTTTGGGGAAACTATTTTCTCCGTTGTTTGTTCACTTTCCTGGGTTATCAGATGAGTTGACTTTATTGACTTTTCGGATTCATATATGGTATAAATATGGGCTTATTTATTAAATAAAATGTATGAAATGAATAGAATAAAATCCTCTAGTCAATTAATATTGATAATTAATTCAGAGTTATAATTCAAACTTCAATTGCCAAGTTATATTTTTGTGTGTATTTATCAATTTTTGATTTTGATATCAGTAGGAGTGAAACACGATATGTTCAAACACATGTTATCTTACACTTACAGTCAAGCCGGCATTACAGGCTTTGTATAGGATTTCATGATGAATGTTTCATGTAATAATGTTTTAAATGTGTGACCAATAAAAAAAATCTCGATTATCTCAAAAGTGATATTTTTACCCATCTTGTCGAAGAATATTTCATTCAATCCTGACGTAGGAATAATCTCTAAAAAACTTCAAAAGTCAATTTTATGACCACAAACGAATGATATTCATATTTTCAGATGAACAAATGATTCACGTGGAATATTTTATTTTCATTAATAATACAAAGTTTCATTGGTTTATAAAAAAGTGCAAAATGGTGGCTCAAAAAGAAGTAGTGGTGAATAAGGTGGACAAAAAAGCTAAAAAAGTGGAGTCAGAGTGTTATGTATGTTTTAAAGGTGTTCGTGTTGGACTGAGGTGCTGTGTATGTTTTGGATGGGCTCATTTTAGATGCCTAAATGTAGATCAAAAAGCCTATAAAGACAAAAAAAGTGACCTTGTTTGTACACAATGCAAAAGTAGGGTTAAGAAGAACAAAAAGGAAGCTAGGCCTAGGTTTACGCAGCAGCTAGATAAACACACACTCAAGAGTAAACAAAATAAGAAAAGAGTTAAACCCAGTGTTGAGTATACAATTAGGCTAGGGAGGAAATACATTAATGAACTTGAATCTAATGTGAAAGGATTGGAAGAAGTGATTCAAAGCTTGATGAGAAGAAGAAGCAATGTAGAAGAAAAAAGTGAAATATGCCTGAAAATGAGGCAATGGGAATGTGAAAAGAAAGAATGGGAAGCCACGAAAAGAGAGATGAATTGTAAAGTGAATACACTACAGGCCATTTGTGATAAGTGGTTAAAGCAGCTTGAAAATGAATGCCAGATTACTTTTCAAATGAAAGAAATATTGGAAAAATGTGAACTGGAAAAAAACGAGGCAGTACGAGACAGGGAAATTTTGCTAAGGCGAGTTCAAACTATGAATGAAGAGTGGGAAAGGCCTGGGCCCATGAATAAAATCGACAAACAAGCATGCGGAACACTGGTATCACTGAAATCAAGAGGACTCCAAAGCGGGAAAGTGAAATACACGAAACTTCAAGAACCCTCAAGATCCGAGTTGGCCTTGTGTAAAAAAGAGTTATCAGATGTCCGAATAATTGGAGACTCTATGGTGTATTATACCGGACCCATACTGGAAAAATATGGAATGAAAATAAACACTCTATCGGGGATCAGGACCGACCAGCTAGGGGAAGTGTTGAAAAATAGGGAGTTGGTTCAGCCTGAGGACAAAGTGTTAATTTTGAATGTTGGAACAAATAGTGTGAAGGGATGGATGAAGAAGGACAATACAGTAGAAGATGTGGCAGAAATGCTACAAAATGTAAAAAAGAGGTTTGGAGAAGGAAGAAAACTTGGGGTGATGGGGATTGTACAACGTAGGGACTGTGCGATGCACGTTATAAATGGAATAAACGACAGAATAGAATGGATAGCGGAAGGTTTAGGTATGACTTTCATAGACCCAAACATGTGGGTATCAAATGATTGTATTGGAAAAGATGGGCTACACCTCAACAGGAAAGGCAGCAAGAGATTGAGTGATCTCTTCATTGGTCTCTCGAGAAAGTTGAAAATGAACGAAGATAGGCTTATAAATACAAAAAACTAGTAGAAGTTAGAGTAGATAGGATTAATATAAGAGATCATATAAATATTAGTGATAGGCCATCAGCAGGACATATTGTGCCAAATTTAGATAATTTAGATAATATGAATTCAGAGCTCCTCACTGATAAAGTAAATAATAGCAGTAATCAGTCAAACATAGCAGCTCTACAAAATTCTATTATATATTTCAATACACAGAGCATATTATCAAAAAGAGAAGAAATAGAACAGTTTATAATTAAGAGGCAACCAGAAGTTTTAGGTCTATCTGAAACCCATCTCACAACTGAAATAGAAGATTGGGAAGTCAACATTAATGGATATAACATCATTAGAGTAGACTCGGATAGTAGGCACACCGGAGGTGTATTAATATATATAAAAAGTGGCATTAATTATACGATTTTACAGACAGAAATAATTAAAAGACAATGGTGGTCTTTAACGATACAAATATTAAATGGTTCTATGACAGGATTAGTTTACAATATTACCTATGCCTCTCCTAGGATGAAAAAAATTGAGATCTTAAGAAATCTTCAAAAAATAATAGAGTTATATCAAAGTGGTCACCAGAAAATAATTATCACTGGAGATTTTAATATAGATTTATCCAAAAAACATACTATATATGCCAAACAAACAATTAGTATGATAGAAGCAAATGGTATGATTCAATTGATTGATGAATTCACTAGAATAGCTAATACATTTAGTAATATAGATAACACACACAAAATCTCGCGAACGCTTATAGACTATGTTATCACCAATTTTATAGATAAACACAAATTTGTCATCTCTATGTTAGATGAAGTCATATCTGATCATAGGGTTATAGGTATAGGCCTAAGTCAGGAAACTCATAAGGTACGAAATTATGAAAAAGTTAAGAAGACTGAAATTACATATAAAGACTATAAAACTGTACTACACAGCAAACAGGGTCAAGACTCATTTCTCAAGGATCTCACAAAAAAGAAATGGCAATCAAATAGTGAGATAGATAATGTAAATATACTATTGAAAGAATTTATGGAAAATATGAGTCAAACTATAAAAGATCATGTGCCTGTTAAATCATTTACAATAAAAGAAATACACAGCGAAAATAAGTGGTTTGATCAGGAAATAAACAGGGCTCAAGATCACAGAAATTACTTATACCGAGTAGCTAGAAGAGGAGACAGTACCAAAGACTGGGCAGAATTCAAAATACAAAGGAATAGAGTAGTATCTTTAATTAGGAAGAAGAAGGTAGAATACTATTGCAAAATGATAGAAGAATATAAAAATAAACCTAAAGAAATGTGGAAAACACTCAAGTCGTTATATAAGGATAAATATAGAGATAATAAAAATGAATTGTACTTCAAAAATCAGAAAGTTCGAGGTATAGAAAGTATTGCTGAAACTTTCAATGAGTATTTTATAAGCAGCATAGAAGTTATAGCTAATAGTATTAAAAGTGATGTAGAACTAGAAGAATATTATGTCTTAGAAAATATAGATTTGAACGCCATCAAGATGAGTAATTTTAGAAGTGTAGGGATAGAAGAAATTGTATCAGTAATTAAAAAACTAAAAGAAACCACACCATGGGATGATGGAATATCGGACAAAATATTGAAAATTTCTATTAACCTACCGTGTATCAAAGATTCTATTATTAATATAATAAATAAATCGCTAGAAATAGGAGAAGTACCACAGTATCTGAAAACATCAGTTATAATTCCAGTACCAAAAATACTGAAAGCTATTGACGGGGAGAATTATAGACCAATAAACACATTATTTATATTAGAAAAAGTATTAGAATATATTGTAAAAAAACAATTGAACGAATTTATAGAAAATAATGAAATACTCGTAGAAGAACAATCGGGGTTTAGAGAAAACCATGGCTGTGACACGGCTATTCAGTTAGTATTGAATAACTTGAAATTAAAGATGCAAGAACGTAAAATAACAGTAGCAGTTTTCATTGATTTAAAAAGAGCATTTGAAACAATAGATAGGGAAATTCTTCTACAAAAATTAGAAAGATATGGTATGACTGGGACAGTTTTGAAATGGCTAAGATCATATTTGGATTTGAGATTGCAAAAAGTTAAATTTGGCAATGCTTACTCTAAAACATTAGAGACCAAATATGGGGTTCCGCAGGGTTCAGTATTGGGTCCTTTACTATTCATATTATATATTAATGATATTGTTAAAGTTACAAAAAATTCTAAAATAAATCTTTATGCAGACGATGCACTTATAACATGTAGTGGCGATGATCTTGTAAGTGTGCATAACAATATACAAAATGACTTAATTACTATAGAAAAATGGCTGAAAGCAAACAAAATGAAATTGAATGTCACCAAAACAAAAGGGATGATCTTTTGTAGTCAAAACCGTAAAACAAATAATGAAATTGAAAATATAGACATAATGTTAGAAGGAGAGAAGGTAGAAATGGTGAAAGAGTTCAAATATCTGGGAATTATTATTGACCAAAACTTATTATTTAAAAATCATGCTCAATATGTAACTAAAAAAATGTCAAGAAAGATTAATCTATTCCGGAGAATGAATAAATGTTTGCCTGCTAAAACAAAGGTTATGATGTATCAGGCAATAATAGCACCACACATCGACTATTGCAGTTCCGTGTTATTTCTTTTGAATAAAAATGAAATAGAGAAAATGCAAAAACTTCAAAATATAGCAATGCGTAGTATCCTTTTAGTCAATAAATATTCTTCCATAAAGAAAATGTGCAACGCCCTAAACTGGCTAAATATAAAACAACGAATAGTCTTAAATACACTATGTCTTATATATAAAATTATAAAAGGATTAACACCATCATATTTAAGAAACAACAAAATTCAATTCAATAGAGATATTCATATATATAACACAAGAGAGGGAAGTAAAGTAGTCATTGAAAGACAGCAGTCAAAATTTGGAAACAATTCAATTTATATCAAAGGAATCAGGATTTTTAATAGAATACCTGAAAATATACGAAATTCGGAAAATGTTAAAACTTTTCGAAGAGAATGCTCAAAATTAATCAGAGAAAACAGACTTTTACCAAATTGTAGAGAATTAGTTAACTATTGGGATGAAATGTAATTGTAAATAAATAATTGTAAGACTATACTAGTACATAGGCTTTATAATTTATATGATCATAATTATGTTGAACGAAGACATGTTCACTGTTTCACAATTATTATTATTTGTTATTCTAGTTATTATGTGAAAATTCATGATGTTACATGTTATGTCCAATCTGGTCCACATTATTATTATTATTATTATTATTTAATTATTCTTTAATACTCTTTTCACAATGTTTTACTATTATTATTCTTATATGACATTGTTTTTATCATCATTATTATTTTGTTGTTCTTTCATGTATTATGTAAGATAGCATGATTGCTAAATAAAGTTTCTACTACTTATTTACAAAATATACTTATGATTGTAATGTATCGGTATACATATTGCACAGAACAAGAAAATAACTAACAAGCCATCAGCCATAGAACATTTCACTCCCGATAAGGAAGACTGGCTGGAATTAATTATACAAATATTCAATACACTCGGCTTCATTACGGACTAGTTTCTTAGAAAATACTGGCATGAATGAAGTACTGCACACAGATTACGGTATTCACTGTACTTGTAACGAAACAAAGAAAAGTACCAATAATTCAATAAGGCACGACTATATCGAATAATATCAACCCGCATGTGTTATAAACCAAGTCTCATGATTTGCAAGTAAATATGTAGTTTAGGTGACCTGTTCTCACATCAGTCCTAACAAAGGCGTATCATTAGGGGTACGAACAACCTTCCAGACGACCCAAATATAACTATTCTAAAATACAAATGGTATTTGAAATATCAAAGTACATAAATAGTAAGGAATATAAACCGCTTTCATACTAGAAATGTGCTGGGAACTTTGACAATTAATACTAGGCCTATAAAGTCATCATTTTTAAAGACTAATGAAGATTTTACTCGTTTACAAACAGTACATGTATCATAGTTATTATATGCAAAGTTACCACATAATTTTAATAGGGTTTTAATTAACTTAATTAAATTTAATAATAGGCCTACTTGTAGTGTTACACACAACCATGTTTCCAATACTTGTTTAACCAGTTACAGATATCTGAGAAGTAAACTGTCATACACTATACTCAACAGCTCACAGTTTTGTTAACATAAACTGTGTTCCAATCTTATTTTATTCACCTGTATCATATCTCTTATACAGTGAAACCTCTATCTATCGTTCTTCAAGGGACCAGGAAAACTAATCTATCCATGCAGGAAAACGAAGAATAATTCTAAATACCGGTATCATATAACTGCAGTGAAACCTCTATGCATCGTTCCCGAATCCATTGTTTTCCTGCTTGTATCATTCATTTATTCTCACCCCACTCCCATATAATCGATGCAAAATTTTCCTGGATGAAAACGAACAATCCATGAAAATTTTGCTTTGGTTATATGGGAGTGGGGTGAGAAAAAATGAATGATACAAGCAGGAAAACAATGGATTCGGGAACGATGCATAGAGGTTTCACTGCAGTTATAGGCCTATGATATTGAGAATTCTTCTTCAGTTGTTCTAATTATTATTAACACAATTTACCATCCTTTAAGAAACTTATAGTAAAAGCTGCAATCTGCGTCTGTTTCTGATCCCGATGGAAACATATCTCGGTCCTCTTCGAGGAGAGCTTGGTGCATCTTCCCTTGAGCGTGCTGAACAACGTTGAACGGACTGCTCAGTTCTCGGTCGCACAAAACGCAGATGAATTTCTTCTCCGATCCGTACGTAAGCGTTGGTATACGAGGAGTCCCGTTTTCCGCTTCGCTAACCATTTTCCACATCAGATCCAACTTCTCGTCAAACGCCAGCGTAGAGTTACTCATCAGCGGGAATAGTTTCCGTCGTTCGGCCAGTTCCAGTTGATGGGCTTCGGACTTGACGTGAGCGATGACCTGAGAACAGCTGACCATCGTCGCGTTACAGACGATGCATTTGAAGCCGTCGTCTTTCATGCGGATGTTTCTACCGAAGCCAGGCCCTTCCGTGTCTTGAATGTTTTTCTGGAATGATTTGCTGTCACGACTCCTTCTTGTGTTGTGATAAAGAGGAGGCAGATTGTGACAGTTGTACTTCCGATCCAGCTCGTACTGGTGCTGCGATCCGCGTACATGCTCTACGGTACTGAACGGAGATACGATTCCTTTGACGCAGAGTAAACATTGGAACCTTTTTCCAGCGCTGATAATGTGATTCCCTTGAGATGTGTATAAATCTTCTGCTTCTTTAACCAGTGACCACATTACTGATAACTTCTTTTGAAATGTTAAACCAGCTTCATTTTTCAACAGGGATATTTGATCGTACATGATTAACTGAAGTCGTGAAGAGTAATTTCCCCGACGGCAACGAACTGCAAAACAACAACGCTATTTCAGAGTCTTGATATGTGCATGGTGTGGAGCCAGCATGGTTCATAATTATTATCTTGGTTGGATACAAGGTAAAAATATACGCTTCGTTTGTAAGACGACAGGATTTTTTTTCCAAATCGAGAAAAAATGAAAATATTCAGAGGCATTATGAGAAAAAATTTAATCAAAACAATAGGCCTGATTAGTTTGGACTTGATAATCCATAGCCCATGGGCTGAACATGATTCAGTGCTCCTATGTGCTCATAAAAGTGAAGACTTATTATCAATAGGCCTACAGTATATATGTGTCACGAGTGTACATTTTTTTCCAGTAATGTGAAAATACGTGGCATGTCAACGTTTTTCAGCAGGTCACTCGACATCACTAATGATGACTTACTATAATAAGTCTTTATACAAAGCTGTGTCGAAACAACCCGCATGGCTGGCTATAACATCCCGGCTAACTGAACCTAACTTCGTTGGACGAAATGACCACAACCTCAAGATAAAGCTACTAAGACATAACACCAACATAGGCCTCCAATCTTTTCTTGGTCGATCCATTCGCCTCTGGAACGATCTCCCCTGAGACAAAATGGAAACGTTACCAAAATTCTCTGCATTCAACACTATTCTATCAAATCTTCAGAGCTACATTAATCATTGACACTTCACTGCACTTTTTGTTTGACTCATTTTTTTTATTCTACTCTTGACCTGGAATAGAAATTATTGAAATAAGGACTAATATGTAGTATCAACTGCCACCAGAGCAATGGTCTAAAGCTATACTACACATAAACTGGCCGAATAGCTATTCGTTGCTGAGACCTTTTTGAGGTCCTTTTTGGTCAAATAGCTTGTGTGGTAGGTTTACAAGCTATAATATCGGCCCAGAGGAATAACTTGGATTCAACATATTCATTTTCTACAAATAAAAGAGCAATTGAAAATATTCATCTGAAATAATGTAATTTCCAAAAGTAGGCCTACATCTTGAACAATAGGGCCTATTTTGCATCTGGTTGCTTGACCTTGTAGTAATTCAAACTTTGCCCTCGCATTGTGTGTCAAAATCTCGTAATCTTTTGATAGATTTCTGTTCCATTGATCAGACTGACTGACTTCCATAGTTGACAACTATAATTTTTTTTTCATTCTAAAATCTCAACTTGACTTCTCCTAAACTGAAGTTTTCTTTCTTTCTTCATATTGGGTTTAACAACGCACTATACTGATGACTACGATCCATTGGTGTCGGTGAGTGATATATGAGATGATGGGATGGTGAGATGACATGTTTTTTATTAGGTGTATTTGGATGCTGGTAGTGGGGGGGTCGGTTGTGGCCTGTTGTTAAGGAACCATCCAAGTATTGTCCTGAACGACAGAGGGAAACCAGGAAAAAACCCTTCTAGGACGGTTGATCATGGTGGGAGTCAAACTGCGGTCTCCTGAATGACGGCTCAGTGTGTTACCACTCAACCACTTGTCTCAGTTTAGACTGAAGGTCTCGATTCGCAGCTGTTTGCATAGAGGCAATCCTTCCTCCAAGGATATATTAGTTTTTGCATCAAACTCAATGGTAAAATCAATGGTGAAATAAATACAAATTCAATGCCCATACTATTGAGTTCCCACACTAATCTCTCACAATTTAGTTTCTAATGCTGAAGCAGTGACTTTTCACTAATTCCATAGGCCTAAACGTAGGAGGGCAAAGTCCAGTTTTAGGCCTAATTATTGAGTTACATACAAACCCAAATAATTGCCCTAGGCCTAATTATGTGCTCAAGCATTGAGTAAAGTATAACTACTTTTATCAATGTCAGGGTAGGCCTATGCCTACTTGGTTATGTTGACTGCCATCATAAAGTAAACATTTATAGATTACTGCGCTACCGGTATATATACCATGCTAAATACAAATATAATGATACGAAATATGATTCTATTACCTATGTATTATATTGCAACGTAAGAACACGGAATATTATGTGTAGATGAAAAATACCTAGGCTCTTTCCACCAATCTTTCGTCATAGGCCAACCGCCCTCGTTTCTGACGTTTCAAATAACATGAAAATTGCGGTTCGTCGATTTCCCACGTTGTGCGCAGCCGCGGCGAAACAGATTAGCGCTCTTAACGCTAGCGTGCGAAGTAGCCGTTCGTCGGACCAGAAGTAGGTTTTTAAATTAGTTTCAATTTAGATTAAATTAATTCAGTTTGTTTTTTGTCTTGGGTCCAGTTCAGGTTGATTCGAAATTTGGTCAGATTGGGTTGATTACGGTTAATTTGGGATGAACAACAACGTCCGTATTTCAACTTATAATGGTCCGATGAGTCGAGGCAAGATACAACCCAACTGGCAAACGCAACCCTCAATGCATCTTGAGTAGAGGCAGAGGCAAGGAGGACCAAGTTGTTGACGGAAAGGCATGCCGGTTCCACTCATTCTCTGTAATGTACTCGTGCGATCATGTCAATTGATATTTTATAAAATTATAATTAATTAATTTATAGGCTGTATATGGGGAGTACTCATGTGCATCTGCTAGGTTTAGTTTGCACACACAAAGTCAATAAATATAGTCTGAACACTTTTTTTTTCATATGTGACATTCTATTGATAATAATACTCTATAAATAGAGTTATATTTTATTTACAATACCGAATGTAAATTAATGAAATGAAATGTCTCTGCAGGGCATGACCTTCCCCCGCATTCCATCCCTCCATCACTATATGCACACTTGGTTTAGAATCTTTCTGCAAGTCAGTTTTTAAATGCAACTAAAAACATCAGTCAAAAATCACAACATTCGTCAAGATATTCATGTTTTTGTGGTAAAATTGAAAAAATTAACCTCCACCATAAACCTGCTCTCCAGACGACATTTAATTGTTATTTTATTTTTCAAAAAGTCAACTCGTCGGGAGACGTACCATGGACCACGAGGATTTGAAACAGCGATACTGACGATAGCGCCACAGCGACAGATACTCTGTATATCGCCACTTTATTATTTATTAATTATTAATTGAAATATTAGTACATGATAGGCTATATAAGTATATGAATAACAATAATTTAATATCAAAGAATCAATCGGGATTCAGAAAATCTCACTCATGTGAGACGGCAATTCAGAATGTTGTAAGTAAATGGCTCGAAGACATGGACGAGAGAAAATCCACAATGGTTGTATTCTTGGATTTAAAAAGAGCATTCGAGACAGTTGATGTAAATAGATTGATACAAAAATTAGAACATATGTATGGTATTGGTGGAAAAGCAATTATGTGGGTAAAAGATTTCTTGAGTGAAAGAAGACAGAGAGTGAAGTATGGAGAGCAAATGTCGGAAAAGAAGCAATGTAACAATGGGGTACCACAAGGCTCGGTGCTTGGACCACTGTTATTTCTGATTTATTTAAATGATGTAAATATATGTTGTAAAAATAGTTTCTTAAATATGTATGCAGACGACATGGTGGTATCGGTGAGTGGAATGGATGCAAGAGAAATGTCAGAAAGTATGAACGATGAGCTAAGTAACATCGAACAGTGGCTACAGTTAAATAAGCTGAAACTAAATGTAAATAAATCCAAGGCAATGTTTATAGGTGTAGGGAAATTTTGTAATGTAAAATGGACTGACTTGAATATCAGTATTAATATGCAAGATGATGAGATTGAGGTTGTTGACTATTTTAAATATTTAGGGATAGTTATAGATAATAAGATCAATTTTAAACAGCATATAGATTATATTGTAAAAAAAATTGGGAAAAAAGTCGGGTATCTTAGGAGGATAGGGGGAAAGTTCTCCTACTGGACTAGAATTATGATTTACAATAGTTTAATTAAACCTCATTTTGAATATGGTGCAACAATTCTATACCAAGCATACAAGAATGAGATGGGACTTTTACAGAAACTCCAAAATAAAGTGATGAGATGTTTACTCAGATGTAATAAGGATACACCAATTGTACAAATGTTAAGAATGACGGAGTGGCTAAGTGTCAATGACAATGTTTTACTATTAGTTTTAGTATTTATATTCAAGATTAAGTTAGGCCTTATGCCTGAATATTTAGGTGATAAAATAGAATCTATTAAAAATATCCATAGTATTAATACAAGAAGGGCTGTGGACGGGTTGGGGTATAGAAGAATGTGTAGAGGGAAAAAATGGTTCAATTCTATATTCAATGCAGGAATGAAAGAGTTTGATAAGTTGCCCCACACTATTAGAAACGTGACAAGTGTCGGATGTTTCAAGGGTAGGTGCGCCCAATGGATTAAAACTACTCACGAATACTTATGATTTGTCTAATCTATAAGAATGATATAATTTTAATGTTGATATACTTTTATATACCACAATATATTACCATGTACCTAGGTTAATTTTAAGTTACAACTGCATTGTTTGTAATGAAGTGTATGAAATTGGCTTCTGAGCTATCAAATAAACATATTATTATTATTATTATTATATCTATAGTCACAGTTGGAGAAGTGCAGGTGTGTCGTCAACTGATTTTGTTTTCATGAAATTTCAAATCCTTAAAACATTCAGTTCAAGATTTCATGAAAAATACTAGAAGAATGCTGTGAAATTTGTTCTCAAGTTAGGGCCTACTCAATTCATAATTTCAGAATAATATAATTGGATAAACCCAAGTGAAGATCAATTTTATCAGTACTTGAAACATCAGAAATGTTTCGATATTATTTATTGTTTGCCCTTCACAGGTCAACCAAAAGCACACGTTTTGATGAAACTTGTCTTGCACATACTCATTTATTTATTTGTCCTTTACAAAATACATTGCTTGAATGTCAGTCGCAATAATAGACATATAGTTTAAGCAACTGGTCCTAATTATTCTTTACACAATATTACATATAATTTTTCTTTTATATAGTGGAATTGTACATGTATATGAAAGTGAACGTAGAACCTGTAGATATTTATTCACCACTAAATGCTATTTTTGTCATATATATATATATATATATATATATATATATATATATATATATATATATATATATATATATATATATATATATATATATATATATATATATATATATATATATATATATATATATATATATATATATTTATATATATACGTAGTTCCAAACAATTTCATGACATTGAATAACACAAATACAATAACAAAATAATGTTTACAATGAAAGATGAAATGTTACATACATAAGTAATATTTGAATCATTAAATTAGTCTTCAAGCAAGCCCATGTTTGCCTATACAACGGTCTGCATGACAACCATTACGCTGCATCATGAGAAGGCGAGTATCAAATCACGAAGATTGCAACAAGCGTAGGCCTACTATTGGACATTCACTCGATATGTGCAAAAGATTGAAATGGAAACAATACTTGGGCAATCGTTTCTTGCAGTCCATCCTACCTCATGATGTATCATGACGTTGAATGCGATTTTATCAAAAATCCAACGATGACTGAGTCCAATCATGATGAAGGTTTGATAATTTCTTGAGCAATTGGTTTACATTGAAAATGTATTTATTCATTCATTTTATTACACGTATCACTCTTTACAGTACTGTGACCAAGGCAATAGCCGAAACGTCGAAACCTCGTGTAACTTTCATCTCTATGTGTTCTATCTACGGGCTCTCCACTATGAGAAGCCTTTCTGTACTCATAAATCTCGGTAAGCTGCTGTTCTTTCTTTCCCTTTCACCCAATTCATATAATCAGAAGTCACGTAAGTATTTGAGCTTCTAGTGAGATCATCTCGTGGGGGAGCAAATGAGAATTAAATCATTACGGTGTATCCTCATGTCTTTTGAGAAATGAAGTGCAGTAATCAAGTCACATATTGCATCCAAAAATATAAATTTTAAACCCTATTACCGGTACGTAGGCTATTATTGTCGATCAAAAACATAAATGTTGATTCATTTTTAAAATTGAATCATCTTATTTACACTTTTGATATATTTAGGAACTTCATTACATAATTGTACAGCTTTGGTTAATGACCGCGATTGTTGTTATTGTTACTTTGAGTTCATCCGAACTGGTCAAAACTGACACGAGATTCTCACGCGAATAAGTCTTTCACCCGACCCGATTCCTAATCGGGGTTCTCATTATTAGAATTTTCATATCGTCATATTTGAATTATGAAAGTACAAGATTCAAAAGGAAGATGACAAAATTCATGAATTAAAAAAAGTGTAGGCCTCCAGTAGGCCCTATAGACTTGATTAAAAAAAAAAATGATAATTTTTCATAAAAGAATGAAATAACAATTTTGACTAAGAAACCTTGGATCCTCGAACGGAGCATAGAGGTTTTACGAAGATGTTTTCATTTTCATATATAATAATTAGGATGCTCCTATTTCCACGATCATCGTGGCTTGCGTCCACGATCGTCGTGGACGCTAGTCAACTAGGACTATTTCTACGATCCAACTCGTGGACGCAAGAAGCCAATTCTTATTTCCACGATTATCGAAAAGCTCGTGCACACGATCGTAGATTGGGCAACGGGTGCTCCTATTTCCACGATTATCGTGGCTTGCGTCCACGATCGTCGTGGACGCTAGTCAACTAGGACTATTTCCACGATCAAACTCGTGGAAATAGTCTTTAGGAGCTAGGGTCCACGATAATCGTGGATCGTGGATCGTGGAACGATCACATTCCACTCGTACTATGTTGCCAGACGTATAATCGTGGATTTTCGGAGAAAAAATCGTGGAAATAGTCTTTAGGAGCTGGGGTCCACGATAATCGTGGATCGTCACTCGTGCTATGTTGCCAGACGTATAATCGTGGATATAGGAACTTGGGTCCACCATCATTTTTTCGGAGAAAAAATCGTGGAAATAGTCTTTAGGAGCTAGGGTCCACGATAATCGTGGATCGTGGATCGTGGAAATGGACACTCTGTAATAATTATCTGTATTTAAAAGAAAAAAAAAGAAAAATTCTGTTTCAGTCACTCTTGCTTGGATGTATCAGGCGTGACAGATTGCCTGAATGTTGCTCGCGGCGCCGCTGTGGCCGCAAGTTGAACCAAGCCGCGTGCCGCCAGAAGTCCTCGGCCAATGCCGATGCCGAACACGATGGTCAAGTGTTGAAACCAAAGTGCTACTTTTTACATTCTAAATGATTGTTTTCATATCTCTAGTGATAGAACACTTTAGCAGGTTCAACAATTTTTCATTTTTTCTAAACATCGAAACTTGATACAAAATAATTGTTCCCCAATTAAGGCAATGGATGGCAAATGGGAACGTTTGAACGGGGCACCACAAGGGCGATCTTACCACCCCAACAACAACAACAAAATATGATAAGTCAACACATTTTACCCTATTATTGGTTGTAACTGAGAATTTTGCCATGTACCTGAAGGCTGATTTTCACTTTTTGCATCACATATAATTTGTTCGTTTCAATTAAATACGAGGTAAAAATGATATCCTTTGTTTTGTGAGAAGTATTCTAACAAGTGGTCAGCCTACCCACCCATATTTAAGACTTCTAATTTCAAGGTCTTTTCATGATTATAGCGCGCGTCACAATAATCTTGCTATCCCTTTACACGCAAAATCTCTTTCAGAATAGACTCTTTCAATTTTGGCATCTCGAGCATGGAATGCGTTTCCTGATTAGGTAAAAATTCAAAACAAAAATAATTTCAAAATGGAATGTAAAAAATTTCTCCCACGAATTCAAAACGATGATGAATATTTTTCATAACATTCAATCATTAAAATATCAATTTATTTATTCTTCATCACATTTATAGTTTAGTTCTCATTAATTAATGCTTCTAATTCATCTTTTTTTTTTTTTTTCAATGAATATAAAAAAAAAAATCTGTGGTAAATTTACTGAAAATATTTTTTTTACCTATAATTAAATTATTACAGTGAATTTGTTGCATGTTTACATAATGAATGTGTTGTGAGTTTATGTTATGAATTTGCTGTGTTCTTACATTAAATAACATGAATGGTAACATCTCTGTGTGTAAGACAACTGTATGTATTTATTCATCCCTGTATTTTGTTGTATTTCTTGTGTATTTAATTTTGTTTCAGAAATGTATGTATATTATGTTCTGATCTGGTTAAATGTAGGAACGGTTCTGCCAAATTCCGTGATTGCCAGCAATGAAGATGTTATAACTAGGAAAACGCGGGATGCGCGTTGTGAGATGAGCTTAGAAGTATGGCAATCTAGAATGAAAAATAACTTGTCAGCTCAATTTACATCTACAAACCTTGACTTACTTCAAACGTTCAAAAACCTGACCTGCAACTTGTTGATATTTATAGTAACCTGCAACCTGTCGCATAAACACTTTGCAAAACCAATTGATCCAAATATTCAATCAAATGTACACGTTTATTGCGTTTTCTTCATTATTTCTCATTCCATTGTTGTAAAAATCTCTGAAAAGGTGTATGATAGTATTTTTCATATTCTGTGATGATTTGAGAGCTTTTGAAAAATTCTTGTTTTTCAAATATTTTTCCTCCGGGTTATTCTTGTGAGGATTTTCCAAACTTTCCGATTATTTTCCGGAAAAAACCTTCCGATCGATTCCTCTGAATAACAATCCCAATCTATTCTGGTATGACACCAACGTTCAGAAAAAGTTTCAAGTTGATTGATCTCTGACCTGTATGCCGCGTACATAATTACAAAAAAAAAAAAAAAAAAAAAAAAACATAAAAACGAAGCCCATTTTTTTTCAGGGTGTGAAATGGAAAGCTTCGCTACGCTCATCTAATAATGATAATGATAATAGTAATAATAAATTCTCTTTCTTGAATAGGACAAGTAGCGACTGGAATGGGCTTAGTAGAAGTGTTTTTGAAGGGGATGAAATTAGGTTGAAGTTATTCCGTCAGAGGGTCAGGAAGGTGGTGGTATAGGGGTAGTTAGGGAACTTGCCACCGCGCATTTACGTGCAATTGCAAGAGTTTAAATAATATAATATAAAAATTGCTAACTACCTACTGAGATGACTGCAGTGCGCTTGACTGTCATTCAGGGTTCGATGTCCGTCACTGTTGACCATTCTGTCTGGTTCTGGTGTATCCCTCGGTCGTTCAGGTCAATACTGCATGGGATGGTTTCTTAACAACAGGCCATGACCGACTTCTTCCCACCATCCAAAAACAACTAATGAAGTAACTTCTCATCACATCATCTCATTCATCATCCACCGACTTCAATAGATCTTATTTATTGATTTATTATTCTCCAGAGATTCATACATAGTATAAATATAGTCATTATTACGGTGAGTCGTTAAACTCAATATAAATGGAATGAATGAATCAGTATACTGTGAGTTGACATTTGCGATGTTTCCTGTCAGCAGCTTACCTTGAAAGAGAGATGATGTAGACAATGAGCCAGAAAAAAGAGCAACACTGCTGGTATGTCACATTGATTGATTAAATTGGTTGTCCTGAAGTTAAGAGGCTACAGTGAAACCTCGCGCGAAATTGACAAAGAAATTATTGAAACGAACCAGGAATGAAACCATAAGATGCGCTTATCGGCTTTCTCATGGGAACAAGGTGGCATGTTATGAATACGCTCTGGTTTATCACTTATACAACATAATCTTCGATGATACTATATAACAATTCTACAATATTACAATCTGCTATGGGTACAAAATTTTTATGTACTAAGCAAACGCGTTATGTGTTTATGTACAACCTGCGTTATATGTTTTCTTGCATGGATGTTTTTTCCTGATCCCTTGAAAAACGATGGATAAAAGTTTCACTCAAGATGTATTGCGTTTTCACTCGGCTGTCAGTCTTGTTCTGTTTCACGAGTATTGTCCTCGAACCTACCGAACTCTGCTCCACCTATAGTGTACAATATGAAACCATACGTCGTGCCTTCTATCCACCTGAAATATTGGTATTCCAGGTGACTGTAGCAACAGCTGAGCCGAGGTAGACGTAATTCAGTGAGCAAGGTTAGTTCCTTGCATCACTACTAGGCGACTCACGATTGGTGGGCTCAGAGATTTGGACGGAGAATTGGTACATGGAAGATCGACTGGTTTAGCAGATACAGGAAGAGAGGAGGGGGAGGGGGAGGGGAGGGGTACAGCCGTGAGACCTTGAGGAACTGTTGATGTTGTTTAGATTAGTGAACTTTTAGTTGGAGAATAATTTATATGCATCAAGTAGACCTTAATAATCCTTTAACTGAAGTTCATATCCGATGTAATGAATAAAAGTATAACTTATACTGAATGAAGTATAAATTTCAAGTATTCATGCTCATGGAAATGTATAATGAATATTCAATGTTAACAAAATGGCGATATAAATAGTATTGTGATATTTGTGATTTTTTTTCATATTGGGTTTTATTGACGCACTATACTGATGGTTACGATATACTGGCGTCAGTGGATGTTGAATGAGATGGTGGGATGAAAGGTTATTTTATCAGGTGTTTTGGATGGTAGAAAGGAGTCAGTTGTGGCCTGTTGTCAAGGAACCATCCCAGTATCAACCTGAACGACAGAGGAAAACCACGGAAAAACCCTGTCAGGATGGTCGACCATGGCGGGAATCGAACCCTGGTCTCCTGAATGATGGTTCACTGTATTAACCACTTGACCACTCGTCTCGGTTTGTGTTTGTTATGTTGGTAGCCGGCCTCCTTCTTATACCCTGTTTACATCGAAAAGTTAATCTCGATCAAGCTAATTGCGATTAAATGTACGCATGGAATTGTGGGTAATAAACTAATGGCGTTAACGCGCTAACATGGTTTTCTGAACGAGATTAAGACGTTGATCACTGTTGACGTTAATGGAGTTGCGTTCACACTGCACGGTAATCGAGATCAAGTCGTTGATCGTGATTAACATTTCATTTTCGGTGTGAACAGGGTATTACCTGGATACGAGTGTATGTCGTCATTGAGAAAATGTCTGATTGAGCATCTTGTTGGTTGTGTTTGACAGGCTGCCTATTGTTGTGATAATTGGGGTAGCTGACTTGTTTCTCTCGGTTCGTTCAGCTCGCTGAGTGCAACGCGACAAATAGTCGGGGAAATGAGTCACAATATCTAAGAAAATGCGTAGATTGAGGGTAGTTTAATAGTTCTCTTCAGTAATTGGATTCTTGAGGAAATGAAGCAATACATTCTAAATTGATGTGCACTATATTCTACGTAATAACTTCTCCACATTTCTTATACTCCCGTACATGTTTTTAATGTCACATATTACTAGGAAAACGCGGGATTTGTGTTGTGAGATGAGCTTAGAAGTATGGAAATCTAGAATGAAAAATATTCTGTCAGCTCAGTCCACATTTACGGACCTTGGATTACTTCAAACGTTCAAAAACATCACCTGCAACTTGTTGATATTCATAAAGCTGTAACCTGTCGCATATAGGCCTACACTTTGCAAAACTAATTGATCCAAATATTCAATAAAATGTACACTTTTATTGCGTTTTGTTTGTTATTTCTCATCCGATTGTTGCAAAAATCTATGAAAAGGTGTATAATAGTATTGTTCATATTCGGTGAAAATTTGAGAGCTTCTGAAGAATTCTTGTTTTTCGAGTATTTTTCCTCTGGGTTATTCTTACAAGAATTTTTCAAACTCCACGATTTTTTTTCCGGAAAAACCTCCCGACCAATTTTTCTGAATAACAATCCCAGCCCATTCTGGTATGACAGAAATATGTAGAAAAAGTTTCAATTATTGGTATTTTTCCTGACCTGTATGCCACGCACAAAATTACAAGAAAAAAAACAACATATAAACCAAGCCCATTTTTTTCGGTATGTCAAATGGAATCTTCGCTACGCTCATCTAATGAATTATACACTAGGAAAACGCGGGATACGCGTTGTGAGATACCAACTTGTCAGCTCAATCTACATCTACAGACCTTGGATTACTTCAAACGTTCAAAAACCTTACCTGCAACTTGTTGGTATTTATAGTGCTGAAACCTGTTGCATATACACTTTGTAAAACCAATTGATTCAATAAAATGTACACTTTTATTGTGTTTTCTTTGTTATTTCTAATCCGATTGTTGTATTCCAAATCTGTATTCCAATTGAATGGATCATGAATGGAGACTAATATTAGCTGAACAGTCATCTACAATACACATGGAGTTATAACATAATTATCATGATATCACTGTACAGAGACGTGTGGCCGAGTGAATAACACACTGAACCGTCATTCGGGAGACCGGCGTTGGATTCCCGCCATGGTCGACCATCCTGACAGGAGTTATTCGTGGTTTCCCTCTGTCATTCAGGTTAATACTGGGATGTTCCTTAACAACAGGCCACGATCGACTCCTTCCCACCATCCAAAACACCTAATAAAATAACCTTTCATCTCATCATCCCACCATCTCATTCATCATCAACCGACGCCAATAGATCGTAGTCATCACTTCAGTGCGTCGTTACAACCCAATATAAAAAAATAGTATTTGTATTCATTGCCGTTTCTTATTAAAGAACAATATTAAAATTGTATAAACATTGTCAGAGATATTAGAAAATAAAATTATAATAATAATACATAAATATAAATAATAGGATAGAATGTAATAGCCTAGGTGTCAATGATTTAAACCTGATTAAGAATTAAAATAGTCTTCTATACAATAAAACTTGTTTGTATGTATAAGAATTTCACTCTATATAGGAGAAAACGTCAAATGTGTCTTTCAGCATAAAACTTCTATCTATAGGCTCATGCAGCTGTCAAAGTGGATAGGCCTATACAAAAACAATTTGGCATACACTGCATGGCTCCAAATACTTTAATATATAACCTGGTGGCTTTCTATAGTGCTTGAGGCCTATTTATATTGTGCGATTTGGACTGAATGAAGGCGGCATCATATAAACATATAAACACGGTCTTCCATAAATCATAAAACTTCCTTAAAAAAAGCAGTGCGAAATGATTGTAAACAATCACCCTGTTGACCCGTGGTACAGTCCAGGGTCAAACCCTGGGTTGAATCCTTGCGGATTAGCCCGTGGGTTTCAAATGGGGATGGGGAGTGATGAAGGTTTTTCTTTAGAAAGGGCAGCTACCAAGAGGCTGAAAATCAGTGACGTATTTATGGATGACCCCTATTATTTACGCGCAACTTCAGAATAAATTACAGAACAAGGTGCAATGTTTCATTGATCCGATGACTTGACATGATTCAACCACAATCCACTCATTCGTAACCCCTCAACACATGGCTATTGGTGGGGTCGTCATCAAAACTAACTGAATAATTATAATTAAAAGACGAAATAACCCCCATATGATCTAACTGTTGGTGAGATTGCTTGTATCATAGATTAAAGAATATTACTATAGAGTAGGCAAGTATTCTATAGTCTAGTATGCTTGTATCCCTGTTAAAAAATGGAATAATTAGGTTTGAAAAATGGTTCAGATTTTTCTATGGCTTGGTGTAATGTGAAAGCCAGGTGAATGAAAATAGAATTAAATACTTAATAAATATAATTTATTATACAAAATCATTCCTATTAATTAAGTGGCACTTGTGAGATCTTGCTTCCGTTGTTCATAGATAATAAATAAATAATTAATTAATAAATAAATTTCAGATAGGCCTATAGCTAATGAAGCCAATCATTCACATAATTTTTAAATTAACGTAGAAACATCGCTTCTAATAGAATAATGAATAAACCAATACGTCTGCAGAGATGTTATTAATTAATTTCGAATGAAATTATCAACATATACAAAAGAATCTAAATTAAGAGTGTAAAAAAGTTCATTATAATATTATATTTTTATTATATTATAGATATTATGCTATATATTATGACTATGTTATATAATATAATATATTCGAATTAGTTGTAAGAGTTTGTTAATTTCCACTGTAGGTAATATCGGCGAATAGCCAGAAAGATTTTGAGTGTGGGAGTGAGAGGTGGGGTGGGGGGGGGGTGAATGCTAGCCTCGCACGTGCGTGCACGTGTGTGCACCTCGTCCCGAATTTCCCGCCGTCTCCGCCGTCGATTGGCACAGGACGACTGGGTGGTTCGATCCTTCAAAGCAAGCAGTCTGGTACTCGGCCCGATGTGCGACGCTGTCTCTGATATTTAATGCTTTTTGTAACGGTTTTGGGTTTTATTTTATTCACGTCTGTCTCTCGCCACAATTTATTAACTGGCTGGTTATTATTAATTATTTGGGTTTCTTGGACGAGCCGAGTATATAGTATTTCAATAAATAAAATTGTGACCAATTATACAGTTTATACTGTAGGTAGACCAACTGTTTAATGTTTTTCAATATAACCTACGTGAATAAAAATTGTTCTGAAATAAATTAAAGTTGAAACGATACTTATTTATTTATTCATCACTTTTATTGTTATTTTTTTATAACAGTTAGACACTGAAAATAAAGTACATTTTAACTTCATCCAGATATTCATTATTATATAGTAAAAACATTTGTCCGCCAGGTACTCTTTTACATTTAGAATATCCATGGTTTTCACCAACGTCCTCCAATTGCCGTGATCGCTCTGGAAGTGCAAGTTTGCACCCGGAATATATCATCCGTCCCTTGGCCAACAAGCATATGGTATATGACTTTCTACAACAGATGGATTCTTCCCACGGGTATTGTGAGTATGTATAATTGCAAATTGCTATTAACAACATACCTAATCACATTCAAAATATATAAGCAATGCAATGTTGATATTTTAAAATGTTTACAATCATTGGGTTTAAATACGCTCTGTGATGATTGACGTCGGTGAAATGTTTGAGGTGATGAGAAAATGAGATAAAACATTATTTTATTAGGTTCCTGTGGGAAAAAAGCCGGCTCGTGGGGATCCATGCCTGGTCTTCCCTAAAACTAGAAGAAATATGGCTAGTCATTGAAACTACGACGCACGTCAGTTACGATGGTCGACCGCGGCGAGAATCGAACCCAGCGTTCCTCAATCATGGTTCTATTGAATCAAACAAATAATACATATATGGAATGAATCATTTTTACGATCATGGTTTCAACAGGGGGGGGGGGGGATGTGACCCGGGCATTACTTATAAATTATAAAAGACGGTACAAATACCAGATTTATTTTGCAGACAGTAACCTGTTGCTGAACTGTCAGACTTTCTTTGATTGATGCCACTATCGTCGGGCTAGGAGCCGACAGCCGACCCCTTCGACCACAGCTGGGGGCGCGATATATATATATATATATATATATATATATATATATATATATATATATATTAATATATTAAATATATATATATATATATATATATATATATATACATATATATATATATATATATATATATATATATATATATATATATATATATATATATATATATATATCAATATATTAATATATTATATATATATATTAATATATTAAATATATATATATATATATATATATATATATATATATATATATATATATGTGTGTGTGTGTGTGTTCCTTTTTCAGCATTATTGCCGGAATGTGTTCCGCATTTGCATTTTTGGGAATATTATGATGACGATTATTGTTTGCTTAACGACCCCACCAACAGATAGGTCATACGGGGGTACGAATGAGGAGGTGTTTATGAAATTATCGAGTGATGATAAGTGAAAGGACGTTGACAAATACCCATGCCTTATGCGGGATTCGAACCCACGCCTGACGGTGAGTTCAGTTTCTGAAGCGGTGCCTCAGCTGACCGAGCTACCGAGGGCGGCTTGGGAATAATAATAATAATAATAATAATAATAATAATTTATTACCAGCGACTATACATGATACAGTATGGTAAATGTCAGCATTGAGTAAAAAAAACAATATAAAAAACAACATATCATATGAATACAAGATAACAATAAAAATGCAATGAATAATACAGATAGGCGTAATAATGTCTAGTCCAGAGCCTGGCGGTAGTTCAGGATAAGTTCAGGATAATATTTCAGGATAACGAATACTGAGGCAAGGACAACAGGCGCTTTTCCGACAACAGAATCGACTTGAATGTAATTTGTCAAACTGGTTTTCAGCGCTATTTACACGCATCCAAGAAAGCTAAACAATAGTCAGAAAAATGAATATATTTCGTGTGTATTTATTTATTTTATTTATTTCGTTTATTTTCCTTTCCTTATAATCACGCACAACAGATACAACAGATTACAAATGCAATAATAAAATTACCAACAACACATGATGAAAGGAAAATATATTACTGAGTGCAAGAAAGAAGAGATCGTGAGTTTGTACTCAGATTATAGGAACTAAAATTATATATAGGCCTAAGTCTTCATTTTATGAATATTTCTATGTATGTTTATATAATGTAGGCCTTTAAAAATGTGCGTGAATGGCGTAAACGCCGGGGCCTCAAAAATTACTGAAACAGGTGGGCCCTGGTTTGGACCAGTCCGAATCTGTGGTAAACTGTGTTCGAAAAAACAATGGCAATGAATCCAACTTGATTTCCTCGCAGCTCATTTATTATGCCTATATATTTTAGCGGCATTACATTTTTCTATTCGTGGCCCATGTTTATTTCATTCCATTTAATTTATTTATTAGTCCAAATTGATCATTGCATAGGATTATGCAAACAATATGTCAAGTTATGAAAAATACATAAAATAAAAAATAGTAGCGAAGTAGGCCCAATTGTGCTATTTTTCATAAATTATAAAAATTATAATATAATGATGAATAATAAACTGTACTATGAATATAATAATATGAATATAGAATACTATAGTGACGCAATAGTGCTATTTCTATCAAACTCAACAGGTATATAGTCGATCTTCCAAGCAATTGATAACCATCAAAAATATACATAATACATTTCATTTTAATATGAGAATACAGTATAGGCCTATGAATAGAATATTCAAGAATATAATTTCCTTATAATTTTGTCCGACTAAATAAATTAATTATAAGTTAGGCCTATATGGACACACATTTGATAAAAGTGCGCAAAAATATCCGTTTTGTTGGGAACATGAATCGGATTGGGGGGGGCCTATAGGCCTACATTTCAACATCGATGCGCGTGAAAGGATAAGAATTTCATTTTCAAAGAGTTCTTTTTTTCATTCTTAATTTTATGAGCAACGTCGCACTACGCACATCAACGAGAATACTATTTTTTCGAACCACCCCTATAATCACCGTTTTTATCACACCATTAGACGATTATGTACAATTCAGGTGGAATTCAAGTAATTTAATCAATTATGTATTTTCAAATTAATACCCACATCGAAATCTTAAAATAACTTGAAAAATGTACAAATAACAATGAATTTGAGCTCTTTTTGAAAAGACAAAGGGCAGCTAGCCAATCAGAGCTGCCGTCGGGTAAGAGCGCGTTATTAGCGGAAACGAATTACTAATCAGTCGTCTCGGAGATCTCCTGCAGTGAAGACCTGCGGTCGACAGCTCGAAAAATGGCGCAATTTCAGTAAAATCTACTAAAGTACCATTTTGACCGTGTGAATTATGTGTGGTAGTGGAGTTACATTGTTTTGAACTGTTAATCTTCCGAATTATATCAAGTATTCTCGAGTTAAACTACTTTCAAGTGAGTTTCAACTGACCGGTAAGCTACGCTTGGCCTATTGTTGGCTGGGATACCAAATTAGATCATTAATACATTATCTTTATGTAACGGGTCTCTTAAAATACAATATTTACATTGAATTTAGTATTGTGCATATATATTAAATTGTGTTAACTCATAGTGGTGCATATTACAGCAAGAAAATGGGATTTCTTCTAGCAAAAGTCCTTGGGTGGAAAAATGCTTCTTTTTCAGTCGCCATTTTTCCCGCCAGATATTTTCCGAGCGACGTGATGGCCCCGTAGTGACATTCCCGGTACGGAAATGGAGTCGAAAAAGTTTCCTGAATAGTTGCATTCTGAATTTTCTATTTGAAGGCTGTGGAAAACGAACTAAATTTCTAACGAATATATTTTGTGGGAGTGGCGCAAAGAATTCGTTTCCTGTGAAAATTCTTCGATTCGATTCCGAAACTATTTGTAGCCTATTTTGTCGAATATATAATTAGTTGTGTGAGAAATGCCCCAACTTGAGTTACATCTTCATTGATATTGTTCAAATCGTGTGAATTTCTCGTAGGCCTAGTACCCTAAAGAATTCTGTTGAATTAATTTTCTTCTGAATTATATCCCTTTTTCTGGAATTATAGAACACTATGAACTTCTTTCGCCTGCCCTGGAAAGCAATATTATATATATATATATATATATATATATATATATATATATATATATATATATATATATATATATATATATTATATATATATATATATATATATATATATATATATATATATATATATATATATATATATATACACACATATTTTAGACGGAGTGATTATTCTTGGCTGCAATATCAAATTTCATCATTCACGTTTATACCCATGAATACTTAGGCCTACACCAAGATGCGTTGAGGGTTGCGTTGGTTTGCCGTAATCCGTAATCATAATATATTTTATATAATCTATACAACTTTAATGGTAATACTAGTTGATGCCTGGATTCACGGAACGAAGGTCGTCTTCCGAATGAATAATAGAGTAAAACGCCGATAAAAGTGTAATTCATCTTTTTGTAATTTTTAGGATTTATTGCATTTGAAAGATGATTTCTTATCGTAAACCTCGCGACTGGAAATTAGCCTACTCTAAAATTATTTTTATTTTGTGTTATTTGTGTTGGCTATTCTGGTAGTGGTAGGCAACCTTCTTGGAACCGTTCGAAAAAAAAGCAAAGAAAGCCAAAAATTTCACTGTTTTTCGAACTGTTTTGTTTGTGTACCGGAACCGGAATAAGGGTAGTACAATAATCGCTGATCGTTCTAAAGAAAACTTTCACAATTTTATCATTTCAACATCGCACAATGAATAATTGAAAACGTGATTGTACCTGAAAAAATACGATTCTACTAATGTATTGTGACTGAAGTTTCTAATGTAAGTAATCGGGTACAACTTCGGCTTCTCCAAGTTGGATTTATTCAGTTAATCTATTGTTTCCTCTCAATTATTTCATGCTTTGTATTGTTGCATCAACGACCTCGCAAGTTGCTAAGTCTGTTGGGGGTGCGATAAACGCGATTGAATGTGATAACAAGATAAATACCCATGGCTAATACGGGACTCGAACTCACGCCCACCTCTGTTGTTTCATTATCAAACCATTGAGTTTGAAGTGTTAGCAAAGTATAACTAAGTTTAATACAAAAATGACAATACAAACTCATATTTTCTTGTAGAACATCTACATCTAAGTTACATTATTTTGTTTGATCTATTATCTATTATCTATTATCTTTGACACTATTTCTTGTTTACCTGAGTGGAGATATTTCGTTTCTATAGTTACATCCTTAACAGTAAATACGCGATGATAAAATAAGTGTTCTCTAAGCTTGAGTGTGATAACCAAGATGCATTGAGGGTTGCGTTGGTTTGCCGCCCGGCAACCAACCCAATGCACGCAACCCTCAATGCATCCTAATGTTGAAAGCCGGCTGAGTCGGTAAAGCAGTTCGCAGTATTATCGACCTTGCTTTTGTTTAGATTAATATTCTGTCTGGACGACTGTGTGACTATAACACTAACTTTTAAAATTTGGTCAAGGTTTATTTGAGCCTGTTAGGCAATACAATGAGGCCCGGTATTACCAACGTGGGAGTAGCTCCAACTGGCAGATAAAAGTTGTTATCACCATGGTTACCTGGGATATTTGTTCTCACCAACTCTCAGATAACTGCTAACTGGACTTGGTAATACCGGACCTAAGATGCATATCTAATTGCCCTTCTCCAGAATAAATTATTATTAGGCCTAGTAAACTTGTATACGTAAATTATTCTTATATATTCTTATTAATTATTAGTTATTATTATTAGTTAATTGTAAACCGTTTTTCCACCACTTTTTATTAACACCATTCTAATTTTTTAGGCCCAAAACAAATTGATACATTTATTACAAAATTATATTTAAATGTGTTTTTAAATAAAATGTTGGGCTCAACTCTTCTCGTGGTGAGAAGTCCTTTTGCTTCAAGAGTGCATGTTCTCTCACACACAAATTCAAATTCTAATTCCCATTCTAATAGGTTGGAATTGTTTTAAGAGAAAAATTGGTCGAAGGGTTTTTCCGGAAAAAAATCTGATAGCTTGGAAAATCTTGTAAGAATAACCCAGAGGAAAAATACTAGAAAAGTGAAAATTCTTCAGAATCTTGAAAATTCTCACTGTATATGGAGAATTGATCACATCTATGGCCGGTGAAAATTTCATCGTCGTCGAACAACAGTTGCTAAATTTATTAGCTATTATACACAGTGATTTTCACAACAATCGGATGAGACTTGACAGAGAAAACGCAATAAAAGTATACATTTCGAAGGAAATGATTCAATTCATATTGATATTCAATTTAATAATAGTACATATTGTTATTTGTAAGCCTAACTGTAATTCAATAATTCATTCATCCTAATTCAATAATTTATATTCGATTTATATTTAATTGATATTTGAATAATATTTTTGACATCAAATTGCTAGAAATGATTTATATTTATAACCGTGGCACTGTGATTCATGGCTTCATATATACAGACTCGATGGTTTCCAAATCAGAATCTGAATAGTAATCAGTATATTTCATACTAGTCGAACAAGGTGAGGAGATTCTTTGAGTAAATCTCATTTGAAAATCTTGCTCATTTTGCAACATAACGTACTGTATTAGCCTCGTTCAGTTACATCATTCCATGAATTTACATTCGAAAGTGATCAGTCGGATTAATAAATATTCTTCGCGCACTCAACTGTAGCTCGACATTAGTCTGACGCGACTGATTGTAATTCTGCGTTTATCTTGTTTACAGTGTGCCAACACGTCAGCAGAAATACACACACACACACACATCATGACGCTGTTGCCGATGTTCGATGTGGACGCACTGCGTTCATTTGTTCCGAGACGGAGTGAAGATGACCTTGAGACGTTCCAGATGCTGAGATCTGCAAGGGCAGTAACATTCATCAAACTAATACGTATAATTCATTGCTCAATACAATCATATATTGTATTTGTTAGTAGTGACAATGAGCGGAAGTATAAGTACCAATAGAACTTCTATGTTGCCACTAATGGTTAGGAATATAGCATTGTGTAGGTTTTTATAACAGCCTTGATTTGGTGTCAATTGGATTGGCTGATTCACAGCTGGAAGCTATAGACGGGTTCGAAACCTGCTTGTACCCTCGGTACCGGATTCTCTTTTGATTTGGTGTCAATTGGATTGGCTGATTCACAGCTGGAAGCTATAGATGGGTTCGAAACCTGCTTGTACCCTCGGTACTGGATTCTCTTTGATTTGGTGTCAATTGGATTGGCTGATTCACAGCTGGAAGCTATAGACGGGTTCGAAACCTGCTTGTACCCTTGGTACTGGATTCTCTTTGATTTGGTGTCAATTGGATTGGCTCATTACGGCTGATTCACAGCTGGAAGCTATAGACGGGTTCGAAACCTGCTTGTACCCGCGGTACTGGATTCTCTTTTATTTGGTGTCAATTGGATTGGCTCATTACGGCTGATTCACAGCTGGAAGCTATAGACGGGTTCGAAACCTGCTTGTACCCGCGGTACTGGATTCTCTTTTATTTGGTGTCAATTGGATTGGCTCATTACGGCTGATTCACAGCTGGAAGCTATAGACGGGTTCGAAACCTGCTTGTACCCGCGGTACTGGATCCTCTCAGCACGTAATGTCAAACAGGGGCCAGCACAGAATGAAAGCCGTAGGGTAGTACTTCGAGGTTGTAGACCTGCTTGCATCATAAGTAGGTTGAGTGACCAATCTGTGATTTACTTCAACCCGCATTTAGTTCAGTGACTTCTGAAGTCAACCAGTGGATACTAGATGATGGAATTATTCAGAAGCGACGATATTATTCAGTCTATTCCTATCGTATATATATATTGTTTGCTCAACGATCCTACCAACAGAAATTGTAATTAGGCAACTTGGTTCATTCACAGATCATGTAGATTTCTACTAGATTTGAGCTTCGCTAACATTTGGGTGGGTGATTTTGATTTGATAAGGTACAAGGTATCACATATTCAATTAATTGATCAAAGACATTTGAGCAATGAATCGATGAACATGAGTAACGACTCGGAATAACTTATTTAACAAAAAGTTTTGTTTTCTTTGTATCATTTTTTATGTGAGTAGCATATTGTTAGCAACCAATTTCGAAGTGACGTGAAGACTAAGAGACGTGAAGACAAAGAGACGTGAAGACAAAGAGACGTGAAGACGAAGAGACGTGAAGACGAAGAGATGTGGAGACGTGAAGACGGAGAGACGTGAAGACGAAGAAACGTGAGAACAAAGAGACGTGAAGACTCTCGGAAAGGTTAAAACGAAGAGACGTGAAGACAAAGAGACGTGAAGACGCTCGGAGAGGTGAAAACGAAGGGACGTGAAGACGAAGAGACGTGAAGATGAAGAGACGTGAAGACGAAGAGATGTGAAGACGAAGAGACGTGAAGATGAAGAGACGTGAAGACGGAGAGACGTGACGACGGAGAGACGTGAAGACGGAGAGACGTGAAGACGAAGAGACGTGAAGACGGAGAGATGTGAAGACGAAGAGACGTGAAGACGGAGAGACGTGAAGACGGAGAGACATGAAGACGAAGAGACGTGAAGACGGAGAGATGTGAAGACGAAGAGACGTGAAGACGAAGAGATGTGGAGACGAAGAGATGTAGAGATGTGAAGACGTGAAGACGAAGAGACGTGAAGATGAAGAGACGTGAAGACGAAGAGATGTGAAGACAGAGAGATGTGAAGACGAAGAAACGTGAAGACGAAGAGATGTGAAGACGAAGAGACGTGAAGACAAAGAGATGTGAAGACGAAGAGACGTGAAGACGAAGAGATGTGGAGACGAAGAGATGTGAAGACGAAGAGACGTGAAGACGAAGAGACGAGAAGACGAAGAGAGGTGGAGAAAAAGAGAAGTGAAGACGAAGAGAGGTGGAGACAAAGAGAAGTGAAGACAAAGAGACGTGAAGACGAAGAGACGAGAAGACGAAGAGACGAGGAGACGAGAAGACGAAGAGACGTGAAGATGAAGAGACGTGAAGACGAAGAGATGTGAAGACGGAGAGACGTGAAGACGAAGAGACGTGAAGACGAAGAGACGTGAAGACGAAGAGATGTGAAGACGAAGAGATGTGGAGACGTGAAGATGAAGAGACGTGAAGACGAAGAGACGTGAAGACGAAGAGACGTGAAGACGAAGAGACGTGAAGATGAAGAGACGTGAAGACGAAGAGATGTGAAGACGAAGAGACGTGAAGACGAAGAGATGTGAAGACGGAGAGACGTGAAGACGAAGAGACGTGAAGACGGAGAGACGTGAAGACGGAGAGATGTGAAGACGAAGAGACGTGAAGACGAAGAGACGTGAAGACGAAGAGACGTGAAGACGAAGAGACGTGAAGACGAAGAGACGTGAAGATGAAGAGACGTGAAGACGAAGAGATGTGGAGACGAAGACATGTGAAGACGCTCGGAGAGGTGAAAATGTGAAGACGAAGAGATGTGAAGATGAGGAGATGTGAAGACGAAGAGACGTGAAGACGGAGAGACGTGAAGACGGAGAGACGTGATGACGAAGAGATGTGGAGACGTAGAGACGGGAAGAGGAAGAGACGTAAAAACGAAGATTCTTGAAGGGTTTAGTTGGGTGAAAACGTGGAGATGCTGGGAGATGTGAAGACATGGAGAGGTGAAGATGCTTGGAGACGTAAAGTCAAAGTGCTAATAACTCTGTGCTAGGAATTTCATCGTTCAGTTTTTAACAATGTCTCATCTAATTTGGTACTGTGTCGACTATTGTCAAATAACGGCTAGTTGAGAGCTTTCATATAGTAGCAATACACAGGTTCGAAACCTGCTTGTATCATAGGTGCTAATCCTATCGGCACACAATGTCAGCTATAGGGTTGGCAGCACTGGTCAACCGAGCTGTACGATAGTAATACGAGGTTCTAGACCTGCTTGTTCCTTCAGTCCCTCATTTTATGTGGCTTTAGTGAAAGTCATTATGAATATAATAAGAATAGAATATTCATCCACATAGGGAGCTGCTTGCAAACATCTGGGATGCGCATTTATTTTTTGTGTTTTTTTTTATCAAGTCGCATGCTCGGAAAATCGTTCTGGATCTCCATCATCTTTCTAGTTTAGTCGGGCAATATATTACCTTGATTTCGGAAATATGTCCGAGCGTGGGTTCGAGTCCTGCCTAGTTTCTTGTGTGAACATTCATTCATCATCTGCTCATTACAACCCCCAAATAATCTAGTTGTTGGTGGGATTCCTAGCAATTATTGTTCATCGTCATGTGATTATACTCGAATGTTCATACTGTACATCACTATACAGTGTAATCAATGGTATTTATTTCTCAGTGGCGTCAGTAAAAATAATACTGTGCAATCAATGGTATTTATTTCTCAGTGGCGTCAGTAAAAATCATACTGTGTAATCAATGGTATTCATTTCTCAGTGGCGTCAGTAAAAGTCTCCATAGAATAAGTTGGAATGAAATATTGATTCATGTACGAAGTTTATATATATATAAATATATATGTTTATATATAGCCAGTCATTCTTCCATAAAATCTCAACTTTGAAGTCTATTCAATGTGGAATTAATTAAATAGATATATTACTTTGTATGGTTTTCAAATTGAAGAAGTAATGTTATTGAACTTTCAGTATCATTCTTCTGAAAGTTTTTTTTTAAATTTTGATTGAATTTTAACGTGCTCTCCTCGTGTGTGTTTGTGGTCTGATTTCTGCACGTATAGGTCAAACGGCTGATACAACCATTTTGTTTTTTGCTTACACTAGATTTAGATAGGACTAACAATTATTTTCAAATGGTTCATTTTATATATTTTATAATCACATTTGAATTTCTATAATTGATTTTTCGTTGGTGAATATTCATTAGTCCATTTGTTCATCCATTTATTTATCTATTATATTTACATTATTATTTTTATATTTATATTATTTTTATTATCATTATTTTTTTATTTGTATGTGTATTTGTAATTCGTATTTGTTGTTCAATAGATTAATTCAATGGAGATTCGATTTAATTATTGATGATTAATATTTGATGAATTGATAGATCTAATAGAACTGTGGGATGGTAACACAAGGTTTCAGATCTGCTAGGATTTCCAGTGGTTGAGTAGAAGTTATCATGATTATATATGTAATGGAATAATAATTTATTCACAGCTGCTTGCGATCGTGATTGATATTTAGCATCTTCCCAGTTTGGTCAGACAACATATTGTGTTGATATTGGGAATTAGTCTGAGCATGGGTTCAAGTCCCGCATATGTTTTTTTGTGTTCAAAGCTTCATTTATTATCTGCTCATTCCAACCCCCCAAATAATTTAGCTGTTGGTGGGATCTCGAGGAATCAGTAATATTTGTCATGGAATCTTTTTTTTTTTTTAAATAACATCGAAACTTGATATATAATCATTGTTCCCCAATTAAGGCTGTGGATGAAAGATAGGATCATTTGGACGGGGCACCACAAGGGCGATCTTACCACTTCGAAGTTATAGGCTTTTACCGTATTTCTCTTTATAATGTTGTAATCAATGGTATTTGATTCTCAGTGACTTCAGTGGAAGTCATAGAATAAGAAATAATGGAATATTAATTCATCTGTGAAGTAGGCTGATTGCATAGAAATGGTATCTGCATTTTTTTTTTTCACAATTAGACATACCCGTACCAAGAATTGTGTATTTTATATTTTTCACTTCTGCATCACAGATTTGAGTACTTTGTAACCAATAACTTGTCAATATATTCATATCAGGTATTCTTGAATATCACTCACGCTGTGATATACACCCTGAGGATGGCGTGAGTGATATTGCGTTGATACCTGGACACCGTAGCTGCCTTGAATCTGTTGTTGATACAATATTCTCTTGCCGTAGTTCACCGCTGAGCATCAGCAGAGTCCTCGGCACAGCCCCCTGGATCATCTCACGGCAACAACCGTCTCCCGTCCCAACAGAAGCCTGCGTCATCACTACAAGAATCACCACATGACACGCAGATATAGGATTACTTCGCTTCCAGAGTGAAAAGTGTTTTGTCAGTTTAAATTCAGTGTTTATTTCTCTCTTCTAAAATGTGCAGCTGTGTCAAGTTTACGTTGCTCTGATTCGCAACGTATAGTATGTGTCATTCCAGTATACGTGCCACACACGTCTGAGTGATCCATTCACTGCTATTACCCGGTGAGCTTACTTGAGTTGCTTATTTTAAAATCAAATATTTCCAAAATGGAGATATACAATCAATTTCAACGAGCTGTATTTGCGTCATAAATTCTGTTGAACAACAATGAATGGAACAATTTCTAATCCTCTTGACTTTCGTAAATGTTTTCATTATATTCAATGTCCCGATAATGTGGTTCCACATAAGACTTTGACGATGAATTTTCATTCTTGAGAATAACCCCGATTGAAATGTCTCACGCACATCACAACTTCCATGAATGTTTCTTGTAGGCCTATACACCCGATGTTAGCTTTACACACCATGATTGTTATATTGTTTTTTATCTTCTTTTTCAGTGTTTGTCGTGTCATTAATTACTAAGGAGGCTCGTACAAACACGTGAGCAGAAATACAGACACTCTTGAGCTATCGCCGCAGTCTTTCATCGTGTTGGCAGCTCAGAGTCGCTGTACTTCATCGTATTGGCAGCACTGCAGTATGGTATTCTATTCTCTCAATCCTTATTCATTTTTTTACCAGTTTTAGAATAATTAGAGCTGTCAGTAACACTGGTTAGCTTCTTGGAACTGGATCGGTTAGGCCTAAAAACCAACCTAGAGTCATGGGTTTGAATCCCATCTATATCCACAATACAGCCCGACACAGGGCTAGGGTCCAAGTCTCTTGGCATCTCCAGTAACTACTGTAGTTAGCGTATAATAGTTCTGTCAGCCGTACAGACGGAGCAGAACTTTGACAGACGAGGCACAAGAGGCCAGATTTCATCAACAAGAGGGCTAGGGTTCGAAACTCTTCAATACCTACGATTGCCAGCTGGGAAAAGTTGTTTTATACTCCCGAGTTGACCAAGAATCAGGCTATGAAAGCCAACAAGTCAGGAGGCTATTCAATGCATGAATAACGCTCATTGCTCCTAGACAGAGAGATCGAGGGGTTCAATCCCCAGGAGTCTTGGGTTCAAATCTCTGATATATCTGGCCAGTCATTAATTAGGATGATTTAATTCATGTACGGTTCTCTGTATAGTAATCTTCTGTCTCTCGTCTGGACCGGGAGTCTGTGCCCACGGAACACGTCGCCTGGTTGACTATTGGATCTACACAACACCTCCTGTTGCCCTGGAAACCCAATTGAAGACTGGTGTATATTGGTGGCTTCACGCTGCGAGCGTCCACACACAGACCGAGTGGAGGCCAGGGGAACACGCTACAAGAGGGTGAAGGCGGTATCGTTGAAACTATTACCACATGTTACGGACATTAGCTGCCAATATATTAGAATCACTTAACAAGTTCACCACCAAGTGTGGAGTTATGGGTTCGAATCCCTGCTTTGCATGTGTTTTATCAACACAGATTCTAGGGTTCATAAGTCCTTCGGTAGCTTGGATTCTTCTTCGGTTAGTGATCTTAGTGCCAGAAACTAATCACATCAAGTCAAGTAACGTTTTATTCCAAACGTAAAAACATTATATGATAACATGATCACTCACTCATGCGTATGGGCTGGGTGCCTTACAAGTATTGAAATATGTTTAGTTTGAAATGAGAAGGAATTAAACTGAATGAATAATTGATTGAATGAATTTACATAAAGATACATAAAATATAATGAAATAGTAATCAGTACTATTCGAACATATGTCATTTTGATAGTTATGTACTCAAATGTTTGCATCATGACCCCAACACAAGCTAGGTTATTTGGGCTACCACAATTTGCTTACAGATTACGTAAACTCATACTAGATAGGCTCGTGTAATTATTTCCGACATCGTGGATTAAGTTCTATATGACTGCATTTATGAGGTACATCATTTATTTATTCATTTATTTTATCACACAATAAATCACTCTCCATACAAAATCAACATAAGTATTCGAGCTTCCAGAGAGAATCTCTGGTGGGGGAGCAAATGAAATGTAATTACATGTTGTATCCGTCAGCTGGTGTACTAATGGATTGAGTTATCAAATTACATTATTATATCAAAAAACAAAAATTAACTTTGACCCCAATATTGTTGTTGATTATAAAATACATTTGATTGATATTTTGAATTGATTTATCTTGATTACACTTTCAATATTTTTAGGTACATAATTATATGAACGTACAGTTTTGGTATTGACTGTCATTTAACCAATATTTGTTCTTGTTGATTCAATGTGTATATCAATAGCTTGTCTTGTATTTTACTATATAGACCTATATTATTATATAGTATTATTATGTTATATCATATATTATATTATTATATATATATTATTATATATTATTAACTACTTTATTTCGAATAATTGAAATGGGGTGGTAAGATCGCCCTTGTGGTGCCCCGTCCAAACTATCCTACTTTTCATCCAAAGCCTTAATTGAGGAACAATGATTTTGTATCAAGTTTTGATGATATTAGGGTGAAAAAATATATATATAGGCCTATATATATTATTCAATATATTATACATTATTCTATCTTATTATAATTATCATTAAATATTATTATAGTATCAATTATATTATATTATCTCTGAGTTAAATATTAGTTTAGTACCGGTAGGCCTACTGAGTTATGATAATCTACTTCATATTCCATGTGTGAAGAGAGCTGGTGCTGCATTTTTTCAACTGATACTGAATGTGAGTGAGAACAACCAGGAACTAGAAGCTTTTCCTGGAATACCAGGAGACGAATAATGTTCACGAGAGAAGTCATCCGGAAGTCGTGGAAGTCTCTCCGTCTTCAATTGACATCATTGAGGAATTTCTCATCAAGCATGTGTCGTTATCAAGCAACTTCTCATCAACTCTCGGAGAGACTTCTCGCCTTCAAGAGACTTCCCGACTCCAAGAGACTTCCCGCCTTCAAGAGACCTCCCGACTCCAAGAGACTTCTCGCCTTCAAGAGACCTCCCGACTCCAAGAGACTTCTCGCCTTCAAGAGACCTCCCGACTCCAAGAGACTTCCCGCCTTCAAGAGACCTCCCGACTCCAAGAGACTTCCCGCCTTCAAGAGACCTCCCGACTCCAAGAGACTACCCGCCTTCAAGAGACCTCCCGACTCCAAGAGACTTCCCGCCTTCAAGAGACTTCCCGCCTCCAAGAGACTTCCCGCCTCCAAGAGACTTCTCGCCTCCATGAGACTTCTCGCCTTCGAGAGACTTCTCGCCTTCAAGAGACTTCCCGCCTTCAAGAGACCTCCCGACTCCAAGAGACTTCCCGCCTCCAAGAGACTTTTGCCATCAAGAGACTTCTCGCCTTCAAGTGACTTCTCGCCTCCAAGAGACTACTCGCCTCCAAGAGACTTCCCGCCTTCGAGAGACTTCCCGCCTTCGAGAGACTTCTGGCCTTCAAGAGACTTCACACCTTCAAGAGACTTCCCGCCTTCGAGAGACTTCCCGCCTTCGAGAGACTTCTTGCCTCCAAGAGACTTCCCGCCTTCAAGAGACTTCTCACCTCCAAGAGACTTCTCACCTTCAAAAGACTTCTCGCCTTCAAGTGACTTCTCGCCTTCAAGTGACTTCTTGTCTTCAAGAGACTTCTCGCCTTCAGGAGACTTCTCGCCTCCAAGAGACTTCTGGCCTTCAAGAGACTTCACACCTTCAAGAGACTTCCCGCCTTCGAGAGACTTCCCGCCTTCGAGAGACTTCTCGCCTCCAAGAGACTTCCCGCCTTCAAGAGACTTCTCACCTCCAAGAGACTTCTCACCTTCAAAAGACTTCTCGCCTTCAAGTGACTTCTCGCCTTCAAGTGACTTCTCGCCTTCAAGTGACTTCTCGCCTTCAAGTGACTTCTCGCCTTCAAGAGACTTCTCACCTTCAGGAGACTTCCCGCCTTCAAGTGACTTCACGCCTTCAAGAGACTTCCCGCCTTTAAGCGACTTCTCGCCTCCAAGAGACTTCTCGCCTCCAAGAGACTTCTCACCATCGAAAAACTTCTCGCCTCCGAGAGACTTCTCACCTTTGAAAGACTTCTCGCCTTCAAGTGACTTCTCGCCTTCAAGAGACTTCCTGCCTTTAAGTGACTTCCCGCATCCAAGTGACTTCCTGCCTTCTAGAGACTTCTCATCTTCAAGAGACTTCCTGCCTTCAAGTGACTTCCCGCATCCAAGTGACTTCCCGCCTTCAAGTGACTTCTCGCCTTCAAGAGACTTCTCGCCTCCAAGAGACTTCTTACCTTCGAAAGACTTCTCGCCTTCAAGAGACTTCCTGCCTTCAAGAGACTTTTCGCCTTCAAGAGACTTTTCGCCTTCAAGTGACTTCCCGCCTTCAAGTGACTTCTCGCCTCCAAGAGACTTCTCACCTTCAAGAGACTTCCCGCCTCCAAGAGACTTCCCGCCTCCAAGAGACTTCTTGCCTCCAAGAGACTTCCTGCCTTCGAAAGACTTCTCGCCTTCAAGAGACTTCTCGCCTTCAGGAGACTTCTCATCTTCAAGAGACTTCCCGCCTGCAAGTGACTTCCGCCTTCGAGTGACTTCCCGCCTTCAAGTACCTTCTCACCTTCGAAAGACTTCTGCCTTCAAGTGACTTCTCGCCTTCAGAAGACTCCTCATCTTCAAGAGACTTCCGCCTTTAAGTGACTTCCCACCTTCAAGTGACTTCTTGCCTTCAAGTGACTTCTCACCTTCAAGAGACTTCCTGCCTTCAAGAGACTTCCCGCCTCCAAGAGACTTCCCGACTTCAAGAGACTTCCCGCTTCCAAGAGACTTCCCGCCTTCAAGTGACTTCCCGCCTCCAAGAGACTTCCCGCCTCCAAGTGACTTCTTGCCTTCAAGTGACTTCTCACCTTCAAGTGACTTCTTGCCTTCATGAGACTTCCTGCCTTCAAGAGACTTCCCGCCTCCAAGAGACTTCCCGCCTCCAAGTGACTTCTTGCCTTCAAGTGACTTCTCACCTTCAAGTGACTTCTTGCCTTCATGAGACTTCCTGCCTTCAAGAGACTTCTGCCTCCAAGTGACTTCTCGCCTTCAAGTGACTTCTCGCCTTCAAGAGACTTCTGCCTTCAAGTGACTTCTCGCCTTCAAGTGACTTCTCGCCTTCAAGAGACTTATCACCTTCGTCAGACTTCTCATCTTCCATAGACTTCCCGCCTACAAGTGACTGCCCGCCTTCAAGAGACTTCCCGCCTCCAACAGACTTCCCGCCTTCAAGAGACTTCTCACCTTCAAGAGACTTCCCGCCTTCAAGAGACTTCTCGCCTTCAAGTGACTTCTCGCCTTCAAGATCTTCGGAGTGGCTCCTCTTCTGAACAACCTCTTGTCTTCAAGTAACGCACCGTCATCAGGTGCTGTTCAATACTTGCATTAGTTCAATTAGTGTTATATCTACTAGACACATATCATCATTAGACATTATTATACCTTTCTCCAGTTCAATAGGCAAATCAGTCATTTATAGCATTATAAATATTTCAAGTCTCATAATTCTCATTTCTATTGTTGTTACTATTCAATTAGCAATATTGTTATCATTATTATTATAACGGATGTATTATAGGTTATGTCCATCATTAGGATGGATATAATGCATATTGTTGTGTTGTTGATATTATTTTACCAATTTCAAATTATTCTATACTGAAATATTATTATATTATTGTCATTATCATTATTTATTACTACGCTTTATTACTTGTTTTAATTACGGGAATTATTATCCCAATTGTATTTGAATCATCCCAGTGTTACCAAGCATCAAGAAGTACTGTACATATTGACATTGCGGATAAAGTGAGACTTCAAAGTGTTGAACTTTAGACTGATACGGAAAGACCTCGATGGTAAGGGTAAGGGCAGACTGATGTATTCCATTACACATGCTGTACCATGTATTATGCTCCACAGAATAAAAGGATAATTATTATTATCATTATTATTATTATTATTATTATTAATATTATTATTATATCATTATATTGTATAGTGTTTTGTGTATAGTGTATTGTATTATATAGTGTTCATTATATTGTATTTTTCTGCTGACAAGCTGTTTTTGCAGCTTAGCGGATATCAATGTATTTCTAAGATTACTGTTTCTTGTGTGAAAAAAAAGAAGATAATATGCAAAGAGTGGAACCAGAAAGCATTTGAGAGGTTATTGGTGTGTCGAAGAAAACCTGGAAGACCAAGAGGAAGATGGGAAGACAGATAAGTGGGAGCGTGAGGAGAAGAAGAGGTGTATGTGAACATGTGGAAAAAGAAAGATTGTGGGAAGAAGGGAAATCATGGTGAATATTAGTAGAGATGGAGAAGAGAAAGATGATGCTACATGATTGGCCAGCCGCTATTAATTGCGAGGCTTCAGATGATTGTTATCTTCTACCGATGCCGAGATGATGTTTTACTTTATGTTCTTGTACATTTTTTTTTGTGTGCTTTTTTATATTATCATTATTATCATTATGATATATAAATTACCATTTGGTCATATTAGTAGTAGTATTAGAAGTAGTGTTTATCTCTTTAACCCTCTTTCGAGGATTTTCGGTACCTAATTAAGATATTTTATGATATAACTTATAAATAGCATTACAATTGTGTATGGCAGTTAGCCGTCGTTCATTATTCATCAACGAATCAGTATTCACAGTCTGAATAACACTTGTTGGATCCTATGTAATTCACTAGGATCTCAATGAATAATACGATGTACAAATGAAGCTTTTTCACTCGTAAAGTTTGCTACATCAATAAATGAATTCTAGTATTTCTGACGACGATATTTAATTCTTCATATTGCCAGTCTGCCTCGGTTAGTCTAGACGTTGCATTGGAAATCCAGTCGGGCGTGGGTTCGATTCCCATATGAGAAAAGGTTTCTGTTACCATCATCTATCTGATGATGGAGAGTGGAGTTTTAGCCACCCTGGTACAAACCAATAATTTCAATAATCAAATCAACAAAGGTTGGCTAACTGCCTGGTAGAGAGCACTGCACTTCGGTGTAGAGTTGTACTACAGGCAAGCTGCCACCGTTCAGGCCACGGACACGGCACTACGGTGCGTAGGGCATATCATGAGTAGGTTATTAGTTGTGGGTTCAGGGTTCGAATCCCTGCTGGCAGTCCATATCAGTTCTATCAATGAGAGGCTAGGGTTCGAGTCCCTTAGCGCCATCAGTACTACTGTAGTCAACACGCCTTTGTTCTCAGTTGAGCAGATAAGGCACACCTCTGAGAGCTGAGAACCAAGAGGTCTGTGATTATATCAACATGGAGTCTAGGGTTCGAATCTCTTCTCCTTGTCTCAAAGACGTCATGTCAACAAAGGCTAGGGTTCAAGTCCCTTTGTACTACCGTAAGTCCGAGCAGACCGAGGGTACCTACGAGAGTTAAGGAACAAGCGTTCTGAGATTTTATCAACGAAACGCTTGGGTTCAAGTCCCTTGACATCTTCAGTGACCACCATAGTTAGTTCATAAAACTTCCATCAGTTGATCATTCTCTTTCGAGAAAAGGTTTCTGTTACCATCATCTATCTGATGATGGAGAGTGGAGTTTTAGCCACCCTGGTACAAACCAATAATTCCGATAATCGATCAATATTTTTTTCAGATAATCGATATTCGACCAATTTTTTTTCTTGCACTGTAGGGTGGTAATTTTTTTTCAACCAATTTTTTTTTCAATAATCGATCCTTTTTTTCAGCACTGTTGGGTCATGATTCTTTTTCTGAAATTCATGGGTCTTTTTTTTCTGTTCTGCGATTATTTTTCTCGTCGCCATTTTGAATTTTCAACCCTCAATTTCATATTTAATAATTAATTTGAATAGGAAATATCTTTTACCTTTCAATGATATCTTTTACGGTCATTCTTGCCCCCAAATAACCTAGGTGTTGTTGGAATCTTTGAGCAAACAATAGTCAGCATGTGAATAGTGTAGGGTCTATATTGGTATTCTGCTAGAATTAATTGTCAAATTCATCACGGCGGCTTCACGAGAAGCCTTGGACAGGATAGAATAAAACATTAATTTCATCCATTTACATAGTAGGCTCTCTAGAGCTTCCAGATATGTTCATTCTGTTTGTTTTTTTCAACATCACATATTTATCTGTGTAATCAAACTTTGTCATTACTGCTTCCTAGTTTAGAAATCTCTCATCAAAATAGCAGATAGTTGTAGTCAGATCAGGTATCCAGGAATATCACCTGCCGCTGTAATATATACCCAACAAACTGCGGAAGTGATATTGCCTCGGGCATAGTAGTAGTACAAGTAGAAGTGTTTAATCCTTAAACCCTCTTACGAGGAAATCAGTACACAATATTATTTTCATACGTCACAATATAACTTATAAATAGCATTATACAGGGAGGGCTATCAACTGCCGCAGTAATATATACCAAGAGGACTGCGGAAGTGATATCGCCTCGGGACTGAGATTCTGCCTTGAATATATACTAACGATTATTCTCTCATGTCATAGTTTCTTTGCAAGGACTACGCCACAGCTTCGTAACGTCAACAGTGAGCTACCTACCCACAGACAGCATCCATCTACAGACCGAGAGAAGACAAGCGGAAGACGATTCAAGAAGTAGGAGGGTGAAGACGGTATCGTAGAAACTATTATAATCTTTTAGGGTTTTTCTTGATTATTTCATAAACACTCCCGGCACGGAACAAAGGTTGGCTAACTGCCCGGTAGAGAGCACTGCACTTCGGTGTAGAGTTGTACTACAGGCAAGCTGCCACCGTTCAGGCCACGGACACGGCACTACGGTGCGTGGGGCATATCATGAGTAGGTTATCAGTCGTGGGGCCAGGGTTCGAATCCCTGCTCGCAGTCCATGTCAGTTCTATCAATGAGGGGCTAGGGTTTGAGTCCCTTAGCACCATCAGTACCACCTAGTCTACACGCCCTGGTTCTCAGTTGAGCAGATAAGGCATACCTCCGAGAGCTGAGGACCAAGAGGTCAGGGTTCAAGTCCCTTGGTATCGACAGTTACCACTGTAGTTGGCGTATAACAGTTCTGTCCTCTGAACAGACTGAATATCACACCGAGAGTGGAGGACCAAGCGGTTGGAGACCTCATCAACAAGAGGTCCAGGGTTCAAATCCCTTCTCTATCTTCGTTTCTGCCATTATTGATGGATCATCACTTCTTCGTTCATTGAGTTGACCAATAATCAAGCTATCAAGGCCAAGAGGTCAGGTAATTGGTTAATGCATGGTTAACACTTGTTGATTCCGGACTAATAGGTCAAGTATTTTCATCAACTAGGGTTGGAATCCCTTCATTTTCTTCAGTTCTCTCAGTAACTACCATATTTAACGCTCGGTAGTTCTAGACAGAGTGGTCAAGATGTTCAATCTATACCAGGAGGCTGGGGTTCGAATCCCTGATAGATCTGGCAGTACTTTATGAACAATTAGTCATCAATCAAAATAGAAGATTTTATTTGTGTTCTCTGTAAAGTAATCTTCAGTCAGTTGTCTGGACAGGGAGTCTGTGCCCACGGAACGTGTCACCTGGTTGACTATTGGATCTACACAAGACCTCCTGTTGCCCTGGAAACCCAATTGAAGACTGGTGTATATTGGTGGCTTTACGCTGCGAGCGTCCACACACAGACCGAGTGGAGGCCAGGGGAACACGCTACAAGAGGGTGAAGGCGGTATCGTTGAAACTATTACCACATGTTACGGACATTAGCTGCCGATATATTAGAGTACTTTCCAGGAGTGTGATGAAAGGAAGGCAGGTTCCTCTTTCAACTTCTTCAATAAACACTCTCGGCACGAAACAAAGGTTGGCCAACTGCCCGGTAGAGAGCACTGCACTTCGGTGTAGAGTTGTACTACAGGCAAGCTGCCACCGTTCAGGCCACGGACACGGCACTACGGTGCGTGGGGCATCTCATGAGTAGGTTATTAGTCCTGGGTTCAGGGTTCGAATCCCTGCTCACAGTCCATGCCAGTTCTATCAATGAGGGGCTAGGGTTCGAGTCCCGTAGCACTATCAGTACCACCCAGTCAACACGCCTTTGTTCTCAGTTGAGCAGATAAGGCACACCTCTGAGTGCTGAGAACCAAGAGGTCTGTGATCATATCAACATGGAGTCTAGGGTTCGAATCTCTTCTCCTTGTCTTAAAGACGTCATGTCAACAAAGGCTAGGGTTCAAGTCCCTCCGTACTACCGTAAGTCCGAGCAGACCGAGGGTACCTACGAGAGTTGAGGAACAAGCGTTCTGAGATTTTATCAACGAAACGCTTGGGTTCAAGTCCCTTGACATCTTCAGTGACCACCATAGTTAGTTCATAAAACTTCCATCAGTTGATCATTCTCTTTCGAGAAAAGGCTTCTGTTATTATCATCCAACTGATGAGGTGGAGTGGAGTTTGAGCCATCCTGGAACAAATCAATAATTCCAATAATCGGAACAGTATTTTTTCAGATAATCAATATTCGACCAATTTTTTTCTCACCGGGTAGTAATGTTTTTTTGATTAATATTCTTTCTCACACTTTTGGGTGGTGATTTTTTTCCGACCATTTTTTTTTCCCGATATTCGGTCATTTTTTTCCGCACTGTTGGGTGATGATTCTTTTTCTGAAATTCATGTTTTTTTTTCTGTTCCACGATTAACCATTTTGATTTTTCAATCCATTATTTAATATTTAATAATTAATTTGAATACAAAATATCTTTCACTTTTCACTAATATCTTTTACGGTCATTCTTTCCCCCAAATAACCTAGGTGTTGTTGGAATCTTTGAGCAAACAATAGTCAGCATGTGAATAGTGTAGGGTCTATATTGGTATTCTGCTAGAATTAATTGTCAAATTCATCACGGCGGCTTCACTAGAAGCCTTGGACAGGATAGAATAAAACATTAATTTCATCCATTTACATAGTAGGCTCTAGAGCTTCCAGATATGTTCATTCTGTTTGTGTTTTTCAACATCACATATTTATCTGTGTAATCAAACTTTGTCATTTCTGCTTCCTAGTTTAGAAATCTCTCATCAAAATAGCAGATAGCTGTAGTCAGATCAGGTATCCAGGAATATCACCTGCCGCTGTAATATATACCCAACAAACTGCGTGAGTGATATTGCCTCGGGCATAGTAGTAGTACAAGTAGGAGTGTTTATTCCTTGAACCCTCTTACGAGGAAATCAGTACACAATACTATTTTCATACGTCTCAATATATCTTATAAATAGTATCATACAGGGAGGGCTATCAACTGCCGCAGTAATATATACCAAGAGGACTGCGGAAGTGATACGCCTCGGGACTGAGATTCTGCCTTGAATATATACTAACGATCATTCTCTCATGTCATAGTTTCTTTGCAAGGACTACGCCACAGCTTCGTAACGTCAACAGTGAGCTACCTACCCACAGACAGCATCCATCTACAGACCGAGAGAAGACAAGCGGAAGACGATTCAAGAAGTAGGAGGGTGAAGACGGTATCGTAGAAACTATTATAATCTTTTAGGGTTTTTCTTGATTATTTCATAAACACTCCCGGCACGGAACAAAGGTTGGCTAACTGCCCGGTAGAGAGCACTGCACTTCGGTGTAGAGTTGTACTACAGGCAAGCTGCCACCGTTCAGGCCACGGACACGGCACTACGGTGCGTGGGGCATATCATGAGTAGGTTATCAGTCGTGGGGCCAGGGTTCGAATCCCTGCTCGCAGTCCATGCCAGTTCTATCAATGAGGGGCTAGGGTTCGAGTCCCGTAGCACCATCAGTACTACCTAGTCAACACGCCCTGGTTCTCAGTTGAGCAGATAAGGCACACCTCCGAGAGCTGAGAACCAAGAGGTCAGGGATCAAGTCCCTTGGTATCGACAGTTACCACTGTAGTTGGCGTATAACAGGTCTGTCCTCTGAACAGACTGAATATCACACCGAGAGTGGAGGACCAAGCGGTTGGAGACCTCATCAACAAGAGGTCCAGGGTTCAAATCCCTTCTCTATCCTCGTTTCTGCCATTATTGATGAGACATCACTTTATCGTTCATTGGGTTGACCAATAATCAAGCTATCAAAGCCAAGAGGTCAGGTAATTGGTTAATGCATAGTTAACACTTGTTGATTCTGGACTAATAGGTCAAGTATCTTCATCAACTAGGGTTTGAATCCCTTCATTTTCTTCAGTTCTCTCAGTAACGGCCATATTTAACGCTCGGTAGTTCTAGACAGAGTGGTCAAGATGTTCAATCTATACCAGGAGGCTGGGGTTCGAATCCCTGATAGATCTGCCACTCATTTATGATCAATTGATCATCAATCAAAATAGAAGATTTAATTTGTGTTCTCTGTATAGTAATCTTCTGTCAGTTGTCTGGACCGGGAGTCTGTGCTCACGGAACATATCGCCTGGTTGAGTATTGGATCTACACAAGTCCTCCTGTTGCCCTGGAAACCCAATTGAAGACTGGTGTATATTGGTGGCTTTACGCTGCGAGCGTCCACACACAGACCGAGTGGAGGCCAGCGGAACACGCTACAAGAGGGTGAAGGCGGTATCGTTGAAACTATTACCTTATGTTGCAGACATTAGCTGCCGATATATTAGAGTACTTTCCAGGAGTGTGATGAAATGAAGGCAGGTTCCTCTTTTATCTTCTTCCATGAACACTCCCGGCATGAAACAAAGGTTGGCTAACTGCTCGGTAGAAAGCACTGCACTTCGGTGTAGAGTTGTACTACAGGCAAACTGCCACCGTTCAGGCCACGGACACGGCACTACGGTTCCCTATGAACCTCGTACATAAACACTCCCGGCACGGAACAAAGGTTGGCTAACTGCCCGGTAGAGAGCACTGCACTTCGGTGTAGAGTTGTACTACAGGCAAACTGCCACCGTTCAGGCCACGGACACGGCACTACGGTTCCCTATGAACCTCGTACATAAACACTCCCGGCACAGAACAAAGGTTGGCTAACTGCCCGGTAGAGAGCACTGCACTTCGGTGTAGAGTTGTACTACAGGCAAACTGCCACCGTTCAGGCCACGGACACGGCACTACGGTTCCCTATGAACCTCGTACATAAACACTCCCGGCACGGAACAAAGGTTGGCTAACTGCCCGGTAGAGAGCACTGCACTTCGGTGTAGAGTTGTACTACAGGCAAGCTGCCACCGTTCAGGCCACGGACACGGCACTACGGTGCGTAGGGCATATCATGAGTAGGTTATTAGTCGTGGGTTCAGGGTTCAAATCCCTGCTGGCAATCCATATCAGTATTATCAATGAGACGCTAGGGTTCGAGTCCCGTAGCACCATCAGTACCACCTAGTCAACACGCCCTGGTTCTCAGTTGAGCAGATAAGGCACACCTCCGAGAGCTGAGAACCAAGAGGTCAGGGATCAAGTCCCTTGGTATGGTCAGTTACCACTGTAGTTGGCGTATAACAGTACTGTCCTCTGAACAGACTGAATATCCCACCGAGAGGAGAGGACCAAGCGGTTGAAGACCTCATCAACAAGAGGTCCAGGGTTCAAATCCCTTCTCTATCCTCGTTTCTGCCATTATTGATGGGACATCACTTCTTCGTTCATTGAGTTGACCAATAATCAAGTTATCAAGGCCAAGAGGTCAGGTAATTGGTTAATGCATAGTTAACACTTGTTGATTCTGGACTAATAGGTCAAGTATTTTTATCAACTAGGGTTCGAATCCCTTCATTTTCTCCAGTTCTCTCAGTAACGGCCATATTTAACGCTCGGTAGTTCTAGACAGAGTGGTCAAGATGTTCAATCTATACCAGGAGGCTAGGGTTCGAATCCCTGATAGATCTGGCAGCACTTTTGAACAATTAGTCATCAATCAAGATGGAAGATTTAATTTGTGTTCTCTGTATAGTAATCTTCTGTCTCTCGTCTGGACCGGGAGTCTGTGCTCACGGAACACTTCGCCTGGTCGACTATTGGATCTACACAAGACCTCCTGTTGCCCTGGAAACCCAATTGAAGACTGGTGTATATTGGTGGCTTTACGCTGCGAGCGTCCACACACAGACCGAGTGGCGGCCAGGGGAACACGCTACAAGAGGGTGAAGGTGGTATCGTTGAAACTATTACCACATGTTACGGACATTAGCTGCTGATATATTATAGTACTTTCCAGGAGTGTGATGAAATGAAGGCAGGTTCCTCTTTCAACTTCTTCCATAAACACTCCCGGCACGGAACAAAGGTTGGCTAACTGCCCGGTAGAGAGCACTGCACTTCGGTGTAGAGTTGTACTACAGGCAAGCTGCCACCGTTTAGGCCACGGACACGGCACTACGGTGCGTAGGGCATATCATGAGTAGGTTATTAGTCGTGGGTTCAGGGTTCAAATCCCTGCTGGCAGTCCATATCAGTATTATCAATGAGACGCTAGGGTTCGAGTCCCGTAGCACTATCAGTACTACCTAGTCAACACGCCCTGGTTCTCAGTTGAGCAGATAAGGCACACCTCCGAGAGCTGAGAACCAAGAGGTCAGGGATCAAGTCCCTTGGTATGGTCAGTTACCACTGTAGTTGGCGTATAACAGGTCTGTCCTCTGAACAGACTGAATATCCCACCGAGAGTGGAGGACCAAGCGGTCGGAGACCTCAAAAACAAGAGGTCCAGGGTTCAAATCCCTTCTCTATCCTCGTTTCTGCCATTATTGATGGGACATCACTTCTTCGTTCATTGAGTTGAACAATAATCAAGCTATCAAGGCCAAGAGGTCAGGTAATTGGTCAATGCATAGTTAACACTTGTTGATTCTGGACTAATAGGTCAAGTAGTATTATCAACTAGGGTTCGAATCCCTTCATTTTCTTCAGTTCTCTCAGTAACGGCCATATTTAACGCTCGGTAGTTCGAGACAGAGTGGTCAAGATGTTCAATATATACCAGGAGGCTAGGGTTCGAATCCCTGATAGATCTGGCGGTAATTTATGAACAATTAGTCACTAACCAAAATAGAAGATTTAATAAGTGTTCTCTGTATAGTAATCTTCTGTCAGTTATCTGGACCGGGAGTCTGTGCTCACGGAACATGTCGCCTGGTTGACTATTGGATCTACACAACACCTCCATGTCTGCTGTTGCCCTGGAAACCCAATTGAAGACTGGTGTATATTGGTGGCTCTACGCTGCGAGCGTCCACACACAGACCGAGTGGAGGCCAGGGGAACACGCTACAAGAGGGTGAAGGCGGTATCGTTGAAACTATTACGATATGTTACGGACATTAGCTGTCGATATATTAGAGTTCTTTCCAGGAGTGTGATGAAATGAAGGCAGGTTCCTCTTTCAACTTCTTCCATGAACACTCTCGGCACGGAACAAAGGTTGGCCAACTGCCCGGTAGAGAGCACTGCACTTTGGTGTAGAGTTGTACTATAGGCAAGCTGTCACCGTTCAGGCCACGGACACGGCACTACGGTGCGTAGGGCATATCATGAGTAGGTTATTAGTTGTGGGTTCAGGGTTCGAATCCCTGCTGGCAGTCCATATCAGTTCTATCAATGAGAGGCTAGGGTTCGAGTCCCTTAGCGCCATCAGTACTACTGTAGTCAACACGCCTTTGTTCTCAGTTGAGCAGATAAGGCACACCTCTGAGTGCTGAGAACCAAGAGGTCTGTGATTATATCAACATGGAGTCTAGGGTTCGAATCTCTTCTCCTTGTCTTGAAGACGTCATGTCAACAAAGGCTAGGGTTCAAGTCCCTTCGTACTACCGTAAGTCCGAGCAGACCGAGGGTACCTACAAGAGTTGAGGAACAAGCGTTCTGAGATTTTATCAACGAAACGCTTGGGTTCAAGTCCCTTGACATCTTCAGTGACCACCTTAGTTAGTTCATGAAACTTCCATCAGCTGATCATTCTCTTTCGAGAAAAGGCTTCTGTTATCATCATCCAACTGATGAGGTAGAGTAGAGTTTGAGCCGTCCTGGAACAAATCAATAACTCCAATGATCGGAACAGTATTTTTTCAGGTAATCAATATTCGACCAATTTTTTTCTCACCGTTGGGTAGTAATTTTTTTTCGATTAATTTTTTCTCTCGCACTTTTGGGTGGTGATTTTTTTCCGACCATTTTTTTTTTCCGATATTCGGTCATTTTTTTCCGCACTGTTGGGTGATGATTCTTTTTCTGAAATTCATGGGTCTTTTTTTTCTGTTCCACGATTAACTATTTTGATTTTTCAATCCATTATTTCATATTTAATAATTAATTTGAATACGAAATATCTTTTACCTTTCAATAATATCTTTTACGGTAATTCTTGCCCCCAAATAACCTAGGTGTTGTTTGAATCTTTGAGCAAACAATAGTCAGCATGTGAATAGTGTAGGGTCTATATTGGTATTCTGCTAGAATTAATTGTCAAATTCATCACGGCGGCTTCACTAGAAGCCTTGGACAGGATAGAATAAAACATTAATTTCATCCATTTACATAGTAGGCTCTAGAGCTTCCAGATATGTTCATTCTGTTAGTGTTTTTCAACATCACATATTTATCTGTGTAATCAAACTTTGTCATTTCTGCTTCCTAGTTTAGAAATCTCTCATCAAAATAGCAGATAGTTGTAGTCAGATTAGGTATCCAGGAATATCACCTGCCGCTGTAATATATACCCAACAAACTGCGGAAGTGATATTGCCTCGGGCATAGTAGTAGTACAAGTAGAAGTGTTTATTCCTTGAACCCTCTTACGAGGAAATCAGTACACAATACTATTTTCATACGTCACAATATATCTTATAAATAGTATTATACAGGGAGGGCTATCAACTGCCGCAGTAATATATACCAAGAGGACTGCGGAAGTGATACGCCTCGGGACTGAGATTCTGCCTTGAATATATACTAACTATCATTCTCTCATGTCATAGTTTCTTTGCAAGGACTACGCCACAGCTATGTAACGTCAGCAGCGAGCTACCTGCCCACAGACAGCATCCATCTACAGACCGAGAGAAGACCAGCAGAAGACGTTTCAAGAAGTAGGAGGGTGAAGACGGTATCGTTGAAACTATTATAATCTTTTAGGGTTTTTCTCGATTATTCCATCAACACTCCCGGCACGGAACAAAGGTTGGCTAACTGCCCGGTAGAGAGCACTGCACTTCAGTGTAGAGTTGTACTACAGGCAAGCTGCCACCGTTCAGGCCACGGACACGGCACTACGGTGCGTAGGTCATATCATGAGTAGGTTATTAGTCGTGGGTCTAGGGTTCGAATCCCTGCTTGCAGTCCATGTCAGTATCATCAATGAGACGCTAGGATCCGAGTCCCTTAGCGCCATCAGTACTACCTAGTCAACACGCCCTTGTTTTCAGTTGAGCAGATGAGGCACACCTCCGAGAGCTGAGAACCAAGAGGTCAGGGTTCAAGTCCCTTGGTATTGTCAGTTACCACTGTAGTTAGCGTATAACAGGTCTGTCCTCTGAACAGACTGAATATCCCACCGAGAGTGGAGGACCAAGCGGTTGGAGACCTCATCAACAAGAGGTCCAGGGTTCAAATCCCTTGGTATCGACAGTTACCACTGTAGTTGGCGTATAACAGTTCTGTCCTCTGAACAGACTGAATATCACACCGAGAGTGGAGGACCAAGCGGTTGGAGACCTCATCAACAAGAGGTCCAGGGTTCAAATCCCTTGGTATCGACAGTTACCACTGTAGTTGGCGTATAACAGTTCTGTCCTCTGAACAGACTGAATATCACACCGAGAGTGGAGGACCAAGCGGTTGGAGACCTCATCAACAAGAGGTCCAGGGTTCAAATCCCTTCTCTATCCTCGTTTCTGCCATTATTGATGGGACATTACTTTATCATTCATTGAGTTGACCAATAATCCACCTATCAAGGCCAAGAGGGCAGGTGGTTGGTTAATGCATAGTTAACACTTGTTGATTCCGGACTAATAGGTCAAGTATTTTTATCAACTAGGGTTCGAATCCCTTCATTTTCTTCAGTTCTCTCAGTAACGGCCATATTTAACGCTCGGTAGTTCTAGACAGAGTGTTCAAGATGTTCAATCTATACCAGGAGGCTAGGGTTCGAATCCCTGATAGATCTGGCGGTACTTTATGAACAATTAGTCATTAACCAAAATAGAAGATTTAATAAGTGTACTCTGTAAAGTAATCTTCTGTCAGTTGTCTGGACCGGGAGTCTGTGCTCACGGAACATGTCGTCTGGTTGACTATTGGATCTACACAAGACCTCCTGTTGCCCTGGAAACCCAATTGAAGACTGGTGTATATTGGTGGCTGTACGCTGCGAGCGTCCACACACAGACCGAGTGGAGGCAAGGGGAACACGCTACAAGAGGGTGAAGGCGGTATCGTTGAAACTATTACCACATGTTACGGACATTAGCTGCCGATATATTAGAGTACTTTCCAGGAGTGTGATGAAATGAAGGCAGGTTCCTCTTTCAACTTCTTCAATAAACACTCTCGGCACGAAACAAAGGTTGGCCAACTGCCCGGTAGAGAGCACTGCACTTCGGTGTAGAGTTGTACTACAGGCAAGCTGCCACCGTTCAGGCCACGGACACGGCACTACGGTGCGTAGGGCATATCATGAGTAGGTTATTAGTCGTGGGTTCAGGGTTCAAATCCCTGCTCACAGTCTATGTCAGTTCTATCAACGAGACGCTAGGGTTCGAGTCCCGTAGCACCATCAGTACCACCTAGTCAACACGCCCTGGTTCTCAGTTGAGCAGATAAGGCACACCTCCGAGAGCTGAGAACCAAGAGGTCAGGGATCAAGTCCCTTGGTATGGTCAGTTACCACTGTAGTTGGCGTATAACAGGTCTGTCCTCTGAACAGACTGAATATCCCACCGAGAGTGGAGGACCAAGCGGTTGGAGACCTCATCAACAAGAGGTCCAGGGTTCAAATCCCTTCTCTATCCTCGTTTCTGCCATTATTGATGGGACATTACTTCATCGTTCATTGAGTTGACCAATAATCAAGCTATGAAGGCCCAGAGGGCAGGTAGTTGGTCAATGCATAGTTAACACTTGTTGATTCTGGACTAATAGGTCAAGTATTATTATCAACTAGGGTTCGAATCCCTTCATTTTCTTCAGTTCTCTCGGTAACGGCCATATTTAACGCTCGGTAGTTCTAGACAGAGTGTTCAAGATGTTCAATCTATACCAGGAGGCTAGGGTTCGAATCCCTGATAGATCTGCCACTCATTTATGAACAATTAGTCATTAACCAAAATAGAAGATTTGATTTGTGTTCTCTGGATAGTAATGTTCTGTCTCTCGTCTGGACCGGGAGTCTGTGCTCACGGAACATATCGCCTGGTTGACTATTGGATCTACACAACACCTCCTGTTGCCCTGGAAACCCAATTGAAGACTGGTGTATATTGGTGGCTTTACGCTGCGAGCGTCCACACACAGACCGAGTGGAGGCCAGGGGAACACGCTACAAGAGGGTGAAGGCGGTATCGTTGAAACTATTACCACATGTTACGGACATTAGCTGCCGATACATTAGAGTACTTTCCAGGAGTGTGATGAGATGAAGGCAGGTTCCTCTTTCAACTTCTTCCATAAACACTCCCGGCACGGAACAAAGGTTGGCTAACTGCCCGGTAGAGAGCACTGCACTTTGGTGTAGAGTTGTACTACAGGCAAGCTGCCACTGTTCAGGCCACGGACACGGCACTACGGTGCGTAGGGCATATCATGAGTAGGTTATTAGTCGTGGGTTCAGGGTTCAAATCCCTGCTGGCAGTCCATTTCAGTTTTATCAATGAGAGGCTAGGGTTCGAGTCCCTTAGCACCATCAGTACTACCCAGTCAACATGCACTGGTTCTCAGTTGAGCAGATAAGGCATACCTCCGAGAGCTGAGAACCAAGAGGTTAGAGGTTACATCAACATGGAGTCTAGGGTTCAAATCCCTCTGTACTACCGTAAGTAATGACAGTAGGTAGCACATAAAAGTCCTGTCATTTGAGCAGACCGAGGGTACCTACGAGAGTTGAGGAACAAGCGGTCTGAGATTTTATCAATGAAAGGCTTGGGTTCAAGTCCCTTGACATCTTCAGTCACCACCTTGGTTAGCGTATAAAACTTCCATCAGCTGATCATACTAAGCCTAACTTTGAAAGAAGAGGAACAAGACGTCTGATTTTATAAACTAGAGAGCTAGGGTTTGATGCCCTATGATACCGTCCATGGTTAGCCGCAAATACTTTTTTTCATATACTACGATCTATTGGTGTCAGTGAATGATATATGAGATGGTGGTATGATGAGGTGAAAGGTTTTTTATTAGGTGGTTTTTGACCGTTGGAAGTAGTCGGTCGTGGCCTGTTGTTAAGGAATCATCCCAGTATTGGCTTGAACGACAGAGGGAAACATCTGTCAGGATTGTCGTCCGTGGCGGGAATCGAATGCCAGTCTCTTCAACGACGGTTTAGTGTATCAACCATTCAGTCACTTGTCTCTATGAAAATTTCTTACAAAATATTGGTGAAGTGTTTTGGATGATAATCGTTTTTGGTGGAAGTATATATAGTTTAGTTTGTGTGTTGAGTAGTATCAATCCGGACCAAGGGGCAGCGACCCACATGAACTACGCTACGAGTCGGCACAGCTGTCAGTCCAGGGAACCAACACAAAACAATGTTGCCAACAGATCTTCGAGTCGGCCTTCTAGTATCAACGAGCATTCCGCGAGAATCTCCGGCGATCATCAAAAAGGTTTGTCATCAGTTGCTTTTTGATATCAAGAAGTTTCATGGATAAAATTGAATTTTTATAACCAATTTAGATAACCAGTTATTGTACTACTATTTGGAAATCAATTATTTGAATAACTGAAGAATTGATTGGATAAAATATTGAATATAATTACATGAGTATCATTCAAAATTCGTGCTCGGAAATTGTAATGTTCGGACATATTATCACAAAAAAGTGTATGGGCCTATGTATAATGCTTTCCAGACTTTTGGAAATGGAAGACTTTTATGTGCGGTAAAAAAGTGTGGTCACAGACAATGCACTCCTAGTGTCGAAGCTCATTTTCTAAAATTTGAAATATTCAAAATGGGGAGGTAAGATCACCCTCATGATGCCTCGTTCAAACAATCCTACTTCCATCCATAGCCTCAAATGGAGAGTAATGATTTTGTATCACGTTTTTATGTTACCAAAAATGAAAACCAAAGAATCTTTGAATTGTTTTCTAATTTATCTCGAGTATTAAAAGTTTTGTTATGTGTTGCAGCTGGAACCGATATGCAGTGCAGCTGGAAGTCTCGTCTCGATGCAACTTGGAACGTTGGCCAACGTTAACGTTGAAGATTGTTACATCAAGCAACGTCAATACTCAGCCTTGTGTCAAAACAGTCGTTCGTTACGTTTAGATTCATCTGTGATATGTAGATGAGAAGATTATTCCTATTCTTATATCATATTTTGATATCCCATGTCTTATCTATGACTATCAATAACGTAACAGGATAAGCAACATGGCATAAGTCCTATCCTTTTAACATTAGGCCATTTTCACCATGATGGAATCAACGCTTTCGTGTACATTTCTGAGATTCGCAATTTCAAATCAAATCGTACCTATTAGGCTCGTATTTTAATACATAGTATATACATAGTTGTATACTTGCATTGTTTCTGACCTTTCTCGTAGATGATGAGTAATTATCCAGTTATCAAAAGGTAAATATAGCAGTGGGCTCTTGACTAGGGGACTGAATGCTTTCACAGACGTATTTTAAATTCAGATTGGCCAATTCAAATGAAATTTATTCCAATATTGCTTGATGCAGGTGGAAATAGCTGGATTCACAGATTGCATTAGATCTGTTACTTGTATAGATCAACATACAATAATAACAGCAAATTATCATAACATTTGTGAGGTGGCATCCCTTTGATATACGCATGGTGCGAAAGGAAAGCGCCATGTTGCTTATCCCGTTACGTTATTGATAGTCATAGGTCTTATTGAGGCCGATGTCACATAAGCCTAAAGTAGTCAAACGGAGACCAATTGAATCTATTTTCAACTGAAAATTTTTTGTTTGTGTATTGGTACATATGTATATATTCTCATGAGAATTCCTTTGATCGATACGTCCTACGTATCAAATCATACTAATGATTAGCAACTTTCACCTTGTTTCTGTTGAATGTCATTAGTAGGGTTGGAAACTCAGAAGTTTGTTCAAAGATAACTAACTGTTGGCTCCTCATCGTCCTTGGTTACCTGTATTATTTTATTGGCTACTCAGTTGATTAGCGCAACGAACCAGATGACAACAAAGCCATTGAAAACCTCGTGGATATAATTGTTTTGTTATCACAGAGATGTTTTCAAAGGTCAGTTTAAATCAGGTAGGCAGATTAATCTGAGGATTAGTATTGAAATTTGGATGAGTGAAGAAAAATGGGTATAGTTGATAAAAATACTACAATACGAAGTTTTAATTATAACTAAAGGTTGATCAAACCGAGCCTAAAGAAAGGCACTCTTCTCTCGTTGGCTGCGTAATGTACAGATTAGAAACGCTGCTTCAATTCTGCCACTCAAGTTAGGGCAGGGAATGTTGGTTGGGGAGGTTTTGGGCATAAGGTGTGGGTGAGGGTGGGTATATGTAGGGTATGTGACAGGTAAGGTTTGGGTATGTTTTGGGCGGAGAGGGGAGGGAAGGGAGGATTGGAAGAGTTGACAGCAGTTCTCTATCTTGTACTTGTACGTTAGCAAATAAACAGCTGTTATCTAGTGCATTGAGCTTCTTGAAATAACACTTGGCAATTAATCTGATGCACTTTTCAAAATATCAACAGAAATTCAAATTTAAATTAAATTTGTTTTTGCAGTATTTTTTCAACTTGAGGCCTGTTTCACTACAAAAAACTAACCCGAGAATAAGCATTAATCCTGGGATTAGTGAAAACTGAAAATTACATTTGTATTGAAGGTATTCAACCACTTTGATCAGAACTTTGAACTAATCCAAGGTTAATAAAAGAAACACCAATGTCAGTACAGTATCACCAATATTGAGCCAACTGGTAGTTGATTGTTATTATCGCCATGGTTACCCATACCATAATTTTTAATTGACTCAAAATGAGGCTCACTTGACTTGGTTTAGAATTGTTTTGATTGATTGATTTCATTTTATTGTAGTTAGCAAGAATACACTTGATTACGTCAGTAAAATTAATGTAATAGTGAGATCAGTCAATAATTAAAAGATCACAGTCAAGATTAGACACATCGTCTCAAGAAAGAAGTACATATACAGATTGTATGATTGTATTGACAGATTTGTATGTCTGTATTCAGTAGAAAGTGGAACTTGGAAGGAGAATAGTACAGTATGTATGTATGTTGGTATGTAGTATTTATGTATGTGTGTGTATGTTTCCTACGTTGTGATCACAGGCAATGGCTTGATTGCCGTGAAATACTACCGTCTGAATCATCAAGAATTATGAATTACTGTCATGAATTATCATGTATAATATTGTACGACTCATCCTATTACAAGAATGAGCCTTTTATCAATGTCATTTTGATTGAATTATTATCATTTCAATATCAGAAATTTTTGTCATTTGAACCAATTGTCATGTATCTTTCCTAGCGTCCCGATATCTAGTTCCGAACACCGCTCCACTCAGGCTGCTGATCCTGTCTCCACACCCCACAAGGTATGCTAGAGCACTCTAGGCGTCATTACTTCAAATTATGATCATCTTTCAATTTGTTTTAAAATTAGATGAGTGTTATGATGTTCGACTCACCACATTTGAAAAATTGGCTTCTTATTGATGTTATTTTGAATTCATTATCATTCCAATATCGGAAACTTTTTTGATTTTTGTCAGTTGAATCTATTGCTGTGTATCTTTCCCAGTGTCCCGATATGTAGATCCAAGTACCGCTCTAGGTAAGCTGCTGGTCCTGCCTCCACTTCCCACACGGTACGTAGCTCGCACACCGATCCATTAATTTAGATAAATTTCACTTTATTCAAGTTTGTGTGACGTAAAGTTGGAGTCGAGTTCAAGCCGTACGTATATCGGCTGATCAATCCACTGTACAAAATTACACCATGCAGAGCTTTGCAAGATCCTAAACTGAATGAAAGTTCAGTTTATACTCGACGTTAAGGTCCAGTCATTTCGATAAAAAGAAGTTTGTAAGTTACCAAAATATGTCGGAAGTTCCTTGGGTAGACAACTCCTAGGATTCTCTCAGTGGTACGAAGATTTTTTTTCATTATTATTATTTAAACTTGCAATTTTTTTTAAAGTCGAGCCTTAGTATTTACCGATCAGTAACAAACAATCAGAAGTGTCGATAAATTGAAACTCGACTCATGGCTTGGATTTCTTTTGTCATCGAGTCAACTGGAAATGGTGTTTAATAGTGACGTGTAGAAGGTACAAACTTTCAAAGGAACATATATTTGCAATTACGTTCCATGAAAATTGTGACCAATTCACCGGCAATGTTCCCTCTTCAAAAAATTACCCAGTTCCGTTGGAAATTCCTAGAAAAAGAATGTGTTCCCTTTGTTTCGTTCCTGCTTGACCTTGGATTACGTTATCTGTCCCAAGATTTCATTTAGTGAGTGTCCACTGGCAACATTATTGTGCACATTACTTTATTTGATGTTCAATAACTACTTCCCTTAAAAATTGAAGTGGGAAAGAGAATATTTTGTTTATATTTGGATTTATATATTTCATTACAGACTGTATTCAACACGGATCACATAGGTGTGGTAGCATCGATACTTTTTTATTTTTTTAATAACATCGAAACTTCATACAAAATCAATGTTCCCCAATTAAGGCTATGGATGAAAGGTAGGATCGTTTGAACGGATCAATACTAGCATTTTTATATTTTCATTGTTGTTAGCAGAAAATTCTTGCACTGCTCTTGAGGTGGGTTGAAAATAGGTCACAGCTGAGTGAACTCTTAGAGTTCTAGCCGTGACTCTGTTATAATCTCCTATTGTCATGGGATTTAGCTCTCCTAGTGAACATTGACCAATCAAAGTCCTCACAGTCTCTTGGAGCTAGCCAGGCCTGTTATTTCAAGTGGCAGTCACTGTATAAGGGTCCAGTGTGGCTATGAGAGATGTTCACCTGCAGTTTACTCACACCGACGGCAGTGGCGTTAGTCACTGTATAAGGGTCCAGTGCGGCTATCTGAGATGTTAACCTGCAGTTTACGCACACCGACGGCAGTGGCGTTGGGCTGCCAAGAAAGCCCCGAGTGCTGACATACATGACATATCAACACTCATTGCATTCAGCTCTTGGTCACGATTATGCATGCAATACCAACATGAAAACAACAAGATTTAATAAATGTATCTTGAATAATAATTATTGATTGCACTGATAATATTTTCATGAATGTATATTTGAATGCGTTGTTGGTCTGAATTATTTTTATTGTTATTAATATTTCGATAGATTTTTTCGATATCACACACTATATATTGAATGGCATATAAATGACATATTTGATGACGCAGTAATTGATGGCACTTATGGGATATACAGCCTCACACAATTGTTATAGGCATCCGCATACACGTCTAGGAAAGTAAGCATTGTTTGATGAAAGATGAATTTATGGGAAATGTAAATAAGATGTACACACGATTGGGCTGGTTTGGAAACTGTTCACCCAATTGGCCATTGTAGATGGGCGTGACTTATACACAGCAGGGGGCATTTTAGATACCTTGATTGGTTATTTCCCTGCTTCACTGTTCACTTGATTGGTTTTTATATTTTGTGACGTCACGAGGGCGAACGATCTACAATGGTCAATTTACACAAAACTAGTGAAATATACGTCCTTCACTGATGTGTTCACAATTTACATCCCATTTTTGTTCCGTTTAAAAAAAAAATCAACATATCATTGTTACGGGTGCATTCAAATTTGCAATCAGAATATATTTCCTCAAAATCTGGCAAAAATTTGACCGCACGTGCAAAGTCACTCCTGGTGTTGGTGCATCAAAACACACGCAGTTGTGCTCGCATCCGCAAAAACACCGCGCAAACTGTTTCTTGTTATTATTTTCTGGGCATCTTGATGCTTTCTTGAGGTTTGAACTGTTCCGGATCGAATCCTTTTAACAATCTGTAAAGAGTAATGCGAATGTTCTATAATATCTATCACTATTTCGTAAAAATCAATAAGTACAAAAGCAGTATATATATATATATATATACATATATGTATATATATATATATATATATATATATATATATATATATATATATATATATATATATATATATATATATATACATATATATATATATATATATATATATATATATATATATATATATATATATATATATATATATATATATATATATATATATATATATATATATATATATATATATATATATATATATATATATATATATATATATATATAATATATATATATATATATATATATATATATATATATATATATATATATATATATATATATATATATATATATATATATATATATATATATATATATATATATATCTGATTCGTTAACGAAGACTGCTACATAAACAATGGCTGCTATAAGCAACACAGAATAATTGATCGTAAATATTTACTGATTAAAGATGGATTGAGAAAATGCATTTAATTATAAATTAACAGAAACAAAATTAAAGCTATAGAGAAATGATATCATTATTATTATTTCAAAAGAGTCAAAGTCACAAAATCTATCTAATTAGGAGCCCGCATCTTAGACAGATTTACAGGGTGCACTTTTGCCACATATATCTCAAGAACTACAAACACTACAAGCTTGCGGTAATTTGAAATGAATTGATAATACCCTCACAATTAGATATGCCTTATCAAAAATTGAAGAATAATTTTATTATGGAGCAATAATTGAATCAAAATGTGCCTAATTTGATGGTTTTCATTGCTTAATTTCCGGTTACCGAATAATAGTAGAGATGAATTACAAAAGCACATCCTTAAGTTCAACTTTGCTTATCAATATTTGAAATTCTGATTTGCCTGTTCACTATAGTTTTCCTAATTTTCTTGGCCAAAATGTGTAATGTAGCTAGATTTTGTCAAATTTATGAAATGAAAAACTCCCCCATCTAGCGGTGTTTACCAAAACTCTTCCAATATTAAGAAATGTGCTCAGCTAAGATGCGGGCTCCTAACACATACAATAATAAAACCAACAGAAATAATACAACTTCTAATGAATGATACTGATTGATTTGTGATACTCACATATTTGCGAATGTCGGATAATATGTGAACAGATAGCAGAAGAAGACGAAGGGCATGAGAGCGACCCAAGCTTCTGGAAGCTGATTGGCCAACGCAATGGCATACAGTTGGCCACACCGAGCGACTGGCATTTGACGATCTGGCTGCTTCTCAGGCTGGTATTTCTTGAAAACAAAAACATGTTTATAGTTTGTACTTTGACTTTTATGGCAGTAAAAGTGAAATAAAGTGATGGAATTATTGTAAGTAACTTAATTTGCAATGCTACAACACATTATATTTTAAATTATACACACATTACTGCGGTTCTATTTTTATCGAAGAATAATTCAAAATTTGACTCGAGATTACTCATAAGAGGATTTTTTCGAAAACTATACACATTGTATGTACATAAAATGTAAAGGCTATGATTTTGTTCCAAAAAATTGAACAGAAAATTTGAAACGGGTTTCAGCTTTTTGCCAACAGATTTTAAACATGAGAGAATTTAAAAAATGTATATTTGAAAACAATCCTACAAACACTTACCTCTCCTAGGTTAGCTGTGAAACTTTCAGTCAGACAATTCGAAAACGTTTGTCCGGGACAAAATATCGTCACTTTGAGTTTCGTCCTGTTTTTTTCGAGTCTCAAACTTTTAAAAAATCCCTACAACCAAACAAATGAATCAATAAATTATTCGGAAATGTTAAATTGCAAACAACGTTGACGAGGTTCAGCTGAGAGTACATTATTTTGATAGTTTATACATGAAACTTTAGACGGTATCTTTCCCATGGTTCGAGCATGCATGATACGAGCCTCATCACAAAACCTCGAATATGTGTACGCTTGAAGCAAAAGTGAAAACATGTTTCTGTCGTTTGATACCTGTTGAATCCTATGCAATACAACATGGTCGATTGGTTCGACCAGGTAGAAAACAGACTTTTACTTATACTTCAAGCAGCCTCATACAACAATATTGCTTTATATTTCAATCTAGTATTTCAGAGAACGAAGCAGCATATTAGAACATTATCAGAAATCTAATTTCATGAAAAACAAAAACGTTTTACTGAAGCCAGATTCGAACTGACGACCTTCGGATCCAAAATTGATCAAACTATTTCAATTCCACAGTTTCATAGTGATATATAGGGTGTAGTCCAAAACAAACGACAAATAATCGTTACTATAGCAATACAGCAAACTGGTGGACTACCAAATATTCTGATTGGTCAATTCCAACTGGTGGACATTGTTGTCTGTCTCTTTCAACAATGGGTGACATCACTTGACAGAAGTCCTATAGGCTTCTGTCACTTAACAAATGACAGACAATCGTCACCATAGCAATACAGCAAACTGGTGGACTACCAAATATTCTGAAATTGGTCAATTCCAACTGGTGGATGAAATTATTATGAACATGTCAAATATTGTGTATGCAAGAGTAATTAGAATAAAGTGATTGAACAGAAAGTACATTGACAATACTTGGCATCACAGAATTCGTGGATAGTATGAAAAAGCACGATGATTAAAAAGTCTTCCATCCTATTTTTGAACACTTGTCTTGATGTGATTTGTCTATGTCTTTATGTGAAAAGAGCAAGAAAAGTGAGCAGTGTGTGTTGGGGCCTGTAGGAGATTGTAAAGCTATATACGTAGACAGCTATAGTTGTAATATCTTGACATCATATCTCAAACAACTATTGAAATTAGGATTGAAAAATGATTAATTGAAGGTATGGGTCTATATTTCATTCGTAAGAAATACTTTGTTCCTCGCTTCTAACGAAATCTTGCCTGCAGGTCACAGTCTGCCTGAAGCCCTGAAGAAATTCATGAATTATCATTATCTGTGATACGTTTACATTTATGAGAATATATTACAGTAAGACCTCGATCCATCGTCTATCAAGGGACCAGGAAAATAAAAACCATCCACGCAGGAAAACATTCCATCCAGGAAAATTCAACATTGATTATGTGGGAGTGGGGTGAGAAAAAACGAATGATACAAGCACGGGTACGATGCATGGAAATTCTTCTCCCATTGATCGTGCACTGACGCAGTCACCTGAGCATATTGTGCAAGTCGCTCATCCAATAAAATTGAACTCTTTTATTAACTCCTTGCTAGCTCACGTGTAATGCCCACTTGGACGCGGTGTACGTGCCAGAGAAGGGAATCCCCAGGACCCCCGCCAGGCTGGATGTGACCGCTACATGCCCCTCGCCTCGGTCCAGGAAGTAGCGCACTGCGACCCTGGTCAACGAGATCACTCCGAACACGTTCAGGTCGAACAGTTGCTTGTCGACGTTAGTATCGACATCTTCCCAGACGGCTACCTGAGATCTTCCGGCGTTGTTCACAAGGATGTCCAGCTGGGGACCAATCAGACAATACTATCATCGGTGAGCCTGTTGTCACACGTCAAACGGTAGGGCACTAGAATGTTGATCTCATACCGTTCAAAAGTTATCACCAAAAAACTGATATTTCCCTAAAACGACTTCTATGGACTCTTAACAAGGGGACGTTAATAAATTATGTCACACTTTTTTAGGCCACTTTGAACCTTCTCTCCCTCCCACGTCACAGTTGGTCACAAAATCTATCACCCCCGCCCCCCCCTTTTAAATACGTCACAAACAAAAAATTGACATGAATAGGCGGCAAAGGTACAATAAAGTGATAAAATTAAAATATGCATTTCTTGCTTTTTGAGTAGTCAAACTTGATAATTATTTGGTATACATCTGCTGTTTCTAGGAATCTATAAGAATGACACCGAATACACAGAAGAGAAAAATGGTATGTCACACAGTTACTCTCCCCCCCCCCCCCCATCCCTTGTAACACCTTATCACAAATCTTGACGACCCCCCTCCCCCCCTAAGCTGTGACGTAATTTATGGATGTCCCCTAATGATTGATGATAAATATTGACCTTGAACTCTAGCACCGTCACACTTACATGGTGAGAGATGTATTATTTCAGAATATACCCATGAAAATGTGGAAATAAGGCTTTTGCCTAGTTAGTATTTAATATTAGTCCCAGCATAAAGTCGATCGCTGTTTATCTCAATTAATGCTGCAATGCTGATGCTGGAATAATTATATCACTACGAATCTATCAACAAACATCAACTGTTTTACATCACTCGTTAATGTATACATTACTCTATTTGATTACTCAACAAATCCACTTCACTATTTTGTAAGATCATTTTGACGAGAGTCGCGAAAAGTATTGCGTCCGTATAATGTAAACCTAGGCTTGATAGATAAGACTGTTGGAACCCGATCCCAGCTGTTGAAGGAACACTTTCCATTTTATAATATATTACATTTCACAAAATCATAAACAGATAAGTGATTATCTCATCACAAGGGTAAATTCGTATGTTCTGAGCCAACAATCGGAATTGTAGCAAAACTACAATAATATTAATTACATTAGCTTTAAGAGGCCGCAGACACTCGTATTTCACGCCGCAAACTCTCACGGTCGTAATTTTTGAGAAATCAATATGATTGTTTTTGCATTCTGTTGATAATTGAAAAACGGAAGTTATCGCATTTACATAATTTTGAACAAAAAATTTGTAATTTTTCAAATTCTTCAAATGAAAAATGAAAAAATTTCAAAAATGCGAAAACCTAGGTACATATTTTTGAATACCGAAAAAAAAAAAAAATTTGAAATATATCAAAAGTGTGAGCTGGGGAATTAACGGCGTTTACGTGAATATGAGTTTGACGGG
>OZ023326.1:2856282-2902782 GCA_964007535.1 Brachyptera risi
TGTGCTCACAACAACAATGGTCTGCAGTCTCTGAAGTACAGTCGTTTCCGATCAAAGAAAGTGACAGTTACCGATAAAGTCGTTTCTCACAGCTTATATCATAAATCATTTATATATATATATATATATATATATATATATATATATATATATATATATATATTTATATATATATATATATATGTATATATACATATATATATATATATATATATATATATATATATATATATATATATATATATATATATATATATATATATATATATATATATATATATATATATATATATATATATATATATATATATATATATATATATATATATATATATATATATATATATATATATATATATATATATATATATATATATATATATATATATATATATATATATATATATATATATATTTATATATATATATATATATATATATATATATATTTATATATATATATATATTTATCTCTCTCTATATATATATATATATATATATATATATATATATATTTATATATATATATATATATATATATATATATATATATATATATATATATATATATATATATATATGTATATATATATATATATATATATATATATATATATATATATATATATATATATATATATATATATATATATATATATATATATATTTAGTCTATACATTGAAGGGCACTTCATGGCCTACTTCAGTTATACCATCCCGTAGGCGTGAGGAATTGATGCACTCAGTGGCTATACCAACGTAGGCTCAATAACACTTCCATTCAATAACACATGTTTTTTACCGATTGGTTTTCCAAACTTTTCCGCCCACTTGACTCCCAAGTCGCAATCAATCACAACCAGAACAACAATGTAGATCAGGAACAGAAGCACTGCAAGGAATATTATCCACGTGGAGAAATGCATTATCAATCTGAAGTAAGACTTGTGACATAAGTGAGAAGTCCAGTGCGTGTTAGTCGGTCTCACTCTAACTCATGTGAGTTACCTTGAAATACCTGGGCTCCTCTAATCTTGTGACGAGTCACGAAGATTCCCGAACACTTCCGAAACAAAATCACTCGGAAATAATCATAATGTTAATTTAGAAGTCATAACTTGCATATAATTTTATATTTCACTGTAGGAATTATAGTGTTTACAACATTAAGGCCCAGTATTACCAAGGCTAGTTAGTATTTATCTGAGGGTTGGTGAAAACAAATAGCATGGGTAACCATGGTGATAACAAGTTTGAACTGTCAGATAAAGACTAACTGGACTTGGTAATGCTGTGCCTTAGTTAGAGTACACTTGTATCGGAACAATTGTTTTTCAAAACAATATGGACAATCTTCCATTCATACGAGAGGACATTTTCACTGGTTATAATGACTAGGAAAACGCAGTATATTAGGCGTTGAAGGATGAGCGATTTTATATGAAATATACCGAAAAAAATGGTCAAGGTGTATATACACACCTTGAATTTGTATCTATTATTTCACTGCCTTCCTGAATCACTTCTTGATAATTCCAATCATTTTACGAACCGATTGTTGATAGTCGTTTGATAGCTTCCTAGTAGAGCTCTTCAATTGATGTGAAAAAAAGAATAAACCTTTAAAACGGCTCCTTCGATCCTTGTGAAATCCTGGAATAATGTGAATCATTCATTTGCTCACATTCTGTGAAATTGAGAATGTATCCGAAATGAATATTCTATAGTTTTAATAAATATAAATAAAATATAGTTGTCAAAACTCCGAATGTATTTTCCTCAGAAGTTGTTGAACCGATTGCGCCTCAAAACTACACAGTATCGAGTTGGATAAGGACACTTGTGCATGCCAAGTTTAATTGAATTAGTTTTTACCGTTTGACCTATATATATATATATGGAACGAATGAAAAAGAATGTTTCTCTTTTAAGTCTAGAAAAGTTGAATCTTCGCTTCGCTCATCCAATTATACAAGTGAATCTGATACTAGAAATGTGTCTCAACTTTCAATCGAACAATGGAATCATAAATTCAATACCAACTACAAAACACTAAACAATACGTTGTTTTTGTGTGTGTCCAGTGGTGTGGTATAAGACAAGACATCACAGTGCATTTGGCTATTTGATAGATATCACCACGCAAAGTGAATAAGTTTCTGTTTTTGTTCCCTAATTTTTGATTATACTTCATTTTGTATTTTTGTGCGTAATTGACGACTAGTGATTGACCCGCCCACAAACGTCACAAAACAGAACATCCAATCAAATGGGTTTTGTTATGTGGGAAATTTCACATTTACCCATCAGAGTATCTCTAAATTCCCACATGAAGTATAGATCCAGGTGGCCTGGCGATTAGTCACGCCTATCACTAGTGGTCAATTGCATTGTTGCTATGATTGGTCACAAATAGATACAATTAAATAATTAAAATTGATTAGATGAGTGAAATAACTTTATACAGATCTTTTTGTCAAGTATAATCATGTTTTTCAAAGCTTATTAATTTTACTCGAAATTTCAACTTTTCGTTATAAAATGTGAATAGAATTGTATTTCAGGCAATGTTTATGATAGAAATGTATTCTACGTGTGAGATGATCGCAGAAACCAGCTTGATGATCCGACATCGCGCATGAAAGAAACATTCATGTTTTCACCACATCCGATATATGTAGGTAGGCCTGGGCCTGCTACTGATCCGACACGACCGAGGAAAAGACCAGATCAGTAATGAAGCACAGATGTTTCAAATGAGTGGTGTGGTGTGACAGGGTTGTTAAGCCTGAATTACACACTTCAACTTATTCTTCAATTGTAGGCCTATTAACTAATTCACAATTTCATGAAAAGAATCTTGAAACGACCATTCACACTATTCAATTAGTTGAAAGCAGGGACCCGAACCGAAATGAATAAAGGTTCCGGTTCCGGTTCTTAATTTTCTAAAATAACGATTTCGGTTCTGGTTCCGGTTCTACGATTAAAAAGGTTCCGGTTCCATAGTGTGAATAAGGGTTCCGGTTCCACTTGCTAAATGATTTCATAATTTTTGTTCCCTTGCTTGTGGTGGTTCGTCTATTTTTGGTGGTTTTTGACACTTTGTTTTGTTTGTCCATCTGCCGGGGACAGATCTTTCCCCTCACACTGGGTTTCGACTTTCGAGGTTCCTCCTTTACACCTTCTCTTCTGACAAAATTTATACAGAAATGGTGAAACAGGAAGAAATTCCCGAAATAGCGAAAACTCGACCAAACTGGCCACACGCTCCGATATCGGTTATGTTTGGTGCATTACTTAGAAGTTATACAGCTGCGAGGGCACCGCCAAAGAACGATTCTCAGAGAGCTGTGTTCCTTTATAGAGGCATACTCTCAAATGTCAATGTATTTTCCCCGAACAAAAACGTGGACACAAAATGAATCAACGGTCGTTTTTGGCACAATCCCGTGAAAAGGATTTATTTTTTATTGTCTGGAAAAAAAATAACTAAAAAGTTTTAAACAAAATGAGTGAATAATGAGTTTGAATTAGGTATTGAGAACCTTTATGGAACCGAAAATAACCCAAGATTTTTAGGGGTTCCGGTTCCGGTTCTTGAAAATCAATAATAAAGGTTCCGGTTCCCAAAAAATACGTTTTTTTCGGGTTCCGGTTCCGGATCGGGTCCCTGGTTGAAAGATGTCAAAATTGATCAGAATTTAGCTGAACAAGCGTATCTCGCTTTTAGTATGCCGTGCATACATACGTGGACATGCCTATCTGCATTCACAGAGGCTGTGGCTGTCAAAAGTCTGTCAAATGGCTGTCAAACGTGTGATGGGGTTGTTATGTAGACAAATGATACACAAATAGGCATAATTGAACACAATACCTTGTATTAGGTACACACACACATATACAATACACATCGTATTTTATATAATGAAACAAATTATTATTTCAACTTTTTCAAAATAATAACAAAATGGATCACACAAAACGCAATGGTTTTTCATTACAAACACAAACAACACAGCTAATCAAGCAGATATGTGTGAAATTGACAAGGAAATAATTTTTCAGAATTCTCAGAGTTAACTCAGAACATGGATTTATGTTCAGCAGTAATAAAAAAAAAAGGAATGAAAATTAAAAAAAAATATAAATCGCAATATTGTTGCTATAGTAACCGCAACGTTCTGCTACATCAATTAACAATGGAACAAATTATATTTGTGATGATTCCCCATGACATGTTGAAGCAGATTAAAGTGACTCGTCACATAAATATCACACATTTCACATCTAAACTTGTTAACACTCAACTGGGTATAATTGTAACAATCGTACATCTCTCCATCCTCCTCCTCGACCTCTACCCACATGTAATCCAACTTCTCCTCGTTGCTAAGCTCCGAGTCTCTCCCCAACACGGCCAACCTCTTCCGCTCAACCAGCTTCAGCTGATGATAGTCGTCGAATACATGGTCGATAACATCCTCTTCCGTTTCCATCGCCACGTGACAGCTGTAGCAATGGAACAAACCGTCGTCGTGGACCTCGATATTATCGCCGAAATAACCTCCTTCCAGCTGGTCGATGACCTTCCAGATCGTGGCCACACCGGGATCATCGGTCAAGACGTCCAGAGAGTCCCGATGCATGTTCCCTCTGACATGCATCACCGTAGCAAAGGGGTTCTTCATGATCTTGTCGTAGCAGATGTTGCAGCGGAACTGGTACGTCGTCCCTTGGATTCGTTCCACTGTGACGGTGTCGAAGTTCCACGCGTTGCTGACGCCACTGGTGTACTCGGCGTCGCTTTTACAGACGAGTTTGTGCATCAGCGCCAGTTTCTCGTGGAAAGGAAATGTAGACTCGTTTCGCAAGAGGTCAAGTTGGTCGGAGGTGTTGAAATACGACATTGTTGCACGCACGTGACTGGCTGGAACAATGACAAGTTAATCAAAGCATTTTACTAGTCAGTGAAAATTTTATTTGGATGGAAATAAAAAAAAAATAAGGCCATATGAACATGATGGCTCCGCATATTTATAGGGTATCATAACTCTAGCTGATGTAACAAACTATGAAATTCAATATTTATACATCGCTCAAAGCAGCTATTAAGATACCAATTGAATCCAAGCAGAAAGTGTCACCAATTAATCAAGAACGATTGTAAAACGATTCATCAATGAAGGAAATCAATCAGAATGAGTAATGGATAAAACAGGAGGGCAATGACGTAATTGTTTGGATAAATATAACCAACCAAAGATATGTCGACTGAGACGTGTGGTTAATACACTGAACCGTCATTCAGGAGACCGGGGTTCGACTCCCGCAAAGGTCGACCATCCTGACAGTGGTGTTTCGTGGTTTCGCTCTGTCCTTCAGGTCAATACTGGGATGGTTCCTTAACAACAGGTCACGACCGACACCTTCCCACTATTTAAAAATATACCTAATAAAATAACCTTTCATCTCATCATCTCATATATCATTCACCGACGCCAATAGATCGTAGTCATCAGTACAGTGCGTCGTTAAATCCATTACCCAATATAAATAAATGAGATATGTCGATATATTCTAGCTCATCCATCAACGCGGAACAACTCGTTTTTCTAGGTATTATTATTGTTTTGAATTGAAAATAATTTAAATTTTCGGTGTAGCCATGTTTGAAGCGCACATAAATATAACAGGTTTGTGCACCACTCCAGGGTCAGAATCATGTGACCTTGAGTAATGCGTTGATGTACGAATATGGCAGGGGTAGTCTTCAGGGGGACAAAACTCAAGTGCAAACGTTCTTAGAAAAAGATTGCTCAACAGCCAAAAAGAACAAAGATAATGAATTATATACCAGTTTCTTCTTACCATTCATCGTTCATCATTCCATCATTTTTTATATAATTGTTCACATTTTTTGACAAGAATACATTTTTTTTCTTCATATTTCTAGATTGTAATATTAGTATAGTGTGGTATTGTAATTGAAAATGTTGTCCTCGCCACCGTCTATGATATTCGTGAGAGTATAAAATAAATAAATAAATAAATAAATAGGGGGCACGACACACTGAATATACTATTAAAGAGCGAGTTGTTATTGATAGATTCATTCATAACAATCTCGACGAGTATTACGATAAGCATGAATCATAAAATCATAGCGAATAGATTAGGATTTCAACAAGTATGCAGATTTCAATTTTCCATCTTGGTATTTTCTAAAATGCCACATAAATGTGATATTTCTGCATTTTATATTTTACCATTCAAAATTAGGTGGAGTAAGGTTTTAATGCGATGAATGGACGACTAGATTGTAATTTAAGGTTCATGACCTTATACCACCCTTATACCCTAACCACCACCCAACAAAACCCTAGAACGGACCAGTCAATAATACGGCAGTTACAGTAGTTATATTATAAAATATTGAATATCAATATTATTAATATAATAATATATACGTTAATATTACCGGTATATATTGTATAATATACAGTAGTATATTCACATATTTACACTTATTCAACTATATTTAAATAAAGATATAGATCGCCCTTGTGGTGCCCCGTCCAAACGATACTATCTTTCATCCATAGCTTTGATTGGGGAACAATGATTTTGTATCAAGTTTCGATGTTATTAAAAAAAAAAAAATTCATTTCCATAGGCTATATATATATATATATTAGGCCTAATATCAAAAATTGTATTTGTAATTAATTATTATCCTATACAATTTTTATAAGCCAGAGCCCAGAGACCAATAAAGGTTGTTTATATATTTATAAGGGTGATTAACAAACCCTGCACCACATCTAGTTTACCATAGATGGAGGTATAGGAATAAGCAAGGGACAACGGAACGATGAAGCGATAAGTGAAGGACGTAAACAAAACACATGTCTTGTGCGGTAAACGAACCCACGTCCAACAGTACATTAGTTTCTGAAGCTGTACCTCAGCTGACTGAGCTACGGGGGTGGCATGTAATATAAATACAATCATACAAATGATACAATTATTGATTTTACCTGAAATTATTTAAATATGCGACGTAAATCAGTTTAAATTTCTTATTTTGTTTCTATTTTTATATGTGCAACTTTTATGGAGGCATGCAGATTTCAACGCTTTTGAGTAGCCCATGCATTTTAGTTTTACTGACCAACTATTCATGCAGATATTCTAACTGAGATGTATTACTTTCATCACATTATGATACTTTGAATTAGGGCCTATTTATGTTTTTTTTTTCTAAGAACATCGAAACTTGATACAAAATCATTGTTCCCCAATTAAGGCAATGGATGAAAAATATTACCGTTCGAACGGGGCACCACAAGGGCGATCTTACCACCTAACTCTTATCTCTAAATCTAAATTATTCATGTGACTTGACTTTTCAAACTAATTTGACTAATTCGAAAATATTAAAATTGACTTATTTCAATAGGCCTACTCGTACAGATTTATTTCATCAATCCATGTGCACACGAGTGATTGTTTAATTACAATAATGAAATGAATAAATAATAATAATTATATTGTTATTATTATATATAGGCCTAGGCCTAAATACATGTGATCAGATTGAGTCACATTATTTTGCATGCATTATTATGATGATAAAAGAAGTATTGATCAGTTACCATTGATTCGTGATCGCCACTGGTGTAGGTCAGGTCACCAATGACCTCCGATGATTGAACTTGACACGAGGAAGAGAGAGAGAGAGAGCGGCTCGAGCGAGGTACGTGACGAGACTGACGAGGATGACAGATACAGACTGATGGCCGCTGAATAGTAAACAACACAGCGCGGCTGGAATAGACAAGTGGGTCGGCGGCCATTTGACTGAATGATAGTCGTGCTAAATTACAACAGGACCCCTATTCCTGAGATAAATGAGATGTGAGAAAAATAAAAATGAGTGAGAAAATTATCATCTCACTTGAAATGGCCGATTTACCATTACCAATCGGCCACTTTAAGTGAGATAATCGTTTTCTCACTCATTTTTATTTTTCCCACATCTCATTCATCTCAGGAATAGAGGGGTCCAGCTCTGGAATTCTGGAACTTTATTGAGGGGACCAGATTGTTCAGGTTGCCGAAAGAGAAAAGAGGACAGAGAGAGAGAGAGAGAGAGAGAGAGAGAGAGGGAGAGAAATAGAAAATGGTGCGGGGTTTGGGGCAAGGGGCTGTAATGACGTGATTTTTAGGAAATCTAGGAAATAAGTAACATTAAAGCCCGTAACCATAGTAACTGTTGCCTGACATCGGTGCTTGCAGTCAAATGATGACGTCTGTGTTTTTATTTTCCCCCCAATCACGCGGTTGTAGGCCTATATTTGTGTCTATAAAAGAAGAAGTTGCTCCACCAACAAAACAACACACATTTTAGCGTTGTAGTCATTTTTGGAGTATTCTGATTTGATTTTGTTCAAATTTTTTGATTGATTTTATTCTGAACAAAATTTCAGAGAACTTTTCCAGTTACCGACGGTATAACAATTATTTGGTTGGTAGACGACCTTCTTCTTTCGTGGAGAGGAGTGTAATCCTATTACTGTCCCATAACCCATGACCAGTCGTGAAATCATTATGTGATATTTAAAACTAGGAAAACGCGGGATGCGCGTTGTTAGACGAGCTTAGGGGTATAGAAATCTAGAATGAAAAATAATTTGTCAACCCAATCTACATCTACAGACCTTGGATCACTCCAAACGTTCAAAAACGTTACGAGAATCAGTTATGTCACGGCCTTCCTCTTCATTCATTTCAATCGTTTTGAATTAATTGCTGACACTTGTTGCTATAGATTTAATTGGTTCCCGTAATAGCCTAAATTGATGGGAAAATGCATTATAAATGCGTTTTCTTCGTTATTTCTCATCCGATTGATGCAAAAAATCTCTCAAAATGTGCTTAATAGTTTCCTTTATATTCGGCGAAAATTTGAGAGGTCTTGAAAAATTTTGATTTTTCAAGTATTTTCCTCCGGGTTATTCTAATGAGGATTTTTGAAATTTCTAAAATTCATAAAAAAAAAAGTTACCACCCGATAATGCCACAAAACTATACAGATCTAAGTTAGATGAGGAACCATGACGAAAAAAAGTTTGAAGTTGATAGCTGTAGCCGTTTGACCTGTGGAGAACCGACAAAAAAACATAAAAAAAAACAAAAAAAAAAAAAAAAATAAACATAAAAACGAACACCAATTTTTTTCAGTATGTCAAATTGAATCCTCGCTAAAGCTCGTCTAAAAATAAAGAGAGAGGAGCGCAGGGTGGATTAGTGGACTTAGGGATGGTTTAAAAAAAGTCGGGTTAATTACAATAGTTTTCGTTGAAAGTTCGGATTAGTTTGGTTAGATTAGGCTAGGAATTCATTATGTTAAAATTCATTAGGCCTAGGCTATGAATTATGAATTCATATTTCTTTTAAACTTATATGTGTGTAAATATGTATGTAATGAATTTGATATGTCTTGTATGTGTGTATGTTTTATATGAACTGACGTGTCAAATATCATGTAATGATCAACAATGACAGAAAAAAATAATATAAATAATAATAACTTCAGGTTAGTTTCAAAAGAATATTGCTTGGCTCCACGCATGCGCATCAGTGTGTTCACTTCAACATGCTTCTATACACATCAAAACATCACACGTTCGTGCGGTAATCGGGTAAAGCAGTTGTCACAAAACAAATGGTAGAGGCGTCGTTGTTGTTGTTGTTGATGATGATGCGATTAATCTGAATTGACGAGAGAATAACTGAGCCATAACTATGATTTATGAACTTATGATACTGCGTCACGCATCTAACTAATTCAGCCAACCTAACATGAACTGATTCATCATAGCCACCGTTTGGTATGTGACAACAGGCGCATATCCCAATTCAAACGTCAAACTTCAAAGTAGACGCAGCGTGGGGGCGTAACTATTGCGACGCACTTGTTTAAATGAAGTCATGTTGAAAGAATTGAGTAAAAGTATGTGTATCAGAAACCTGTAGATCATCAACGTCATGTAGTAAGTTGCAATTTAACAACGTAGCTGACTTGAAGTAGGACTAGGCCTAGGCTTCTTCTAGACTTGAGCGTAGGCATTGATTTTGTACACTGGTTTTGCCGCCAAAGGCCAACCGTAGAAAGCAGGTTCGAACTGGCTATCGAGCCCTAACCTTACTTTATTAGTGCATTTTCGGTAATCATGCAGTTTAGGGAATACGACCATTGTTACAATGAACCTAGGCATTACCCAAGCCATTATATTATATTAATGAGTTTGTACAGGGCCTGATGAGTAGGCCTAGTTTAATAGGGCTAGCCTACTTCAAATTCAATGCTTAGGCCTATAGGTCTTCTTAATGCTATAGCCTAGCCTAGGGCATTGAGTGGTAAACTCAATGCCTAGGGGCCTATGTAGGCCTACCCAAACTTCAGAATCATCGAGGCCAGGCCCATACCATGGTCTAGAACAGATGGGTCTTGTATCGGGCTATCTCCAAGCGAAGGAAGGCTGATACCAACAGTGCTGCTAGTTTCACCTAAATCTGCGCGGAATGCTAGGCGTACCGGTGAAGAGATCAGTCACGTGGTCCAGTTGACGTCTGACAGCTGACGTCTTGCCGTCAACAGTGACGTACATTTGTTGCGCGCATGCGTAGAGCGAGGCCAACAGGCCTCTTTTCACCTAGCGTTCTGCATGGATTTTGGTAGAACTAGCAGCACTGTTGGTATCAGTCAAAATAGCTTTGAAACAAGATCTCTCTATTTTAGACTGTGGCCCATAGCCTACCTAATCTTGGGCATAAAGTAGGCCTAGGCCGAGGCCTATATATCACAATTCGGTAATTTTACTAGCTAGCGTAGGGTACCATGGCCAATTTTTGTCCGAAGTTTGCGTTTTTGGTGTTTTCTGATACATTTTGTTTATATGGTTTGTGGTTAGAACATTTTGTATTTTGTTTGTTTTAATAAATTTTTTACTGACTTGAAGTTGATGCTTTATGATTTGACAAAGGTGACAAGAGGTGGACAGTAGGTTAGGTTAGGTTAGTGTCCACACCTCGCGTATACCGATACCACAGGAATACAAAATATGCCATTTTCATCCCCTATTGAGAAATGAAATTTTAAAAATATTTTAAAAAACTGATTTCTGACAATAATGATTAACTTGAATAAATCTGCTGGGTGGCGTCAGAAACATGATACCAGATACCACCGGCAGGCGGAACGGAGCTTATATACTTTGAAAAAAATAATAATAAAAAATAAATGAAAAATAGGCCTGGTACGTTAATCGGTGAATTTACCCTGGGTACATTTAGTGAAGCCAGTGACAACCACTGTCGACCCTGAATCAGCCCAGTGTAGGCCTACAAGCTGGGCCATTTAGTAGGACCAGGTAGGCCCTATATCAAGAGATCTGGGCAATTGGTCAATTTACGGAATATTTTTGGCCAAAGTATTTTTCATGTAATCTTCTCGTGATAAAAGAACATCGTTTAGATTTGAGCTGTAGGCCTACTAATTATGTAGGCCTAGGCCTACCTCCGATTTGAAAAGATCTCTCAAGTGAAGCAGCCGACTGAGTAGGCCCACTCAAATGTGGCGTATGCCTACAATACAGGAATACAAAATATGCCATTTTCATCCCCTATTGAGAAATGAAATTTTAAAAATATTTTAAAAAACTGATTTCTGACAATAATGATTAACTTGAATAAATCTGCTGGGTGGCGTCAGAAACATGATTCTCAGTGACACAAATCACAAAAACAGGCCATTTACACCAAGACATGTTTGACAGTTCATGTTTCTGATTGATGTAATGGTTTTTGAGCAATTGGGTTCAATGCATGACTCAAAAACAGCAATTTTCGCTACTCCAGACAGTTCTTAACGGTCCATGACTCCCAAACGTTCCGAATGAAAAATTGTGATATTTTGAGCTATTCTTTTAAAGTGCTATCTATGACGAGATTCAAAAAGTATCTGAGGTGGGTCAGCTACCAATTATTTCCGAATTGGATGATATCAATTGGAATGACCCACTCACTGGTGTCGGAACCGGGAGGGGGGGGGGGGGGGGGGGGGGGCAAGAAAAAGGTCTTGCAAGACTCAATTTGTCTTGTTGTTTCCTGTTGAAACACACTTTGTTAAAATTACTAATTAGGTGTCATTTTTTTTCACTTATATTTGTTCATTAACTCTTCATGAGTTGATACATCATTAAATGTTAATCCCATAAATCTGTCACAGCTCAATTCGAAAACTGCCGTGACACCGTGCCATGTCGCGGGTGAACAGGCGCACGGGGGCCCGCTGCACTGAAACGAGGGATTAACTGATCAACATGAAACTTTTTCATGCATTTCACCTAATTCATCACTTGACCTATGGTTGTATAGTTTTTAAGCACAATGGATCCGAGATCAAACGTTTTTCTGTGGAGAACACGAGAGGAAGATCTACCATGCAATGAAAAAGTTGTATTCAATTTATTTAAAATCAGGAAGTTTAAGTAATACTTTCTTTTTGTAAGATTGTACGACGTTACATTTAAACAAGGGCGAAACAAGTATTCCAAACGCCTCAAAACTATACATTATCAAGTTGGATTATATGCTTAGTCTCATCAAAATTTTTACTTCTGTTTGAAGTGTGCGGTGTGAACAACAAAAAAAGTTTTTGTTTAAATAAGTACGGTGGAATTACATGTTCGATTACACTCATTCAATTATTTTCCTGAAAGTACGGATGTATTCATAAAAACGTTACGAGGACGTTGTTATAGGGGGTTCAAGGGAGGGCGCACGCCCCACCAATCGACATTTGCGCCCCCCAATAATTTATCTTCCTTCAAAAATATGTAATGTTGACCTACGAATGAACACACTATGAAATATTATCAGATATTATTATAAATTGTATCAGAATACACTACTACTTGACACTTCCTTTTTTTCGATAATGAATAAATTATCAGATTTCATAAACTGCTCGTGAATCGCAAAAATCAAATGAAAAATGACCATGTTCCAAAAAAATCACCGTCGGGAATTGTGCCGGGAGAAATCGCGAAAATAACTTCGAAAATGTCCATAATGATATACTCTTAAAAATAACTTTAGTGAAGTACATAGTGATTCAATCATTGGACTCCAAAACTGCTTGTAAATATCAAAAATCACTTGGAGAATGACATGGGCCCATTTAGAAAAATTCCCTGCGGGGCTTTTCTGGGAGAAATCGCAAAAGTATAACTTCGAAAATGTCCTTGATGATTCAAAAGACTCCGAAACCATTTGTGTATCGCGAAAATCACTTGAAAAATGTCCATAATTTCTAAAATTCCCAGCGGGGCTCTGCTGAGGGTCTTCCGCCCCCCCCAGACACCCTTTTCGTGCGCAGCAGGTGTCCGGCTAGGCGGTCATTTTATTTATGTAACCTGTGCGCCCCTCCAATACACAAATTCTAGCAACGTCCCCAAGAATAAAAACAAAATTCACAGAGATTTCATTTTTTTCATGAAATTAGCTACAACGTAAAACAAAACGACTCTGGAAAACCCCTTGAACAAATCATACTGAAAATATTTGTGGCGCTTTGAAAAGTCCCCAGCCCCCTCCCCCCCCACCGTGACCGTATGGTCAGTTATTGGTCTTGCCCCCCCCCCATGTTTCAAAACGTTCCGAAGCCCCTGGCTGGAGTCTGGACCCACTCACCATTATGTCAAGTGATGAAACCATTTTGACCCATTTTATGGTAGCATTGAAGGCTAACAAAAGGTGTTACTTTTATTTATATTTATTTATATTGGGTTTAGCGACGCACTGTACTGATGAATACAATATATTGGCGTCGGTGAATGATAAATGAGATGATGGGATGGTTAGATGAGAGCTTATTTCATCAAATGTTTTTGGATAATGGGGAAGAGTCGGTCGTATTGTTAAGAGATCATCTCAGTATTGACCTGAACGACAGAAGGAAACCACGATAAACCACTCTCAGGATGTTTGACCATAGCGGAAATCCAATCCCGGTCTCCTGAATGACAGTTCAGTGTTATAATCAACTGGCCACACGTCTCAGTAAGTTGTTTCTTTCATTTCAGGTTGAACGTTTGCCCAGTTCATCGTCTTAGCCAACATCTACAATGTCTCGGAGATCAAGCTTGAGGTCTGGCCGGCCGAGAAACGTGTTGGAAAATCGATCCTACGACAGACTCCTTGACAAGCCGAATTCGTCCGACTGGTATGTGGAGCTGAATGATACAGCGAAACCAGGTCCGTCCAATGTTCTCATCAATACGTCCAACGTGCCGGATGTTACGCCCGGAAGAAGACGGAACTCCAAGTGGTACACACATCTGGACGACACACGTCGAACCAGTTATAAAACTCGACCGTCTGTCAAAGATGCTAGTTCTTCGTTGAGTAGCGTTTCGTCGTCAAGCATGAATCAAGAACTGCTCACGAAGGCTGGTGGATCTCTTCTGAATCGCAAGAGAAAGAGACTGAAGAGTATCGACCCGGACACGTATCAAAATGCTCTCGATCAAGAACCTATTGGAAAGAGGCAGAATAGAAGTAGACGATCCAAAGTTGAGAACGATGTTGATTCCACGGATGAAAGTTACTCGTTGACTAATGTCGTACCGGTAGCGAAGAAAAAAAGACCGTTCCAAAAGCAAAAACAAAAGAAAGTCTCAACTGAACTTGCAGAAGGTTTCCAATCTGTATTTGACAATAGTGAGAAGACCGCAACACAGAAAACGGTGCAGGAAGATATTCCTCATGCTTCATCGGGAGAAGATTCTCCGATTATTGCCAACTCGAGTAGACCAGGTCCTCTGTCCAGAAGGAAGAAGAGAGATGGACAATCTGTAAATCCATTGGACTATCAGGCAGCTTTGGAGGCTGACAGGACATCGAATGCTTCAGTTCCCAAAGTCATTGATGCGTCTGCTAGTAGGGGGAAAAGCAATCAGTCTAAAGTTGAAAATAGTGGTTATTCCTCGGATGAAAGTAACACGCTATCCAATGTTCTATTGAAGAAAAAAGTGCCATTCCAAAAGCAGAAACAAAAGAGAGTCTCCACCGGAGGTTTCCAATCCGTATTTGACAATAGTGAGAAGACGGCAACGCAGAAAACGGTGCAGGAAGATATTTCTGATGCTTTGTCCGAAGAAGATTCTCCGATTATTGCCAATACAAGTAGACCAGGTCCTCTTACTAGAAGAAAGAAGAGAGATAGACAATCTGTAAATCCATTGGACTATCAGGCAGCATTGGAAGCTGATGAGACATCGAATGCTTCAGTTCCCAAAGACGTTGATGCGTCTGCCGTCAGACCAAACTCATCCTTCAATAAACCTGGTCCTCTTGATAGCAATAAGAGCAGTCGGTCTAAAGCTGAGAATAGTGACGATTCCTTGGATGAAAGTAACACACTATCCAATGTCCTATCGAAGAAAAAAGTGCCATTCCAAAAGCAGAAACGAAAGAGAGTCTCCACCGGAGGTTTCCAATCCGTATTTGACAATAGTGAGAAGACCGCAATGCAGAAAACGGTGCAGGAAGATATTTCTGATGCTTTGTCCGAAGAAGATTCTACGATTATTGCCAATACAAGTAGACCAGGTCCTCTTACTAGAAGGAAGAAGAGAGATGGACAATCTGTAAATCCATTGGACTATCAGGCAGCATTGGAAGCTGATGAGACATCGAATGCTTCAGTTCCCAAAGCCATTAATGCGTCTGCTAGTAGGGGAAAGTCCATGCTTATTAAACCAAGTCCTCTTGATAGCAATAAGAGCAGTCGGTCCAAAGCTGAGAATAGTGGCGATTCCTTGGATGAAACTAACACGCTATCCGATGTTCTATTGAAGAGAAAAGTGCCATTCCAAAAGCAGAAACAAAAGAGAGTCTCCACCGGAGGTTTCCAATCTGTATTTGATAGTAGCGAAAAGACGGCAACGCAGAAAACAGTGGAGGAAGACATTCCTGATGCTTTGTCCGAAGAAGATTCTCCGATTATTGCTAACTCAAGTAGACCAGGTCCTCTTTCCAGAAGGAAGAAGAGAGATGGACAATCTGTAAATCCATTGGACTATCAGGCAGCTTTGGAGGCTGACAGAACATCGAGTGCTTCAGTTCCCAAAGACATTGATGCGTCTGCTAGTAGGGGAAAGTCCATGCTTATTAAACCAAGTCCTCTTGATAGCAATAAGAGCAGTCGGTCCAAAGCTGAGAATAGTGGCGATTCCACAGATGAAACTAACACGCTATCCGATGTTCTATTGAAGAGAAAAGTGCCATTCCAAAAGCAGAAACAAAAGAGAGTCTCCACCGGAGGTTTCCAATCTGTATTTGATAGTAGCGAAAAGACGGCAACGCAGAAAACAGTGGAGGAAGACATTCCTGATGCTTTGTCCGAAGAAGATTCTCCGATTATTGCCAACTCGAGTAGACCAGGGCCTCTGTCCAGAAGGAAGAAGAGAGATGGACAATCTGTAAATCCATTGGACTATCAGGCAGCATTGGAAGCTGACAGAACATCGAATGCTTCAGTTCCCAAAGACGTTGATGCGTCTGCCGTCAGACCAAACTCATCCTTCAATAAACCTGGTCCACTTTCTAAAAAAGTTCAGAAAGATGTATCTTCAAGTCAGTCAGTTTCTCAGCCAATTTTAGATGTCGAGAGGTCATTGAATGCTTCAGTTCGCAAATCCGTTGATGCGTCCGCTATTAGAACGAGCTCGACCTTCAACAAACCTAGTCCACTTTCTAAAAAGCTGAACAAAACTGCATCGATCAATGTGCCTGATTTGCAGACAGTTTCAGGTGCCGAGGGCACCACGAATATTTCGGTTCACAAATCCCTGGCTACTTCCGGTAGCGGGTCGAATTCAACCTTCACCAGACCCGGACCTCTTTCCAGAACAATCAAGAACGATGCATCTTTCCATCCGTCTGTTGTACCAGCAGTATCAGATTCCGAGAGAACTTTGAATTTATCAGTTCCGAAAATCATTGCTGCGTCTTCGCTTTCCTCGAATGCAACATTCACTAAACCAGGCACACCTTATGAAAAGTTTCCGAAAGAGGTACCGGTACCCACTGCTCTAGCCAACAGCCGAGAGGCTGCTAAAGAATCATCGCGAGAGCGTCTCGTTATGGATCCGGATTCGTCTGACAGCATGTCCGACTTCTCTAGACTGAAAAATGACAAAAAAGAAGAGACAAAAACAGCCATAAAGAGATTTGAATATAATAGGTTGTACAATGCAGACGAAGTTGATGCTTATGAATTCAACCCTCAAGCGAGTAGCACTTTGAATTATCCCAACACTCCGAAAACAATGAAATCAAGTTCGGCAGCAAATCGAGTTTCGAGTGCACTGGAACTTTTGCCTATTGTAGCTGTGAAACGTCTGTCGAAAGAGCCGCTGAAGACTTATAGGAGAGTATTCAGAAGTCGAGAAGATTCAGAGCCGAACGCAGAAAGTGATAGCAGCGGTGAAAACATTCCTAAATCTCCTGCGGCTCAATTGACAGAACGTAGGTCTCTGCATACTTCCGTAGCGTTGGATGAATCGGTTGTTATCGCAAGTAGATCCGCTATCGTGGCCCAGACTTTAGTCGATGAAGGATCCAAAAATGAGATGAATAAAATATCTACTCTTAACATGGTAGCAAACAATGTCGTAGCAAGTGCAAATAGATCGATATCGTCGCTTGCCAGCGTCTCGACGTTGGTCAATGAAAATATCAATTCAGTCGGCAATAATGCGGATAATTTGGACAAGGAACGCACTGGATTCGATGAACGTGTGTCATCACCTGTGAAAAGAGTCGTGAAAAACCCAGAATACTCGGAGGTTGTTAGCGGGTCAATTTTCACGGTGTTGAATAGAAGTGATCGTGCACAAGTCATCAGATCTCGGGATCAGTCGCTAGTCGTATCAACCAATAGATCCATCAGTGCTCCAAGTGATCGTATTTCCGATGTACTCTGGAAGAACTCGTCCGTGTTACGCGCTGGAAGCAGTCTGATCGTGAAGGAGCTAGGGTCCGTTGCGGATATGCAGTCGGAAGAACGTAACGCTGGAGACAAGTCTGAAGCGAGCATTCACGACAGTGCCGCGTCAGTTTTCGAATCGTTGGACGAAGACGACTTGGAGGAAGATGATGTGAATCTGTTGGTACGTATGCAATATGCATTGGCTTTCATCTGTCAGGCTTACCGCTTGATCGAACCCAGAGATGAGCTGTTGGTGGAGTCATTCAGCTTATCGTATTCAACATTTTGATTGGTTTATAGGCCTACGTGCAGCTCATTAGAAGGAAAAGAGAGAAATATTCCTTGGGCCATATTAGAGTTTAAACTGGGCTAACATAGCTTATGCGTTGTAAGATCGGCGAGATATTTATGTGAAGCATAATCAAAAACTCAACGCACCTTGACTTCTATAAAATATACTCCATCCTTCAACTATCGAATGTAGAAAGCCGTGAATCTTGGCAATATTTCTGCCATTATTTCTATCTATTTGTTGAATAAAAAACATTTATTACATCATTTTCTTCTAAACGGTCGGTACGAATTGCATACAAAGAATTGTGGTATCAATAATGTGTTGACATTCCAAGAGAATTTTCATTTTTTTTGGAAGGGATTTTATTTTTAAAATTTTCTCGCCCAGCCAAATCTTTAGAGTTTTGAGAATTTTTGAGATGATATTTCTCAAAAATGGTCCAACCGATATGACCCAAAAACTGTAGGCCTACAGTTCTAACGGGATAGGCCCTGAATCGACGTACCGGTAGACAGAAAAAGTTTCATGTCGATCAGTAAAATCATGCGACCTGTGCAGTGCTTACAAAAAGAAAGAAAACACACACAAAGCTCCATAAGAGTGGGATGGAGGTCTTTGCTATCGCTCATCTAATGATTCAGACTTGGTTGATGCTGTTATATGCTTGTCACGACTTTTGTACTTGTTTGATTGTAAACTGTAGCGGCCTAAAAGCGTAGATGAATAAAAACTTTTTGACCGGCACATTAGCTGAGTGGTTAGCTCACTTGCTTCGTGTGACCCGTGAGGTGAAGGGACATATCGGATCTGGTTCGATCCCCGCTACCGTCCATCTTTACAGGGGTTTTTCGTGGTTTCCCTCTGTATTCTAGGCTAGTGCCGGGATGGTTCCCACAATATAGGCCACGACCGCTTTCTTCCCACTATCCTTCCCACTACCCATGAAAACCTTCATCTTATCATCCCATCATCTCATCAATCATTCATCCGACGCCAATAGATCTTAGTAATCATTACAATGCGTTGTTAAAACCCAATATAAAAAAAATGAAAAAAATGAAAACTTTTGGCCTTTGTGCGGTTGGGTTGTGATTTGATCCAAGTTTCTCTTCTTCCTGCCCTGTAGTGGACTAGGTACGTCAACTCATTTATAAAAGAGAACCCTGTTGTGCTAATCTTACTTTGTTTCAGTTTTTTTTTTTTTTTTTACAATTTTATTTATTCAGTAGAACATAATGTAGTACAGAGTTGTTAGACAAAGTAAAACCAGTTATAGGACATGTCAAGAATTCATTTAATACATATTATTTTGATAATATGGTTTTGAATTACTAACGTATGATCTGAAGGTTGAATAGGCCTAAACCTACCTAATAGTCGCCCTCCATAGCACAGTCGGCTCAGGCACTGCCTTTGACACTTACAGACTGAGTTTTTGTAAACGTCCTTTCACCAATCATCACTTCATAGTTTCATGATCACCCGCTCGTTTATACCCCCGTATAACCTAGCTGTTGGTGGGGTCGTTGAGCCAACAACAATCAGTCAATTCGACCCAGTGTTTCAGTTTTGAATTGCTCACATGAACTGATATTGAATAGGCCCAAACCTACCAGTAAAGTTGTATGTGAAACTTGTTTTTTCTCGGTAAAAAACCCATTGGGATCATGAATAGGCCTAGCCTAGATGCCTGAACCCAGATAACCAATTTAATTGGGCCAGGGGGTGTCACCACTTCTTCCAGGGCAGACTTCACATATCAATCGGTTCCTACCAGTTCCGACTTCTTCCTCCTCTTCATCACTACCACTATCCTCTGCTTCTTCTTTCCTTCCACGAGTTCCCTATTCTCCCTCCATCTCTCGTCTTCCACTTCCTCCCATTTTTCTCCTCGGTTGACTACCCCGAACTTCACTCACTCCTACCACCTTTCTCTTGGTGCTCCATTGTTTTCTGCGATCTCAAACATTGCTCTCGGTATTCTCTCCATTCCCATACGTTGCGTATGCCCCTATCACCCAACTGTCTCCCTTTCCATTTCAAGTGATTTATAACCTTTCCACTTCTACTTCGTTCCTTAGACCTGTTTTACACGGTCCAGTCTTCATCCAAGTCCGTGGATTCAAGGGTTGATTGCAAGTTCTTGGATCGTCTAAATGGAAAATGACTTGGATGAAAGGTTGAATCCAGGGTTGGATAGAAGCTTTTTGCTGCAAGTTTTCCATTTAGACGATCCAAGAACTTGGATGAAAACTTGGACCATGTAAAACAGTCTTTATACACACAAAAAAGATTGTACTGTACGGTATTATTTCTCCAGCGAGAAGACATCTCTGCCAGAAGCAACCCATTGAGTCCTCTGACCACGCGTGGTGAGAATCTGAGCCTGCCCAGGTACAGTGCGGTGAGGGATCGCACGGACAGAGTCCCTGACCCCAGTTTCCCAGCGGCTCATGCGTTCGGCAGCCTGGAGCCGGCAGGTGAAGTGTCGGGCATTCCGGACCTTGCAGCTGATGTGGCAACTACTGTAAGTAGGCCTATACACATCACGATGTAGTGACACAAACCCATTTACCATAATATAAAGAAAGTGCTCCAACTCACATACTGATAACATGGAAGGCATTTGTGGTTTCTTGCTGTCAGTTCAGAGCCAAAGGTCCCGATTGCCTGTCGCGATTCAGCGGATTCCCTTGTGAACTAGATGTAGATAAGAGTGGCTACGGTACTGGTGGTATTGTTCAACTTACAAAAACTATAATTTTTGTGAAAAATAAATGCAATTACTAACATTAAAATTCTATTGAGCCATGTGTAATAGCATTGTTGGGCATTGTTGTTTCATATAGTTCGATATGATTCAAGCGTTAGTTGCGCTACAGGCAATCGGGACCCTGGACTCGGGAACTGACCCCGGAAATATTTCACTTTCAAGACCCAAGTTGGGTCACTTTCATAGTATGATGAATAAGGTTGGTATCACTACATTGTGCACATGTGATGCGGTGCGAGACGAGGAACCTTGTGGTGCATTGGCCATCGGCTGGATATCACCATGCAAAGTGAAAACCAGTTGTCGAAACATGATTTCTTGTTTTTCGTTCTCTCGGTTACCGTACTTCATTTTGTATATTTTGGTTGGGCCTGATTTTTTATCAAGTTTTTTTATTAATCCAAATATTTATAGGCCCACATCAAAGTCATTTTTTTTCGACGTCGTTCCCATTTCGGATGAACGATGGTTTACTTGTAAGCTGGGATACTTGAAATCTTGTTTACTGTTTTTCCTCCATGATATGTCATTTCTTCTTGACATTTGGCGAAATTCTCCTCGAAATTATATCAATTGAGGCGGCAACGGATGAAGTTGGTTGGGGAATTCGAAAAACCAAAGTACAGCTGCAAATGCGATGACAGATAAGTCGTATATTTAACCCTGCTAGTGGACTATATATTTCTTGAAGTATTCAATTTTTCAATTTAAATATCATTTATTCTTGTTCATGTAGTCAAAGATTAACATATTTATAAGTTATGCATCAACATACATTTATACATACATTTAAACATACAGTTGGACATACAGTTGAACATACAGTTAAACATACAGTTGAACATACAGTTGAACATACAGTTGAACATACAGTTGAACATACAGTTGAACATACAGTTAAACATACAGTTGAACATACAGTTGAACATACAGTTGAACATACAGTTGAACATACAGTTGAACATACAGTTGAACATACAGTTGAACATACAGTTAAACATACAGTTGAACATACAGTTGAACATACAGTTGAACATACAGTTGAACATACAGTTGAACATACAGTTGAACATACAGTTGAACATACAGTTGAACATACAGTTGAACATACAGTTGAACATACAGTTGAACATACAGTTGAACATACAGTTGAACATACAGTTGAACATACAGTTGAACATACAGTTGAACATACAGTTGAACATACAGTTGAACATACAGTTGAACATACAGTTGAACATACAGTTGAACATACAGTTGAACATACAGTTGAACATACAGTTGAACATACAGTTGAACATACAGTTGAACATACAGTTGAACATACAGTTGAACATACAGTTGAACATACAGTTTCATAACCATATCATGATAATAAATTAACAATACATTGAAGCAATATCTCAACTATAAATACACACATCAATTAGAAACGTTTTGAAAACAAGAAGCCCGCGTAAGAGATAACTCTTGTGTGCGGGCTGTCTGAAATAAATATATGTCGATTGGGATGCTTCTCATGTAGGGGTATGCTATTGTACGTTATATGATGATTTTACTGGTATTGCTCTTTTGTTAATCTATAGAACATTGTTGTGCTACAAAACAGTGTTTCAAAATAATAGATGCACCAAAAAGTTACTCTTCAAATTCTGAATGCAATGAGAGTAAAAGATGGACGCTATGTTTACATGTGTCCAAGTATTGTGTTGTGCTGCGTGGCCTGATGTCTAACGTCGTGTTCCAGAGCGGAGTCAAGCGTATCCGGACATCTGGCCGGAATGAATCGACAGCCGCTGATAGGCAGCCGGAGTCCAGGAAGAAAAGGACTGGTCAGAGTTGGGTAGGTCTATTAAAGTTATACAATTTTCAATTTTTCTATTCGGTCGACAAAATTTGTGACGAAATTCTGTTACCTGCTCACATTCCAATCTTTCAATGGCTCATTTGTCTGATGACAGCCAGAAAGAACCGTGATTGAGGCCCTAGCAACGGTTGCCATGTATCGGCCGGTTGCATAGCTTCCTCGCGCGCAATGCAAAATTGACTACAATCTAAGCGGGAAGAGTTATGATTTTCTTGAAACAAAAGCTTTTTGGGTAATCCAAATTTTTATAATTCGAAATCATTTTTTTGGGGCCCCTTCTGATTCGGATTAACGAGGGTTCACCGTCATGCCAAGACCATGACAACTGCACTGTTGCGTGCCGCAGACTCAACGCCGCCGTGTCTTGTGTTACAGCCACACCAGAGCACCGCTAGCGAGTGGAAACCTCGCCCGCTGGCCGAGATGTTGGCAGAGCTGGAGAAGAGGAAACCAGATCCAGACAGGGCCAAGAAGAGAGAAAAACACCTCGAAGAGCTGAAAAAAACCTGCGGGCCATTCATTGCAAGCCAGCGGGCTCAAAGACCCATAACGAACTTCTTCGTGCCCGCACCTCGGCCCGTTATCTCGAAAGTGACTAAACCCAAACAACCCAAACGCATTCATCCCGATTTCATGGTCAACGGCAAATTGTACCGTCCACCGCGGTTGGCGAGACCTTCTCGTTGGTGCACGGACAAGTTGTACAACGTTGTGAACAGGAAAATGAAGGCACGTTACGGCGAGTTGAAAATGCGACGCAAGTCCGAGAAATTCGTCGTCGCACTCGATTATTTTGTGAGGGCTGCTGTTCGTTGCAAGAAGAACTTCGAGCCGCACGTCAACGAAGTTAAACGGTTACTTTATAAACTGGGTATTATTAAAACCTCTAATGACTTCTACGTGTTCGTCGAGGATTTCCTTCCCGGCGATTTCCGACAGCAGGCGATTCCCATTCGACGAGCTTTTGGAGTTATAACCGGTCCGAAGATACCTCCCAATTTCAACATGTTTGACGAACTCAAATTTTAGGAAGGTTTGATGAAATTGTTCGTCATCAGTCTGTTGATCAGAGAATACCAAGTACGGATATGTCATGAATTGCGGAAGTTTTCGGGAGTTTTTGAGCATGTTTTCACACCTACGGGCGCAACTCCCATGCAATTCTAATGTATGTCTAATAATTAGAGATGTGCGAATCTGTGTTTTTGATTTCGAACCCAAATCCGAATCAAATAATTGAAGAAGGTTTGCGAAACCGAATCTTTTCCGAAACTCCGACAAAAATAGCTAGTCAAATTTGATTGCATGTAGGCCTATACGTTTCAAACCTGCCTTTGTATAAACAATATCTGAGAAACTAGCTGAAATAGAATAAGTAATAACTAATAAGTAAAAGACTGACACTTTCAAGTTGAATACAAGTTAAATTCATAAAGAAGATCAAACAATATTAATATTGCACGTGGAACTTACATTTTTACATGATAATATTATCAAAATGTGAGATCTTCCGCATGCTCAGGAGATTCGAGCGGGATTCGATTCGAGTTTGTGATTCGAGCGGGATTCGAAATTTCAGATAGTTCGAAATTGCGAATCTTACATTTTCAGGCAAATCAAACCCAAATCTTGACCAAAGTTTCGGATTCGTTTCGAAATAACAGAGATTCGCACATTCCTACTAATAATGTATAATTTATTTATGTATGTAGGGGAGGGGGTGGAGGTGTGGGCCCCCGGGAGGTGTGGGCCATTTCTTCTTACAGTCACAGTTCTAAAGATTCAGAACTACCACTCAAACAGTTGGTGTATTTTATAACAACTGCCATGTGGATGAAATTTGAAGAATGTGGGACAGATGGCAGCATTTTTATTGGCATCTTTAGAAAATGCACACTTCAAAAAAAATTTTGCTCCCTTTTTTTTTCTCAGAACACATGAGCCAGATGAGGTAATTTTTTATTAAACATATTATTAATTGGGTACATTTATAAACAATATAGAATAACATAACTTCTTTTATTATTCAACTATCAGCTTTCAAGTACTGAATTGTACCATGGGAAGGTGTGCGTCACTCATCATTTATAGGTCAAATTTGATCTTATTTTTGTAAAATGGTGATCAAGTGCCGCACTTTCAAGACGGACAGGGAACCTCCAGAAAAGGTAGTGATGGAGGCTGCTGTGAAGAAAGTAGTTGATAGTATTATTGAAAGAAAGTGAAGAAAGTACTATTCAAGTTATATTATGAGCAAAAAAATATGTTTTTATACACAAACTTCATTGTTTTACACTATATTTTTTTTGGTGACCCACACCTCCCACGGGGGTGGCCCATACCTCCACGGCATTGGGAGGAGTGGGCCACTTTGTCGACATGTTTTGAAAAATTAATTACCAATAGTATAATAGCTAAGAGAGCTTTCAAAATCATGTGGTATTGGGCCAAAAGTCTAAACTTTGTAATGAAAACAACAACATTCAGATATTGGATCATTTGTATGAAATATTCAAGTTTTAGTGAAAAGTGGCCCACACCTCCACCCCCTCCCCTACAGCATGTGTTTTTGTTTAAGCCTATTTGAATTGGAATTTCTTCAATAAGTTGAGGTTCTTGATTATTGTTTATAGATTCATAGCCCGACTACACAATTTTTGGCTTGTTTGAGTATTTTATTTCAATTATAGGCGCTCAAACAGTCGTGACCAAGGATAGGGAACTTGCCATCGTGCATTTACCGTATTTACTCGCATATGAGTTGCACCCGTGTTTTTGACCGTCATTTTTTGTAAAACCTTTTGTATGGTCGTATAAGTCGGTCTTCAGTCTCCGGTACCGTCAAAAATACATCGTGATTGAAATGCTTAGCGCTCTGTTCGGGACGCGTATGAGAGAAACCCTTGGTATGAGACGTGAGAAACCGTTGTGAGGAGCCTCAACCAAACGGTGAGGGGGGGAGAGGACAGGTTGCCGAAATACCCGAGCGCAACCAGGGTACCCGAACACCCCTAAGAATACCATGTTCGCTGTGATGAGGATTGATGCATTTGAATTTCATTTTCAGAGATTTTGTGCGCGCGTATTAGTCGCTCTCGCGTATAGCATTAACCACAATTCTATTTTTAGACACATTCGGACAAGAAAATGTCCGAAAACAGTCTTCTTGAATACAGTATGTCATTAAAATTAACATTGAAGAATCTTAAAATTCAATGTGGCTCTGATATTTGACGTCACTAAGTGAGTAATTGTGGTTAATGCTATAAGTCACACCCCTGTTTTGAGCTCTCAAAATTTCTAGATATACATGCAACTTATATGTGAGTAAATATTGTATGCACAACTGTAAGAGTTATAATAATTATACAATAATTATTTGTATCTTTTTCAGGAGCCGAATTCTTAATATTCGTTGATAGGGACTTTGCTTGAAAGAGTGTTAACGTAAAGTTACATTTTCTCGGTGTCGAAGCGAAATAATAGGTTGAATTGAGATAACTCTAAATTCTAATTTTCATAAGGCTTGGGCTTGAGGCTTTTTGTTGAGCTACTGTTATGGGAATATATTTTCTAGTTTTTGTACTTTGATAATGAGAAAAATAAAATGATTACTACTGTATTGTGAGCCTATTTAATTGTTGTCCCGACTCAAATGTCAGTGATTCTCTTTCAGGATGTACACCTACGGCAAAGACCTTAATATCTAACTTCGTTAGAAGACGTAAAACTGATCTTGTTTACCATGTAACGCTTGGCGACATTGCTCACTAGTGCTACCTGTCTCCGTGGAGTGAATTAGAAGAGAGATATCTGCTTTACCACCAATATGGCCAATGCGTATAACACCGAGCTGACGTGATTATCGTGTTGTGAATCATTCATAGAAAGATTCCTAATAAATTAAAAATAGTATGGATATGTACGAATGAACAGATATTACAATTGGTCAAGCCTACTTACATTCCCGCTTCTCCCCGAATCTGAAGAATTACTTCACTTTTGCCTTGATTACATAATTAAAACACTCGGCGATATAACAGATAGCGTTGTCTCGTCCACTCATAATGTAACTATAGGCCTAGGCATATTGATGAATCATGAAATATACTAGTTCTGAAAGAAACATTAGTTGGATAATTATGTGGATCCAAGAAGGTGTGAGAAAAAATCATTCTGGTAATCATTCCAACTGGCCCGCCTGAAGAATAATTCACTCCACTACGATACGTGCGCTAGCATCGCTCTGTCGCCGCTTAGAAGGCTTAGTTTTAGGTCTTCTAACGAAGTTAGATACTAAGGTCTTTGCCTACGGCAACATGAAATAATTCCTCCCCTAATTTTAAATTGAAATACAATGTACGTATATTTTATCTCTAATTTTGTGTGGACTGTTTGTGGATTGAATTGGATTGTGTTGTTTCATGGCACTGACGAGGCTATTTGTTATTATGTGTAGAGGGCCTTACCGTTATCTTCAATGCAAAATATAAATGAACATTCATACAGTTTCACGAACACAAAAACTAAATTGTATAATAATGCCTGAAGTGCAATTTTGGAACATTGTCTGAACTGGTTTCAAGTTTATTATTCAATATGTTTATTTTATGAGATGTGTTAATCCAATTATAAAGGAGGTGAGGATTAATTCATATTGATGAATATTTATTGATTACATGAGCGTAGCAAAGACTCCATTCCACTCTTATACAGCTTTGTCTGTGTGATTTTTTTTGTTTCTTTGTTTGTTTGTTTGTTTGTAAGCACTGCACAGGTCGCATGGTTTGACTGATCAACATGAAACTTTTTTTGAACGGGCAAACTTTTACAACTTAGAACTGTATAGTTTTTGGAATGGATCGGTATAGATTTTGAGAAAAATCATGTCAAAGTTTTTAAAAACCCCATAAGATTAGGCTGAGTCAGCAAATTTGAAAAAATGAAATCTCTCCGAAAAAAATAAAATTTTCTCTGAATGTTAACACATGAATGATACACATAACCACCATTTTGCAAGCAATTCGAACCAGTCGTTTAGAAGAAAAAAATTAAATTAGATGTTTTTATTCATCAAATATACTAGGCAAACGCGTTATGTGTTTCCGCGTTGATGGATGAGCTGGAACATATCAACTTATCTTTGGATTGGTTATTATATATATATATACACCTTGAGATCCAAACCATTAAATCACTGCCATCTTATTTTACATTATTAATTTATATAATAATAGAGAAGGCTTTGTTTTAATCGTTTACAATCAAGTGGTGACACTTGTTGCTTTGTTTTAATAGGTATCTTAATAGCTTTGAATAATTGACACAAATAACATCATATATTTTTTTACATCGAAACGGCTGATCCGATTTGAGTAAAAGTTCGGAATAATGTGTATCATTATCAGATTGAAATTCTCTGAGAATTTGAATCCTCTCAGATGAAATATTTTTCACGAATGTTTTCCTCTGGCTTATTCTAATGGGATTTTTGAAAACTTTGGAATGAGTTTTCTCAGAAGTTGTTGAACCGATCGCGCCTCAAAACTATACAGCATCAAGTCAGATAGGGGTTCATGTGTGTGCCAAGTTTCAACTGATTTTGAATTTTTGTCTGACCTGTGGAGCGCGAACAAAAAAACAAAAAAACCAAAAAAAAAACAGGCACTTTTTTTTCGGTATAGTGTAATTGAGTCTTCGCTTCGCTCATCCAATTATATATTTTTTATTTTTTTTAAAGTTGTTTTATTGACATGTTATATTAGTACATTATGATAATAACGTAGACCCACAAAGTCACATACGATTTGACTTGTCTGTGGGTCTACACATGGAAGCAGAATTAGTTGCCGAGATTCACTGCTTTCTAGATTCAAGAATTTTTTGTATGTGTGTCAGGGTGTGTAGAATACCAGAGTCAATTAAGTAGCAAGGGTAGAACTACTTTAACGACTTTTATAGCTTATTCAGATATCAAGGTGTGTAGAATACCAGAGTCGATAGAGTAGCAAGGGTAGAACTTCTTCAACGACTTTTATACCTTATTCCGATATCTCGCTTATCTTACAACGCATATTTCGCGTTTGACTAGTTATATATAATTTGCATGGGCTGGTCAAGTCTACTACCTTAGCATAGAACTTGATATGTTTGAAGTACGTATTGATTATTGAATATATTGTTTCATTCATTCAACACAATTAAAAAATGCTTTTCTGTTTCACTTTTTATATACATGCTATATTTTAAAACTGCCTCGAGTCCAATTTTGATTGACATAAAATATAAAACCAATAAGTATTTATTCCCAGATTTTTCAATATACACCCATTCCATTACAACTTGTTGTGAAGGCCTATATACTGAAGTCATTCGAAACATTTCTCAAATAGAAAAGTTGTATTTTTCAAAAGAAACGCTTGAGGCTATATGAAAAGCTAATGATCGTTTTACAAGGGCAGCATTTTCTTAAGCTTTTTTTGTACTTTCCTTCATCATTCGTTCTTTATTCATTATTATTATTGTTTTTTCATCATATCAAGTGACCTTGATTGAGAAGAAATGTGGAAAAAGTCATTATTGAATCAACTTTTTTCATGATAATTATGAAACCGAATTTTGTCTCGTAAAGCTTCTGCTTATCAATCAATAGTCCATTATCAGTTTTATCTCTCAATATCTCCATCAGTATCATTGATTAGGCCTATTACCAAAATTAAAACATTCCTTTTTCATGAGTCGAAAGTACATTTTTTTTATCCCTCATTTTAAAAATTTTTTTCTATCTCCTTTATTTTTTAGCCTTTATAAAAAGGCTTCTGTAAGCCTTTTTTGGCTTTGTGGAAGAGCATGCTAATTATTCTTGTATTTATGTGTTAATTAGAACTAACGAAAAAAAAAAAAAATTGTCATTAATTTAACTATACTGTCTACTGGTCTGGTACTATATTCATTTCAAATTTAGCTTGTTTGACAAAACCAATGTTATTACTATGTACTGATTAATCTACGGTGCATAATGAGTACAGTACGTAAACTACAATAATCTGCAGGTACAATCAATGTTTCGATGAGGAAGGTGAATTATCAGTTATTTTCTCGAAGTTGTATCGTGACATGTATTTTGGTTAAAGCCCAAGAGTCACTTCGTTTTAATTTCAAGCTTATACTTTTGGAAATAAGACATTTACCATTGAGCCAATGTAAACCGAATCGCGTGAAAACAGATCCAAGACCACACAGACAAGGACAGGGTGATCTGTCAACCTCCTTTTTGTACGGACCAAAATGTTTACGCTTCTGTCAAGTAACAAATGACAAACAATAGTTACCATAGCAACACAGCGAACTGGTGGACTACCAAACATTCTGATTGGTCAATTCCAACTGATGGACATTGTTGTCTGTCTCTTGCAACAATGGGTGACGTCACTTGACAGAAGCCTATTGGTCCACCTGTCTGTCATGGTAGCTCCCCATCCAACCGAAGCTGAAGGACAACATAACCTTGATACAAAATATTAATTATAAGGACATCATTTATTTCTCTAATTTTGGAGAAAACTAGAAACCACCATCTCAGTTTCAGAAATTATGATTATATTTTTTGCCTCTAGAGAGCATGAGTCATGACGGATTCTGTATAGACATATGAACAGAATCGAGTGTTGAAAGAGGCCGAGTCATGGAGGACAAAAATGATGATTTCTAGTTTTCGCTAGCATGAGGAAATAGATATCGTCATTAGTCGCTAAAATCTGGTTTCAGTGAAAAGTGATGCCATTTAAAAAATTTACCAATTCATCGTCGAAATCTCTGAGCCTACCGATCGTGAGTCGCCTAGTAGTGATGCAAGGAACTGACTTTGGACGTTTACATCGGCTCAGCTGTAGCAACAGTCACCTGAAATGCTGATACTTGAGGGTCACAGAAGCCATGACGCATAGTTTCATGTTGTACAGTGTACACTATTGGTGGAGCAGCGATTGCTAGGTTCAAGGACAGTACTCATGAAGCAGAACAAGATTGACGGCTGAGTGGAATCACCATGTAAGTTGGATACATCTCCGTTCAGGATCCTTATTCTCGAGATTATGAGATCATGAGATGAGATTATTTAGGTGGAATTCTGGTGATCTCACTGAAAATGGCTGATTGGTATTCTCGAAACACTAATTTCACATTTCATGCCATTCCACATTTCACTTGAAAATCTATCACCACCCATTTGGTTACTGAAATGTCAAAGTGAGTTGTAAAATATTGTGCGTTGCACTCGAGATGGCTTTGCATCACTGCCACTAGGATAATTAACTAGGGAAGGCAGTGCATCCTATTTGTTTACATTTTCACGGGCCGCTATTGGCTATAATCTGCTGGCCTCCTAAAGGGTATCTCTCATATAACAAAAACAATTCCATTTCATATTTCACGATTTTTCAACTCGAGAATATAGCAAAACGGTGAGAAGTGGGATAAGAAAGTGGAATGAGATAATAATCTCATTTCACTCATCTCATCTCATAATCTCATAATCTCAAGAATAAGGGTCCAGACCTAGCTCCCTTAATCCTCCTATCAACTCAGTTTCACAATGTAAAACTGGATTGAAAGACGTAAAACCAAGGGTAGACCTATATCTTTAGTGATGAGAGATGACTGTGAATTCTTCCCCTCCCCAAGACAAATTTCACTCTTTCAACATATTTCAATTTCAATTTATAAATAAAATTATTCTTCATCTTATTACAAAACAGGAGAACAAATACAAACCAAAAAGCTAGTAATGGAGTGAACCGAATATATACATGTATAAATCAGGCTAACATTAGGAAATCAAAAAATAACATCAGAAGAAGCCCGCCTAAGAACTATACTAAATCTTTTGTGCGGGCATTAGTAGTGAAAGTAAATATTCATGTTACCTACTAATACTTATGTTATATAGTTACATACTTTTAATAATTTTTTGATCTAGCTAAAAATTGGTTGACTATAATGTTCAATTTTGTCTCTCTAGTTTCGTGACGTTTACCAGAACATTGTGTAGAACATCCTATTGTTGTACGTTTTTCATTACAAGTCACCACTCAACCTTTCACAAGCATTAAACACTACCGACATTCAACTCATTTTTCACATACAAAAAACCTCGTCAACTCTTGATAACTTATCACAAAATCCTCTTCAACGTCAGAGTGTATAGAATGCGTGATTGATGTAGTTTGCGGTGAATGTGTGGGAAAGAGTGAGACAGAAGACCAGCTGTTTATATGGGAAACAAGGCGATTCCTCATCCACTGCACACTGGATAGGCCAACAATGATAGGTGAAAAGAGCGAAGGAAAGCAGTTTCTGTAACGCCTCACAGCATTTTCAGCGAAGGCATGATCCATCAACCACTGGGAACATTCTGGTTTGACTTCAGTTGTTGATTGATTAGTCGGGTCAAACAGTTACTCTTGTACCTTGTGAGGAGTTTGTGTAGATATTATGCTAATGCTCGAATCTACGCATGATTTGGTATCCGTCTCACATAGGCCTATCTAGCACGATGTAGTTAGTGAAACCAACCTATTGCATCATAATATAAAGAAGGTCTTCCAACTTACATATACTGATAAAATAGAGGGTATTGGTGGTTTCTTGCGGTCAGTTCAGAGCCAAAGGTCTCGATTGCCTGTCGTGATTTAGCGGATTCCCTTTAAATTAGATGTAGATAAGAGTGGCTACGGTACCGGTGGCATTGTTGAACTTATAAAATCTATAATTTTCGTAAAATACAAATGCAACTGCTAACATAATACTTCTACTAAGCCGTGTATGGCATTGTTGAGCATTGTTGTTTTATATAGTTCGATATTAAACCGATGGTTGCGCTACAGGCAATCGGGACCCCCTGGACTCGGAACTGACCCCGGTAATATTTCATTTTCAAGACCCGGGTTGGGTCACCTTCTTTGAAACATAATGATGAAATAGGTTGGTATCACTACATCGTGTCATAGATATCAAACTTTCAGTTGATTTGAGGTCAAAATAGCGATGAATATAATCGGTATTTTTCTCCATCTTTGGATTTATCGTAATCGTATAGAAAATAATGGTGCGATAGTTTTAATATTTTGAATTTATGAACTAGAAAATAGCGAGATGTAGGCTTATACATGTTCATTTTATTCATGGTAAGTATGGTGAAAATAAAACTGAGACGAGTGGTCGAGTGGCTAGCACACTGAATCGTCATTCAGGCGGCTGGGGTTCGATTCCCGTCATGGTCGACCATCCTGGCAGGGATTTTTCTTGGTTTCCCTCTGTCGTTCATGGGTTGATACTAGAATAGTTCCTTAACAACAGGCCACGAACGATTCCTTCACACTATCTAAAAAACACTTTTTAAAAATGACCTTTCATCTCATCATCTCATCTACAATGGAGACCACGACTGCTTCTTTCAACTAACTCAGAAACGTTAATTTATCATCCCATCATCTCATTAATCATTTATTCAACGCCAATAGATCTTAGTCACCATTGCGTCGTCAAAACATATATAAATAGATAGAACGAAAACTCACATGATCTTTTCTATAATGTTTTACAAAAATTGAATACTGAAAAGTTAAATTAAAAATGAACATTTTAAAACTATCATTCGCGCATAAAAAAGATTTATGGTTCCCAATCTCGAAAATAATACAATTTATTATTTCCGAATAAGTCAGAGTCAGAGATGAAGTGGGATCGAGTCAAGTGTGAATGTGTTTTTCTCCTAAACGGATCTCTCAAGATCTGTTTGCGTGGTTTGTTCAATATTTGAAGCGACGTGCGCCATGAATCAATCTGGCAGAGAGCATTTTCTAAATAATGAAGTACACGAGTCTGGAGCTTGCCTTTGTTTATTATTCAGTCCGTCTATAAACAAGTGAAAATACCTTTCTCATTCCACTCTCTCTCTCTCTCTCTCTCTCTCTCTCTCTCTCTCTCTCTCTCTTTCTCTCTTTCTCTCTCTCACCCTCTCTCTCTCTCTCTCTATCTCTCTCTCTCTCTCTCTCTATCTCTCTCTCTCTCTTTCTCTCTTTCTCTCTCTCTTTCTCTCTCTCTTTCTCTCTTTCTCTCTCTCACCCTCTCTCTCTCTCTCTCTCTCTCTCTTTCTCTCTTTCTTCTCTCTCTCTCTCTCTCTCTCTCTCTCTCTCTCTTACTCTCTCTCTCTCTCTCTCTCTCTCTCTCTCTCTCTCTGTCTCTCTCTTTCTCTCTCTCTGTCTCTCTCTCTCTCTCTCTCTCTCTCTCTCTCTCTCTCTCTCTCTCTCTCTCTCTCTCTCTCTCTCGTGCTTGTATATACGTCTCAGTTGATTACAACTTTACAGTGTTCTATCTTCACTCTACGGGCATTGATTGTAAGTAAACACTCGTACATTTCAATTATTTATTGGTACTTTTAATACATTTTTATTCATTCTTTCATTCATTTTCAAACCATTTTTTTCTTGTTTGAAGACATAATTCAAATACGTAATATACATGATAAGATGGGTTGCCTGAGTCTCTACCCCTTGGAAAGTCGTCACTCGTTCAAGTCGTCACTCGTTCAAGTCGTCACTCAGAAAGTCGGTTCTTATTTATAATTGAATGTATTAATTGCATCTCTACCCCTCGGAATGTCTGTTCCATGGAAACTCGTCCCCCGCTATTTAAATATACGAAAACAATTACTGAAACTGGGTTCTGTGGAAAGTTTTCCCCACCCAAGGTCGTCACCAATAATCTCACATCTCTCGTTGCCGCGAGATGATTACCTCAAACTGCCAGTTAGAGCTACTCCAAGGTAGGTAATTTCAACACTGAGTGTCGAAATTACCAACGTTGGAGTAGTGCAAGCTGGCAGTTCTAGGTTATCATTTCCATAGTTACCCATACTATTTGATTTCACTAACTCTTGGATAAAGGCTAACTGAACTGGCTGATATCAAGTCCAAGTGCTAGAATTCCCAACGTGGGAGTAACTCTAACCGGCAGTTTAAAGTTGCTATCACCATGGTAACCCATGATATTTGTTTTCACTATATCTTAGATGAGGGCTAACTAGACTTGACAATATCGAACTTGTAGTTCACGTCTTTTCATAAGCAGTGTTCAATTTAATTATGATAACACAAAGCTTTTATCTCGTGGCTTTGTAAGGATTCTCAGATCTGTGATTAACGCATATTCAATAGTGTAATGTTAATGTTAGCAAAGAAGAGAAATTCCCGACGTGGATTATCACATAATATATTAATACAGGAACGACGGAGCTGAGGAATAACAGAGCAGGGAACCGTTCTGGATGATTCCCTCGGGACCGGGAGAGAAAACTGGAGGAGGTTTATAAATAATGACGTATTATCGAGCTTGTCTAAAGGACCTTAGAGCGTGTAAGTTGTGAAGATATCGGGGAATCAAGGCTGAGTCATGTCAATTCATTGATAGCAAAAAACAAACGTCAAAATAGAAAAACGTAAACTATGATCTGATAGTGATCTAGTGAACTGTGATTATTAATGTACTTGTATACCTTCAAAATGCACTTTTCTTAATATATTTTTTTAATAATCAAATTATTTGTTTTGTCGATTTTTCAAACATGCAAACCTCTTTCAAATCTGATATATATTTTTTTGTAAATAAATAATGTGTATCACTTGGTAACAGGTTCGAGTGCCTGATTCCATTACCCCTCATATGAGGAATGAAATAGTGTTTCAAAGTAGCCTCAACTTCAAGCCTGCTTATTTAATAATGTTGATTTACTACGCTTTCATAAACTTGTAACAATAATTTATGTACTGGATATTGAGATAGGAGGCTAATTTTTTTTGTTGAATTCCTTGATGACAAGAGCATGATAGTATGAAGGATAATTGCAATCTGTGTGATGGGTGATTCTCAATTCACCATCTCAAATTTTTTTACTTAAAAATTACAAGAAAAAAATACAAAAAAGGTAAAAATACTAATAAAATACTTCTAGTGGTAACAGTAATAAAATCCTTCATACTTTCACTTTGTGTTGTCTTGCAAACAAAATGAGACTAAAATTAGCATCCTAGTGTGGATGGAAACTGAGATTTCTTGCTACAAGTTTTGCCCGTTTTCAACCATTAAAATTGTAATTATCAAAAAAAAAAAAAAAAGAATGCAACGATGTAAAAAAAAAAAAAAGTTTCACATCTAACTGAATTGAGACCAACGTGAATAAAAAAAAAAAACAGTGTAAAAGATCAAAATTGTAGATTTTTTAGTGCAAGGTATACAAGAACCTTGAATTTGAGTAGTTTTTCTTGGAAGGTTTGTTGAATATTTTGTCATTGCTCGGTCTTATGAATCTTAAGCTGGCCTTCCATGAACGCGGTATTCGCTGAGGTTTTTTAACCCACCTTGATGATAAAACGACCAATCAGTGACGAGACGAGAGTTCCGCGGTTTCTGATTGTTGAGCTCGCCTCAATTCCACCGCCTTGCGAAAGCGAAACGCAAATGCGTTCATATAAGTACTAATCCGCTAACTTTTAGTTAAGATACGAAAATAACATATGTAACCAAGGTTGATGACAGGTTGAGCCTCTAACTAGTGCCTAATTCGCTGACTATATAAATTCGTAAAAGTGAGATAAAGAATAATAACATGTTTTTAGCATATTTCTTAAAAATGATTGCTTATTTTTTTTTTGATTTTTCTTTCTTATGAGCCTACATTCTCCACTATTTTCCATGTTTTTTAGACGAGCTTTAGCGAGGATTCAATTTGACATACTGAACAAAATTGGTGTTCGTTGTTTTTGGTTTCGTTTTTTTTTTTTTAAATGTTTTTTTGTCGGTTCCCCACAGGCCAAACGGCTACAGCTATCAACTTCAAACTTTTTTTCGTTATGGTTCCTTATCTAACTTAGATCTGTATAGTATTGTAGCATTATCGGGTCGTAACTTTTGTTTTTATTAATTTTAGAAATTTCCGAAATACCCATGAGAATAACACGGCGGGAAAAAAATTAGAATATTTTTATTTTCCCAAAAATTAAATTTTGTGTGAAGTTGAATCACATCTTGATACACATTTCTGGAAATTATCAGCTTGATCGGGTCAGCCATTTTGAAGAAAAAACATGAAATCTGCTAAATTGGTACCACTCGAAGCAGTTGTTACCCATTTATAACTTGAATGTCACCCAATTGGCGAATTTAGGCAAAAATTTGGCAAAGAAGTCGACATACTATCACTATCCGCTCGTCTAACAACGCGTATATAGCGTTTTCCTAGTTTATCTGAAATCAGACTATTTTTTTTTGTACATGGTTTTCGGAATTATCATCCTTGTCTTAGTACGATGACATGAACCGAGTTTGTTTGTTTGTTTGTTTGTTTGTTTGTTTGTTTGTTTGTTTGTTTGTCATGCCCCAGTTTGCTGTAGCGGTTGCACAAACACGTCAAACTAACTCAAACATTAGTCATGTAGATTGCTTCACATTCTCTCCGTTCTCGACTCGTTTGGATCGAATTATGTGACATTGTCAATTGTTGCTACGTTTTTAGCAACTTGCACTCAGATTCTACTGTCTTTAACCTATATTCGGATCCGACAAGCATTTTGTCTTCATTTCATTTATTCTGATGACGTTTCTAAAATACATTCTTGTTGATTATTTTATTTATTTATTCATTTATTCAATCTTCTGCCAGTAGATTTACAATATTCTTTTTACAGGATGTAAACAGTTTCATATTAAAATATTTGGCACATCAGGTACATATAACTAGGTACATACATGATACAAAACAAATACAAACATATAATATACACATTAAAATTGGAACAGTTGAAAAAGAAAAGAAAAATAAATGACACAATTTAAAAATATTGAGTCAAGTCAAAATTAAAAAATATACTTATGGGTGGTTACATGCATCAATAAAATCCTTTTCACAATATACTACTTTCTGTATTAAAAATTTTTTAAGTGATAGTTTTACAATGTTATGTTGGAATTTTTTTTTCCAATTCGTGCTCAATTTTTTGTACCAATTTCACTATTACCAAAATATCAAAAATGTGATTGAACTCATTGACGTATTATTCCAAAACTGATTGAATTCACAAAATAAAATGTCATATCAATTAAAGAGCATCTATAAAATTAGGCCTATCTTGTGGTTGATATACTTTTTATTGATTTTCATTAATTTTAATTTTTCAGATAAATTTTTTCAGAAAATGTAATTTCATAAAGCACGTATGTTCATTATTTGATTCATCTTTACGTGTACCCATCCCACAGTTGAGTCCTTCAATGTTTTTTTTGGAATTATGTTCAGTGTACATTTTATTTTGTTATTCAATAAAGAGCCCTGAAATAAAAAAGAATGGAGATGAGTTTCTCCATTTGTCTAAGCGTCGTGCTTTTTCACAAATCTCATGCAATTTATCATTTTGTATTTACTATCGAAAAGGTTCATACTCATTCATACCATGATAACAACGATACATCTATCGTCCATGTTCACACCACGATGCAGTGATACCAACCCATTTCATCATACTATGAAGAAGGTGACCCAACTCGGGTCTAAAAGGAGAAATATTTCTGGGGTCAGTTCCCGAGTCCAGAAGCCTGATTGGCTGTAGCGCAACTATCGCTTTTATATCGAACTATATAAAACAACTATACTCAATAATACTATACACGACTCAGTAAAATTTCGATGTTAATAGTTGCATTTGTTTTTTTTCACGAAATTGATAGATTTTGTGAGTTGAACAATGCCACCGGTACCGTAGCCACTTTTATCGATCTACATCTAGTCCACAAGGGAATCCGCTAAATCGCGACATCTAATCGGGACCTTTGGCTCTGAACTGACCGCAAGATATGTAAGGTATTCAAATTCCTACCCCATCCTCACGTGACAATATGCATAGGATCGAGGGCAGATGAGGGGCGAGAGGGAGGGAAACCAGTTACTGGGACAGGTCAGTCACGCGAGGGGGTAGATCGGGGTCAGTGACGAGAGAGTCAGGCCCTAGGTCCTAGGGTGGTTGCAATTTGTTGTGACGTTGGAGTGAGTGTAGTTTTTGCGACCTCACAGGTCGAGAGGTTTTTGGATTTTTGCGTTTAAGATCTAGAAAGTGTACGCTTTTGCTTTAAGGCAAGTCTAGGACTTGTTGATTGTGCCTTCGTACCGTGTTGAACCGGCGAACATTTTGTGAACGTTCCCGTGTATTTCACAAGTGCCCTATCTCCCCCCCCCTATCCCCCCCCTATCTCCCCCCCCCTATCCCCCACCTATCTCCCCCCCTATCTCCCCCCCTATCTTGCCCTCGAAGATACCCGAAGAGACGCTGCCGCTGACGCTGCCGTTGACGCTGCCGCTGCCGCTCACGCTCGTGAACCGGTGACGATAAGTTTGCCTCGTGCATTTGATATATAAACTCATTTCATACTCCTTGTCATTTGAAGAACTATACAATTAGTTAGACGAGCTTTAGCGAGGATTCAATTTGACGTACTGAAAAAAATTGGTGTTCGTTTTTATGTTTTTTTTTTTTTTTTGTTTATATGTTTTTTTGTCGGTTCTCCACAGGTCAAACGGCTACAGCTATCAACTTCAAACTTTTTTCATCATGGTTCTTCATCTAGCTTAGATCTGTATAGTTTTGTGGCATTATTGGGTGGTAACTTTTTATTTTTATGAATTTTAGAAATTTCAAAAATACCCGTTAGAATAACACGGCGGAAAAAAAATTAAAAAATTTCTATTTTCCAAAAAATTGGAATTTTGTGTAAAGTTGAATAACATCTTGATACACATTTATGAAAATTCTCAGCTTGATCGGATCAGCCATTTTGAAAAAAACAAACATGAAATGTGTCAAATTGGTACCATTCGAAGCTGTTTTTACCCATTTATAACTAAAATGTTACCCAATTGGCGAATTTAGGCAAAAGTTTGGCAAAGGAGTCGACATACTAATACTATCCGCTCGTCTAACAACGCGTATATAGCGTTTTCCTAGTCTTAAACATGTTAAACATCGAGTCTCTCAGCCGACGAGTTTCGGTATGCGGACAGCGGTGAGTCACTGCCTACCCGCCTAGGCTAGAGTGGAATATTACCCGAGTACGCCCTACCGGCGTGTGCAATTGACACGGGGCCATTATTTTCTTTGAGTTGAAGAATCGGGCCGTTATTTATTGTGCCAGTTCATTTGCCTACAATTTTTCATATTTAGTTACTGTTTAGGCCTATGCTTACTGTACTACGTATGTTACTGAGGCTTGGCCTAGTGACGGTCTACAGATCCTTCAGACAGGACTTGCCCGTTACGCATGTGTTATTCTCAGATTCTGTATAATTCTCTATATTGCTAATTCCATGTCATTCCTTTTTGACAATTCTGTGTTACATTTGTGGTTAAAGCCACTGATTTGTAGATATTCCGTGCAGTGCACGTAATTCAGGTTTTGTTGACAGTTTCATGCTTACACTGACCGTCATACTTTTGCCTGCACTTGTTGTGACGTAGTCATATTTTTTTGTCTATACTTGTTTTCACAATTGTATGTATGATTACTAATGTTCTTATCTAATATTTGATAATAACCCAAGCTAGGGGTGGTAACCCATCGAAGGGAACGTGTTACCGGTGTATGTTTTTTGCGCTTTGTTATTACCTAAGAGTATGTTATACCTTGTTTATTATTCTTCAATATAATACTTTCTCCAAAAGGAGAATAATTGTTAGACGAGCTTTAGCGAGGATTCAATTTGACATACTGAAAAAAATTGGTGTTCGTTTTTATGTTTTTTTTTTTTTTTTTTTTTTTTTATGTTTTTTTGTCGGTTCTCCACAGGTCAAACGGCTACAGCTATCAACTCCAAACTTTTTTTCGTCATGGTTCCTCATCTAACTTAGATCTGTATAGTTTTGTGGCATTATCGGGTGGTAACTTTTTTTTTTATGAATTTTAGAAATTTCAAAAATCCCCATTAGAATAACCCGGAGGAAAATACTTGAAAAATCAAAATTTTTCAAGACCTCTCAAATTTTCGCCGAATATAAAGGAAACTATTAAGCACATTTTGAGAGATTTATCGCATCAATCGGATGAGAAATAACGAAGAAAACGCATTTATAAAGCATTTTCCCATCAATTTAGGCTATTACGGGAACCAATTAAATCTATAGCAACAAGTGTCACCAATTAATTCAAAACGATTGAAATGAATGAAGAGGAAGGTCGTGACATAACTGATTCTCGTAAGGTTTTTGAACGTTTAGAGTGATCCAAGGTCTGTAGATGTAGATTGGGTTGACAAATTATTTTTCATTCTAGATTTCTATACCCCTAAGCTCGTCTAACAACGCGCATCCCGCGTTTTCCTAGTATTGATAATTTGTTGCAACCAACCTAACCAAGCGGTTGGAACTGTTCGTAGTTTCGGTTCTAATTTCACTAGCTCCCCAAACTACGTGGCGCCCTATCAACCATATTATAGAGTATTCGGACTTTTTGACTTCCTTAACGTTACCATAACGACTACCTATCCGGACCCCCCGACCGAGTGAACCCACCCACTCTACCTTTCTTCCTTGCCTGAGCTGAGCCGGATGAGGCCGGTCAGAAGACATGGGGGAAATGTGCTGCCACACATACCACAAACACCTTCCATGTTATCAGTATGGGAGTCGGTACACCTTCTTCATTTTTAGACGAGCTTTAGCGAGGGTTCAATTTGACATACTGAAAGAAATTGGTGTTCGTTTTTATGTTTTTTTTTTCATGTTTTTTTGTCGGTTCTCCACAGGTCAAACGGCTACAGCTATCAACTCCAAACTTTTTTTCATTATGGTTCCTCATCTAACTTAGATCTGTATAGTTTTGTGGAATCATTGGGAGGTGACTTTCATTTTTATGAATTTTAGAAATTTCAAAAATACTCGTTAGAATAACATGGCGGAAAAAAAAGAAAATATTTTCATTTTCCCAAAAAATGAAATTTTGTGTGAAGTTGAACTACATTTTGATACACATTTTTGGAAATTCTCAACTTAATCGGGTCGGCCATTTTGAAGAAAAAATATGAAATGTGCTAAATTGGCACCACTCGAAGCAGTTTTTACCCATTTATAACTTGAATGTCACCCAATTGGCGAATCCAGGCAAAATTTTGGAAAAAAAATCGACATTCTATTACTTTCCGCTCGTCTAACAACGCGTATATAGCGTTTTCCTAGTATGATAAAACTAGGAAAACGCCATATATGCGTTGTTAAGACGAGCGGATAGTGATAGCATGTCGACTTTTATGACCAAACTTTTGCCTACATTCGCCAATTGGGTGACATTTAATTCAGAATTGGGTAAAAACTGCTTCGAGTGGTACCAATTTAGCACATTTTATATTTCTTTTCTTCAAAATGGCTGACCCGATCAGGCTGATAGTTTTCAGATATGTGTATCAAAATGTAACCCAACTTCACGCAGAATTTTATTTTTTTTGATAATAAATTTTTTTTTCCGCCGTGCTATTCTAATGGGTATTTTTGAAACTTCTAAAATTCATAAAAGAAAAAGTTAATATCCGATAATACCACAAAACTATACAGATCTGAGATAGATGAGGAACCATCATGGAAAAAAGTTTGAAGTTGATAGCTGTAGCCGTTTGACCTGTGGAGAACCGACAAAAAAAACATGAAAAAAAAAAAAAAAAAAAAAACATAAAAACGAACACCAATTTTTTTCAGTATGTCAAATTGAATCCTCGCTAAAGCTCGTCTAATAAGTTGGTGTCACTACACCGAGTTAATACCTTTGCAATCACAAATAGAACCATCTAGTTCTCGGTCTGAGAGTTAAAAAAGCTCATCCAACGTTGGAATATTTTACCGGTCGTTCTGGTAAGACAATGTCACTGCAAATCAGCTTCAAGGATGCACTCAAAAGATGACATTTTTTTCAATTTTTCGACTTTTTTTCCACTCAATATATTGTTAGACGAGCTTTAGCGAGGATTCAATTTGACATACTGAAAAAAATTGGTGTTCGTTTTTTTTTTTTTTTTTTTTTTTCATGTTTTTTTTGTCGGTTCTCCACAGGTCAAACGGCTTCAGCTATCAACTTCAAACTTTTTCCCATGATGGTTCCTCATCTATCTCAGATGTTTATAGTTTTGTGGTATTATCGGATATTAACTTTTTCTTTTATGAATTTTAGAAATTTCAAGAAGACCCATTAGAATAACACGGCGGAAAAAAAAGATTTATTTTCAAAAGAAATAAAATTTTGCGTGAAGTTGGGTTACATTTTGATACACATTTCTGAAAACTATCAGCATGATCGGGTCAGCCATTTGAAAAAAAAACATAAAATGTGCTAAATTGGTACCACTCGAAGCAGTTTTCACCCATTTATAACTTGAATATCACCCAATTGGCGAATGTAGGCAAAATTGGCAATCGACATATCCGCTCGTCTAACAACGCATGTATGGCGTTTTCCTAGTTTAATCTAATAGTTATACTATCCTGTGAGTTCCGAGTTATAACTCATTTCTTTGTGTTTCAGAGAAAATATTTAAGGATTGCATGCAAGCTAACTTTACCTGCTTTCCCTGGATTATTGGTGTGTGTGACTGTACTTTGAACATTGATAACTCAGTAACATTTCTGGCTACGTTTATGTTGTTTTTATTTCCCACTAGTTTTCAATGATTAGACCGAAAGCTGTGGTTTATTTTATTATGTTACTAATTAATTGTGACACCAAACTTGGCATTACAAAAACATTTTGAGATCATAACAAATTTGTGAAATGTTATTATATCTTGTATTGGCATCAAATCCCAATTTTAAGCAAGATATAAAATTTAAAATATTTAAAAAAGATCATCAGATATTTTTCAAATTCAAAATGCCAATCATTATTTTTTCAACAGACCTCAAATAGATGAAAAATGAATACAATTTTCAAGTTCTGGCATAAAAATTAAGTAGGCTCTTTTGTAACTCATTGTCAATTAAAGTTTCTAATTGATAGTTGGAAAAATAGAATTGATTGATGTTGTTTCAATTTTTAAATTTTTTTCTTCTATATTATTGATCTCATTCCAAAATTTCATACCAATATGCACCATATCACCAGATTTTTTCTTCTCAGTGAACATTCCCCTTGACTCAAGCACATGGTTTCTCGATCAAACCTGAGTTAATATTACTCCTTGAACCGACGCAAGTGCCTCACACTATGCCGTGTGTAGGCCCATGATGTTCGCACGACTGAAATAATAATGTGGAAAGGCGGCGGTGGGGAATAAAGACGCCGGGGGGAAGGCAGCGGGGGGGGGGGGGAGACAAAGATGCCGGGGAGGAGGGGGGAGGGAATAGATGCCGAGATATATTTCAGACACCATCAAAAGCTTCTCTTTAAAACAATTTTCCATATAGGCGTATCATTTTCCTTGTGAGTGTAGAGTATAACAGAGCTACAATGATGGGATGGTGAGGTTCCGTCAGCCTTCAGCGGTACGCCGAGCTGAGTGGTTGACTGTTGATCGTGCTCCCGTAAATCAATGGTATAAGGTACAATTTTAAGGCCGTAATACATACATTGATTGCTAGTGATCGGTTTTCAGTTAATTATTACTTAATCGTTTTGTTTTTCATCATTTAATATATATATTCGAAAGCAAAAATGTGAATCGCAACAATACATAATGCTCTCGTGTGCGCCATGTGACTATTTCAGGGCTGCAATGCCTAAATAGTTATAAGTGATTTGTATGCCATTTTCAACTTTTACACATCATATATGCGTGTAAAATATGGCTGCAATGCCTGCAAACAGTGAAACAAACAGTGCAAATCTTATAGAATCGAATGAATATACCCCACAAAATAAATATGCAATAGTGCTTGATTGTCCGACAACAATCACAGCGGAACAAGTGTGTGAGGCGATTGCAGACATCATTCCAGGCCGACACATGCTCTACTCGTCACGCCTCAGTGGTGGAAGAGTTTGCGTTTTCCTTAGATCGGATGAGTACGTGGACCGATTAATTCAAGAGGGTGGTCTGACCATTAGTGAAGCGTACATTCCAATACGCAGGTATGTAACCGAAGCCATCAAATTAGTTCTTTCAAACGTATCCCCAATAATATCGAATGAAAAACTAGCTATTACGCTTGCTCGATATGGAAAAATTGCAAGCACAATAAGAAACATAACAAATGGATATAAAAGACCAGATATAGCCCATATGATCTCGTTCAGACGGGTCATATACATGATCATTGAGAATCCAGACGTTCTTCCAGAGTCAATCATCATAGAACTTGACAACAACAAATACCAAATCTACATATCGAGGGATGACGTGGTCTGCTATCGGTGCTCTGGTAAAGGTCACATAGCGCGTAATTGTAAGAAGAATGTGAGGCCACCTCAGACGCCAGCTGAAACATCGTCTCCCACCAATCGTACTATTGCCGATATAGTAGCCAACCGCAATATTTCGCTTGCCCCCAACAGTCAATCGTCATCATCAGATAACCCAAAAACAATTCTGAAAGTAATAACGAAGCCTCGAATGATTCATGGCTCACAAAATGCCAGTACGTCGAAAGAGTCGAACAACATACACTATCCAACCTTCAGCAAATCAACCCTCAACGATGAGAGTTCAAAGTCCCAACCTGACCCAGCTTCTCAGTCAGCTGATGCAAACACGGAAGTTATGCCTACTACTCAACAAACAAATAATGAAGTAGAAAACGAGGTGCCTGAACGAAACGCAGATGAACAATCTCGTCAATTCTCTGACAATCAATCCAATCCTGAAATGGAGTATTTCATTACTCAGGGTCAATTTCTTACGCATCCCACACCAATGGCGAACACTTTTCCCAACTTGCAACAATTTTTTCCCTCATCAAATCCACCTCCTCTACCAACTGTTACCAACACGAAAAGAAAACTAAACGGTGGGGAAGATGAAGTAAGTGAAGAAAACGAAGAAAGTGCCAAGCGGGTGATAGTAGAAGACATTCACGATGAAAATGACGACTCGGACAATGATTCACTAAACTCTGTAGACTCTATTGATTCCACCGTGAGTCAAAAATCCAACAGAAGTCAACAATCACAAGAGAACCTTATATCAAAAGAAAATATAATAATCGAAAAATTTACTTCCACTTTGAGAAGTAAATCCCATTATCCACTATCAGTCAAAAATATGCCGAATTTCTGAAAAAAGCGCGAGGATCCAAGCAGCCAATAATCTTTGCTAAAGAATATACGGAGGATCTTAAAGGACTTCTCAAAATGACGGTAGAAATCACCCCGTACGCCAAAAACTATAATCTTAGGAGAAGGTTAATGAGAATCACCAAAGCGATCCAAGAATATTTAGTAGAAAATTAGATGAATTTTTTAATTTTTTATATCATCATGACTAATTT
>OZ023326.1:2902982-3190482 GCA_964007535.1 Brachyptera risi
GAGCATAATTTCACCCTCCACACCATCAGCATCACCCTTGTGGGACTTCTGAAACAACACCACGTGATTTGTCCCGGTTGAGAAAAGAGCATAATTTCACCCTCCACACCATCAACATCACCCTTGTGGGACTTCTGAACAACTTCACGTGATTGTCCCTCGTTGAGAAAAGAGCATAATTTCACACTCCACACCATCAAAATCACCCTTGTGGACTTCTGAACAACACCACGTGATTGTCCCTGGTTTGAGAAAAAGAGCATAATTTCACCCTCCACACAAACAACATCACCCTTGTGGACTTCTGAACAACACCACGTGATTGTCCCTCTTTCAAGAAAAGAGCATAATTTTCACCCTCCACACCATCAACATCACCCTTGTGGACTTCTGAACAACACCACGTGATTGTCCCTGGTTGAGAACAGAGCATAATTTTCACCCTCCACACCATCAGCATCACCCTTGTGGACCTTCTGAACAACACCACGTGATTGTCCCTGGTTGAGAAAAGAGCATAATTTCACCCTCCACACCATCAGCATCACCCTTGTGAACTTCTGAACAACACCACGTGATAGTCCTGGTTGAGAAAAGAGCATAATTTCACCCTCCACACCATTAACATCACCCTTGTGGCCTTCTGAACAACACCACGTGATAGTCCCCCGGTTGAGAAAAGAGCATAATTTTCACCCTCCACACCATCAGCATCACCCTTGTGGACTCCTGAACAACACCACGTGATTGTCCTGGTTGAGAAAAGAGCATAATTTCACCCTCCACACCATCAGCATCACCCTTGTGGACTTCTGAACAACACCACGTGATTGTCCTTGTTGAGAAAAGAGCATAATTTCACCCTCCACCCCATCAGCATCACCCTTGTGGACTTCTGAACAACACCACGTGATTGTCCTGGTTGAGAAAAGAGCATAAATTCACCCTCCACACCAACTACATCACCCTTGTGGCCTTCTGAACAACACCACGTGATTGTCCCTGGTTGAGAAAAGAGCATAATTTCACCCTCCACACCAACAACATCACCCTTGTTTGACTTCTGAACAACACCCACGTGATTGTCCCTCGTTGAGAAAAGAGCAAAACTTTACCCTCCACACCAACAACATCACCCTTGTGGACTTCTGAACAACACCACGTGATTGTCCTCGTTGAGAAAAGAGCATAATTTCACCCTCCACACCAACAACATCACCCTTGTGGACTTCTGAACAACACCACGTGATTGTCCTCGTTGAGAAAAGAGCATAATTTCACCCTCCACACCAACAACATCACCCTTGTGGACTTCTGAACAACACCACGTGATTGTCATCGTTGAGAAAAGAGCATAATTTCACCCTCCACACCAACAACATCACCCTTGTGGACTTCTGAACATGACCACGTGATTGTCCTGGTTGAGAAAAGAGCATAATTTCACCCTCCACACCAATAACATCAACCTTGTGGCCTTCTGAACAACACCACGTGATTGTCTTCTTTGAGAAAAGAGCATATTTTCACCCTCCACACCATCAACATCACCCTTGTGGGCTTCTGATCAACACCACGTGATTGTCTCCTTTGAGAAAAGAGCATGACTTTACCCTCCACACCATCAACATCACCCTTGTGGGCTTCTGATCAACACCACGTGATTGTCTCCTTTGAGAAAAGAGCATAATTTCACCCTCCACACCAACAACATCACCCTTGTGGACTTCTGAACAACAACACGTGATTGTCCTCGTTGAGAAAAGAGCATAATTTCACCCTCCAAACCAACTACATCACCCTTGTGGACTCCTGAACAACACCACTTGATTGTCCTCGTTGAGAAAAGAGCATAATTTCACCCTCCACACCATCAACATCACCCTTGTGGCCTTCTGAACAACACCACGTGATTGTCCTCGTTCAAAAAAGAGCATAATTTCACCCTCCACACCAACAACATCACCCTTGTGGACTCCTGAACAACACCACGTGATTGTCTCTTTCAAGAAAAGAGCATAATTTCACCCTCCAGAGCATTAACATCACCCTTGTGGACTTCTGAACAACACCACGTGATTGTCCTTGTTCAGAAAAGAGCATAATTCCACCCTCCACACCATCAGCATCACCCTTGTGGACTTCTGAACAACACCACGTGATTGTCCTGGTTGAGAAAAGAGCATAATTTCACGCTCCACACCATCAACATCACCCTTGTGGACTTCTGAACAACACCACGTGATTGTCCTCGTTGAGAAAAGAGCATAATTCCACCCTCCACACCATCAACATCACCCTTGTGGCCTTCTGAACAACACCACGTGATTGTCCTCGTTGAGAAAAGAGCATAATTTCACCCTCCACACCATCAGCATCACCCTTGTGGACTTCCGAACAACACCACGTGATTGTCTCTTTCAAGAAGAGAGCATAATTTCACCCTCCAGACCATTGACATCACCCTTGTGGACTTCTATACAACACCACGTGATTGTCCTGGTTGAGAAAAGAGCATAATTTCACCCTCCACACCAACAACATCACCCTTGTGGACTTCTGAACAACACCACGTGATTGTCCTGGTTGAGAAAAGAGCATAATTTCACCCTCCACACAAACAACATCACCCTTGTGGACTTCTGAACAACACCACGTGATTGTCTCTTTCAAGAAAAGAGCATATTTTCACCCTCCACACCATCAACATCACCCTTGTGGACTTCTGAACAACACCACGTGATTGTCCTGGTTGAGAAAAGAGCATAATTTCACCCTCCACACCATCAGCATCACCCTTGTGGACTTCTAAACAACACAACGTGATTGTCCTGGTTGAGAAAAGAGCATAATTTCACCCTCCACACCATCAGCATCACCCTTGTGAACTTCTGAACAACACCACGTGATAGTCCCGGTTGAGAAAAGAGCATAATTTCACCCTCCACACCATCAGCATCACCCTTGTGGACTTCTGAACAACACCACGTGATTGTCCTGGTTGAGAAAAGAGCATAATTTCACCCTCCACACCATCAGCATCACCCTTGTGGACTTCTGAACAACACCACGTGATTGTCCTTGTTGAGAAAAGAGCATAATTTCACCCTCCACACAATCAGCATCACCCTTGTGGACTTCTGAACAACACCACGTGATTGTCCTGGTTGAGGAAAGAGCATAAATTCACCCTCCACACCAACTACATCACCCTTGTGGCCTTCTGAACAACACCACGTGATTGTCCTGGTTGAGAAAAGAGCATAATTTCACCCTCCACACCAACAACATCACCCTTGTTGACTTCTGAACAACACCACGTGATTGTCCTCGTTGAGAAAAGAGCATAACTTTACCCTCCACACCAACAACATCACCCTTGTGGACTTCTGAACAACACCACGTGATTGTCCTCGTTGAGAAAAGAGCATAATTTCACCCTCCACACCAACAACATCACCCTTGTGGACTTCTGAACAACACCACGTGATTGTCCTCGTTGAGAAAAGAGCATAATTTCACCCTCCACACCAACAACATCACCCTTGTGGACTTCTGAACAACACCACGTGATTGTCCTCGTTGAGAAAAGAGCATAATTTCACCCTCCACACCAACAACATCACCCTTGTGGACTTCTGAACAAGACCACGTGATTGTCCTGGTTGAGAAAAGAGCATAATTTCACCCTCCACACCAATAACATCAACCTTGTGGCCTTCTGAACAACACCACGTGATTGTCTTCTTTGAGAAAAGAGCATATTTTCACCCTCCACACCATCAACATCACCCTTGTGGGCTTCTGATCAACACCACGTGATTGTCTCCTTTGAGAAAAGAGCATGACTTTACCCTCCACACCATCAACATCACCCTTGTGGGCTTCTGATCAACACCACGTGATTGTCTCCTTTGAGAAAAGAGCATAATTTCACCCTCCACACCAACAACATCACCCTTGTGGACTTCTGAACAACAACACGTGATTGTCCTCGTTGAGAAAAGAGCATAATTTCACCCTCCAAACCAACTACATCACCCTTGTGGACTCCTGAACAACACCACTTGATTGTCCTCGTTGAGAAAAGAGCATAATTTCACCCTCCACACCATCAACATCACCCTTGTGGCCTTCTGAACAACACCACGTGATTGTCCTCGTTCAAAAAAGAGCATAATTTCACCCTCCACACCAACAACATCACCCTTGTGGACTCCTGAACAACACCACGTGATTGTCTCTTTCAAGAAAAGAGCATAATTTCACCCTCCAGAGCATTAACATCACCCTTGTGGACTTCTGAACAACACCACGTGATTGTCCTCGTTGAGAAAAGAGCATAATTCCACCCTCCACACCATCAGCATCACCCTTGTGGACTTCTGAACAACACCACGTGATTGTCCTGGTTGAGAAAAGAGCATAATTTCACGCTCCACACCATCAACATCACCCTTGTGGACTTCTGAACAACACCACGTGATTGTCCTCGTTGAGAAAAGAGCATAATTTCACCTTCCACACCATCAACATCACCCTTGTGGCCTTCTGAACAACACCACGTGATTGTCCTCGTTGAGAAAAGAGCATAATTTCACCCTCCACACCATCAGCATCACCCTTGTGGACTTCTGAACAACACCACGTGATTGTCTCTTTCAAGAAGAGAGCATAATTTCACCCTCCAGACCATTAACATCACCCTTGTGGACTTCTATACAACACCACGTGATTGTCCTCGTTGAGAAAAGAGCATAATTTCACCCTCCACACCAACAACATCACCCTTGTGGACTTCTGAACAACACCACGTGATTGTCCTGGTTGAGAAAAGAGCATAATTTCACCCTCCACACAAACAACATCACCCTTGTGGACTTCTGAACAACACCACGTGATTGTCTCTTTCAAGAAAAGAGCATAATTTCACCCTCCACACCATCAACATCACCCTTGTGGACTTCTGAACAACACCACGTGATTGTCCTGGTTGAGAAAAGAGCATAATTTCACCCTCCACACCATCAGCATCACCCTTGTGGACTTCTGAACAACACCACGTGATTGTCCTGGTTGAGAAAAGAGCATAATTTCACCCTCCACACCATCAGCATCACCCTTGTGAACTTCTGAACAACACCACGTGATAGTCCTGGTTGAGAAAAGAGCATAATTTCACCCTCCACACCATTAACATCACCCTTGTGGCCTTCTGAACAACACCACGTGATAGTCCCGGTTGAGAAAAGAGCATAATTTCACCCTCCACACCATCAGCATCACCCTTGTGGACTCCTGAACAACACCACGTGATTGTCCTGGTTGAGAAAAGAGCATAATTTCACCCTCCACACCATCAGCATCACCCTTGTGGACTTCTGAACAACACCACGTGATTGTCCTTGTTGAGAAAAGAGCATAATTTCACCCTCCACACCATCAGCATCACCCTTGTGGACTTCTGAACAACACCACGTGATTGTCCTGGTTGAGAAAAGAGCATAAATTCACCCTCCACACCAACTACATCACCCTTGTGGCCTTCTGAACAACACCACGTGATTGTCCTGGTTGAGAAAAGAGCATAATTTCACCCTCCACACCAACAACATCACCCTTGTTGACTTCTGAACAACACCACGTGATTGTCCTCGTTGAGAAAAGAGCATAACTTTACCCTCCACACCAACAACATCACCCTTGTGGACTTCTGAACAACACCACGTGATTGTCCTCGTTGAGAAAAGAGCATAATTTCACCCTCCACACCAACAACATCACCCTTGTGGACTTCTGAACAACACCACGTGATTGTCCTCGTTGAGAAAAGAGCATAATTTCACCCTCCACACCAACAACATCACCCTTGTGGACTTCTGAACAACACCACGTGATTGTCCTCGTTGAGAAAAGAGCATAATTTCACCCTCCACACCAACAACATCACCCTTGTGGACTTCTGAACAAGACCACGTGATTGTCCTGGTTGAGAAAAGAGCATAATTTCACCCTCCACACCAATAACATCAACCTTGTGGCCTTCTGAACAACACCACGTGATTGTCTTCTTTGAGAAAAGAGCATATTTTCACCCTCCACACCATCAACATCACCCTTGTGGGCTTCTGATCAACACCACGTGATTGTCTCCTTTGAGAAAAGAGCATGACTTTACCCTCCACACCATCAACATCACCCTTGTGGGCTTCTGATCAACACCACGTGATTGTCTCCTTTGAGAAAAGAGCATAATTTCACCCTCCACACCAACAACATCACCCTTGTGGACTTCTGAACAACAACACGTGATTGTCCTCGTTGAGAAAAGAGCATAATTTCACCCTCCAAACCAACTACATCACCCTTGTGGACTCCTGAACAACACCACTTGATTGTCCTCGTTGAGAAAAGAGCATAATTTCACCCTCCACACCATCAACATCACCCTTGTGGCCTTCTGAACAACACCACGTGATTGTCCTCGTTCAAAAAAGAGCATAATTTCACCCTCCACACCAACAACATCACCCTTGTGGACTCCTGAACAACACCACGTGATTGTCTCTTTCAAGAAAAGAGCATAATTTCACCCTCCAGAGCATTAACATCACCCTTGTGGACTTCTGAACAACACCACGTGATTGTCCTCGTTGAGAAAAGAGCATAATTTCACCCTCCACACCATCAGCATCACCCTTGTGGACTTCTGAACAACACCACGTGATTGTCCTGGTTGAGAAAAGAGCATAATTTCACGCTCCACACCATCAACATCACCCTTGTGGACTTCTGAACAACACCACGTGATTGTCCTCGTTGAGAAAAGAGCATAATTTCACCTTCCACACCATCAACATCACCCTTGTGGCCTTCTGAACAACACCACGTGATTGTCCTCGTTGAGAAAAGAGCATAATTTCACCCTCCACACCATCAGCATCACCCTTGTGGACTTCTGAACAACACCACGTGATTGTCTCTTTCAAGAAGAGAGCATAATTTCACCCTCCAGACCATTAACATCACCCTTGTGGACTTCTATACAACACCACGTGATTGTCCTCGTTGAGAAAAGAGCATAATTTCACCCTCCACACCAACAACATCACCCTTGTGGACTTCTGAACAACACCACGTGATTGTCTCTTTCAAGAAAAGAGCATAATTTCACCCTCCACACCATTAACATCACCCTTGTGAACTTCTGAACAACACCACGTGATTGTCCTCGTTGAGAAAAGAGCATAATTTTACCCTCCAGACCATTACCATCACCCTTGTGGACTTCTGAACAACACCACGTGATTGTCCTGGTTGAGAAAAGAGCATAATTCCACCCTCCACACCATCAACATCACCCTTGTGGACTTCTGAACAACACCACGTGATTGTCCTCGTTGAGAAAAAGAGCATAATTTCACCCTCCACACCATCAGCATCACTCTTGTGAACTTCTGAACAACACCACGTGATCGTCCAGGTTGAGAAAAGAGCATAATTTCACCCTCCACACCATCAGCATCACCCTTGTGGACTTCTGAACAACACCAAGTGATTGTCTTGGTTGAGAAAAGAGCATAATTTCACCCTCCAGACCATTAACATCACCCTTGTGGACTTCTGAACAACACCACGTGATTTTCCTGGTTGAGAAAAGAGCATAATTTCACCCTCCACACCAACAACATCACCCTTGTGGACTTCTGAACAACACCACGTGATTGTCCCTGTTGAGAAAAGAGCATAATTTCACCCTCCATACCATTAACATCACCCTTGTGGCCTTCTGAACAACACCACGTGATTGTCCCGGTTGAGAAAAGAGCATAATTTCACCCTCCACACCATCAGCATCACCCTTGTGGACTCCTGAACAACACCACGTGATTGTCCTGGTTGAGAAAAGGCAATAATTTCACCCTCCACACCATCAGCATCACCCTTGTGGACTTCTGAACAACACCACGTGATTGTCCTTGTTGAGAAAAGAGCATAATTTCACCCTCCACACCATCAGCATCACCCTTGTGGACTTCTGAACAACACCACGTGATTGTCCTGGTTGAGAAAAGAGCATAAATTCACCCTCCACACCAACTACATCACCCTTGTGGCCTTCTGAACAACACCACGTGATTGTCCTGGTTGAGAAAAGAGCATAATTTCACCCTCCACACCAACAACATCACCCTTGTTGACTTCTGAACAACACCACGTGATTGTCCTCGTTGAGAAAAGAGCATAACTTTACCCTCCACACCAACAACATCACCCTTGTGGACTTCTGAACAACACCACGTGATTGTCCTCGTTGAGAAAAGAGCATAATTTCACCCTCCACACCAACAACATCACCCTTGTGGACTTCTGAACAACACCACGTGATTGTCCTCGTTGAGAAAAGAGCATAATTTCACCCTCCACACCAACAACATCACCCTTGTGGACTTCTGAACAACACCACGTGATTGTCCTCGTTGAGAAAAGAGCATAATTTCACTCTCCACACCAACAACATCACCCTTGTGGACTTCTGAACAAGACCACGTGATTGTCCTGGTTGAGAAAAGAGCATAATTCCACCCTCCACACCAATAACATCAACCTTGTGGCCTTCTGAACAACACCACGTGATTGTCTCCTTTGAGAAAAGAGCATATTTTCACCCTCCACACCATCATCATCACCCTTGTGGGCTTCTGATCAACACCACGTGATTGTCTCCTTTGAGAAAAGAGCATGACTTTACTCTCAACACCATCAACATCACCCTTGTGGGCTTCTGATCAACACCACGTGATTGTCTCCTTTGAGAAAAGAGCATAATTTCACCCTCCACACCAACAACATCACCCTTGTGGACTTCTGAACAACAACACGTGATTGTCCTCGTTGAGAAAAGAGCATAATTTCACCCTCCAAACCAACTACATCACCCTTGTGGACTCCTGAACAACACCACTTGATTGTCCTCGTTGAGAAAAGAGCATAATTTCACCCTCCACACCATCAACATCACCCTTGTGGCCTTCTGAACAACACCACGTGATTGTCCTCGTTCAGAAAAGAGCATAATTTCACCCTCCACACCAACAACTTCACCCTTGTGGACTCCTGAACAACACCACGTGATTGTCTCTTTCAAGAAAAGAGCATAATTTCACCCTCCAGAGCATTAACATCACCCTTGTGGACTTCTGAACAACACCACGTGATTGTCCTCGTTGAGAAAAGAGCATAATTCCACCCTTCACACCATCAGCATCACCCTTGTGGACTTCTGAACAACACCACGTGATTGTCCTGGTTGAGAAAAGAGCATAATTTCACGCTCCACACCATCAACATCACCCTTGTGGACTTCTGAACAACACCACGTGATTGTCCTCGTTGAGAAAAGAGCATAATTTCACCTTCCACACCATCAACATCACCCTTGTGGCCTTCTGAACAACACCACGTGATTGTCCTCGTTGAGAAAAGAGCATAATTTCACCCTCCACACCATCAGCATCACCCTTGTGGACTTCTGAACAACACCACGTGATTGTCTCTTTCAAGAAGAGAGCCTAATTTCACCCTCCAGACCATTAACATCACCCTTGTGGACTTCTGAACAACACCACGTGATTGTCCTCGTTGAGAAAAGAGCATAATTTCACCCTCCACACCAACAACATCACCCTTGTGGACTCCTGAACAACACCACGTGATTGTCTCTTTCAAGAAAAGAGCATAATTTCACCCTCCACACCATTAACATCACCCTTGTGAACTTCTGAACAACACCACGTGATTGTCCTCGTTGAGAAAAGAGCATAATTTTACCCTCCAGACCATTACCATCACCCTTGTGGACTTCTGAACAACACCACGTGATTGTCCTGGTTGAGAAAAGAGCATAATTTCACCCTCCACACCATCAACATCACCCTTGTGGACTTCTGAACAACACCACGTGATTGTCCTCGTTGAGAAAAGAGCATAATTTCACCCTCCACACCATCAGCATCACTCTTGTGAACTTCTGAACAACACCACGTGATTGTCCAGGTTGAGAAAAGAGCATAATTTCACCCTCCACACCATCAGCATCACCCTTGTGGCCTTCTGAACAACACCAAGGGATTGTCTTGGTTGAGAAAAGAGCATAATTTCACCCTCCAGACCATTAACATCACCCTTGTGGACTTCTGAACAACACCACGTGATTTTCCTGGTTGAGAAAAGAGCATAATTTCACCCTCCACACCAACAACATCACCCTTGTGGACTTCTGAACAACACCACGTGATTGTCCCTGTTGAGAAAAGAGCATAATTTCACCCTCCACACCAACAACATCACCCTTGTGGACTCCTGAACAACACCACGTGATTGTCCTGGTTGAGAAAAGAGCATAATTTCACCCTCCACACCATTAACATCACCCTTGTTGCCTTCTGAACAACACCACGTGATTGTCCTGGTTGAGAAAAGAGCATAATTTCACCCTCCACACCAACAACATCACCCTTGTGGACTTCTGAACAACACCACGTGATTGTCCTCGTTGAGAAAAGAGCATAATTTCACCCTCCACACCATCAACATCACCCTTGTGGACTTCTGAACAACACCACGTGATTGTCTCCTTTAAGAAAAGAGCCTAATTTCACCCTCCACACCATCAACATCACCCTTGTAGCCTTCTGAACAACACCACGTGATTGTCCTGGTTGAGAAAAGAGCATAATTTCACCCTCCACACCAACAACATCACCCTTGTGGACTCCTGAACAACACCACGTGATTGTCCTGGTTGAGAAAAGAGCATAATTTCACCCTCCACACCATTAACATCACCCTTGAGGCCTTCTGAACAACACCACGTAATTGTCTCTTTCAAGAAAAGAGCATAATTTCACCCTCCACACCAACAACATCACCCTTGTGGACTTCTGAACAACACCACGTGATTGTCTCTTTCAAGAAAAAAGCATAATTCCACCCTCCAGACCATTAACATCACCCTTGTGGACTTCTGAACAACACCACGTGCATGTCCTCGTTGAGAAAAGAGCCTAATTTCACCCTCCACACCAACAACATCACCCTTGTGGACTTCTGAACAACACCACGTGATTGTCCTGGTTGAGAAAAGAGCATAATTTCACCCTCCACACCAACAACATCACCCTTGTGGACTTCTTAACATCACCACGTGATTGTCCTCGTTGAGAAAAGAGCATAATTTCACCCTCCACACCAACAACATCACCCTTGTGGAATTCTGTACAACACCACGTGATTGTCCTGGTTGAGAAAAGAGCATAATTTCACCCTCCACACCATCAGCATCACCCTTGTGGACTTCTGAACAACACCACGTGATTGTCCTGGTTGAGAAAAGAGCATAATTTCACCCTCCACACCAACAACATCACCCTTGTGGACTTCTGAACAACACCACGTGATTGTCTCTTTCAAGAAAAGAGCATAATTTCACCCTCCACACCAACAACATCACCCTTGTGGACTTCTGAACAACACCACGTGATTGTCCTCGTTGAGAAAAGAGCATAATGTCACCCTCCACACCAACAACATCACCCTTGTGGACTTCTGAACAACACCACGTGATTGTCCTGGTTGAGAAAAGAGCATAATTTCACCCTCCACACCAACAACATCACCCTTGTGGACTTCTGAACAACACCACGTGATTGTCTCTTTCTAGAAAAGAGCATAATTTCACCCTCCACACCAACAACATCACCCTTGTGGACTTCTGAACAACACCACGTGATTGTCTCTTTCAAGAAAAGAGCATAATTTCACCCTCCACACCATCAACATCACCCTTGTGGACTTCTGAACAACACCACGTGATTGTCCTGGTTGAGAAAAGAGCATAATTTCACCCTCCACACCATCAGCATCACCCTTGTGGACTTCTGAACAACACCGCGTGATTGTCCTGGTTGAGAAAAGAACATAATTTCACCCTCCACACCATCAGCATCACCCTTGTGGACTTCTGAACAACACCACGTGATAGTCCTGGTTGAGAAAAGAGCATAATTCCACCCTCCACACCATTAACATCACCCTTGTGGCCTTCTGAACAACACCACGTGATTGTCCTGGTTGAGAAAAGAGCATAATTTCACCCTCCACACCATCAGCATCACCCTTGTGGACTTCTGAACAACACCACGTGATTGTCCTGGTTGAGAAAAGAGCATAATTCCACCCTCCACACCATCAGCATCACCCTTGTGGTCTTCTGAACAACACCACGCGATTGTCCTCCTTGAGAAAAGAGCATAATTTCACCCTCCACACCATCAGCATCACCCTTGTGGACTTCTGAACAACACCACGTGATTGTCCTCGTTGAGAAAAGAGCATAATTTCACCCTCCACACCATCAACATCCACTTGTGGCCTTCTGAACAACACCACGTGATTGTCCTCGTTGAGAAAAGAGCATGACTTCACCCTCCACATCATCAACATCACCCTTGTGGCCTTCTGAACAACACCACGTGATTGTCCTGGTTGAGAAAAGAGCATGACTTCACGCTCCTCACCATCAACATCACCCTTGTGACCTTCTGAACAACACCACGTGATTGTCCTCGTTGAGAAAAGAGCATGACTTCACGTTCCACACTATCAACATCCACTTGTGGCCTTCTGAACAACACCACGTGATTGTCCTCGTTGAGAAAAGAGCATGACTTCACCCTCCACACCATCAACATCACCCTTGTGGACTTCTGAACAACACCACGTGATTGTCCTCGTTGAGAAAAGAGCATGACTTCACCCTCCACACCATCAACATCACCCTTGTGACCTTCTGAACAACACCACGTGGTTGTCCTCGTTGAGAAAAGAGCATGACTTCACCCTCCACACCATCAACATCACCCTTGTGGACTTCTGAACAACACCACGTGATTGTCCTCGTTGAGAAAAGAGCATGACTTCACCCTCCACACCATCAACATCACCCTTGTGGCCTTCTGAACAACACCACGTGGTTGTCCCTGTTGAGAAAAGAGCATGACTTCACCCTCCACACCATCAACGTCACCCTTGTGGCCTTCTGAACAACACCACGTGATTGTCCTCGTTGAGAAGAGAGCATAATTTCACCCTCCACACCATCAACATCACACTTGTGGACTTCTGAACAACACCACGTGATTGTCCTCGTTGAGAAAAGTGCATAATTTCACCCTCCACACCATCAACATCACCCTTGTGGACTTCTGAACAACACCACGTGATTGTCCTCGTTGAGAAAAGAGCATGATTTCACCCTTCACACCATTAACATCACCCTTGTGGCCTTCTGAACAACACACGTGGTTGTCCTCGTTGAGAAAAGAGCATAATTTCACCCTCCACACCATCAACATCACCCTTGTGGCCTTCTGAACAACACCACGTGATTGTCCTCGTTGAGAAAAGAGCATGATTTCACCCTTCACACCATTAACATCACCCTTGTGGCCTTCTGAACAACACACGTGGTTGTCCTCGTTGAGAAAAGAGCATAATTTCACCCTTCACACCATTAACATCACCCTTGTGGCCTTCTGAACAACACACGTGGTTGTCCTCGTTGAGAAAAGAGCATAATTTCACCCTCCACACCATCAACATCACCCTTGTGGCCTTCTGAACAACACACGTGATTGTCCTCGTTGAGAAAAGTGCATAATTTCACCCTCCACACCATCAACATCACCCTTGTGGACTTCTGAACAACACCACGTGATTGTCCTCGTTGAGAAAAGAGCATGATTTCACCCTTCACACCATTAACATCACCCTTGTGGCCTTCTGAACAACACACGTGGTTGTCCTCGTTGAGAAAAGAGCATAATTTCACCCTCCACACCATCAACATCACCCTTGTGGCCTTCTGAACAACACCACGTGATTGTCCTCGTTGAGAAAAGAGCATGATTTCACCCTTCACACCATTAACATCACCCTTGTGGCCTTCTGAACAACACACGTGGTTGTCCTCGTTGAGAAAAGAGCATAATTTCACCCTTCACACCATTAACATCACCCTTGTGGCCTTCTGAACAACACACGTGGTTGTCCTCGTTGAGAAAGGAGCATAATTTCACCCTCCACACCATCAACATCACCCTTGTGGCCTTCTGAACAACACACGTGGTTGTCCTCGTTGAGAAAAGAGCATAATTTCACCCTCCACACCATCAACATCACCCTTGTGGCCTTCTGAACAACACCACGTGATTGTCCTCGTTGAGAAAAGAGCATGATTTCACCCTTCACACCATCAACATCACACTTGTGGCCTTCTGAACAACACCACGTGATTGTCTCCTTTGAGAAAAGAGCATAATTCCACCCTCCACACCATCAACATCACCCTTGTGGCCTTCTGAACAACACCACGTGATTGTCTCCTTTGAGAAAAGAGCATAATTTTACCCTTCACACCATCAACATCACACTTGTGGCCTTCTGAACAACACCACGTGTTTGTCCTCGTTGAGAAAAGAGCATAATACCACCCTCCACACCATCAACATCACCCTTGTGGCCTTCTGAACAACACCACGTGATTGTCCTCGTTGAGAAAAGAGCATAATTTTACCCTTCACACCATCAACATCACCCTTGTGGTGCCCTGAACAACACCACGTGATTGTCTCTTTCAAGAAAAGAGCATAATTTCAGCCTCCACACCATCAACATCACCCTTGTGGACTTCTGAACAACACCACGTGTTTGTCCTCGTTGAGAAAAGAGCATAATACCACCCTCCACACCATCAACATCACCCTTGTGGCCTTCTGAACAACACCACGTGATTGTCCTCGTTGAGAAAAGAGCATGATTTCACCATCCACACCATCAACATCACCCTTGTGGCCTTCTGATCAACACCACGTGATTGTCCTCGTTGAGAGGAGAGCATAATTCCACCCTTCACACCATCAACATCAACCCTGTGGCCTTCTGAACAACACCACGTGATTGTCCTCGTTGAGAGGAGAGCATAATTTCATTCGACACACCATCAACATCACCCCTGTGAACTTCTGAACAACACCACGTGATTGTCCTCGTTGTGAGGAGAGCATGATTTCACCCTTCACACCATCAACATCACCCCTGTGGCCTTCTGAACAACACCACGTGATTGTCCTCGTTGAGAAAAGAGTATAATTTCACCCTCCACACCATCAACATCACCTCTGTGAACTTCTGAACAACACCACGTGATTGTACTCGTTGAGAAAAGAGCATAATTTCACCCTCCACACCATCAACATCACCTCTGTGAACTTCTGAACAACACCACGTGATTGTCCTCGTTGAGAAAAGATCATAATTTCACCCTCCACACCATCAACATCACCCTTGTGGCCTTCTGAACAACACCACGTGGTTGTCCTCGTTGAGAATAGAGCCTAATTTCACCCTCCACACCATCAACATCACCCTTGTGGCCTTCTGAACAACACCACGTGACTTTCCACGTTGAGAATAGAGCCTAATTTCACCCTCCACACCATCAACATCACCCTTGTGGCCTTCTGAACAACACCAAGTGATTGTCCTCGTTGAGAATAGAGCCCAATTTCACCCTCCACACCATCAACATCACCCTTGTGGCCTTCTGATCAACACCACGTGATTGTCCTCGTTGGGAGAAGAGCCTAATTTCACCCTCCACACCATCAACATCACCCTTGTGGCCTTCTGAACAACACCAAGTGATTGTCCTCGTTGAGAATAGAGCCTAATTTCACCCTCCACACCATCAACATCACCCTTGTGGGCTTCTGAGCAACACCAAGTGATTGTCCTCGTTGAGAATAGAGCCTACTTTCACCCTCCACACCATCAACATCACCCTTGTGGCCTTCTGAACAACACCACGTGATTGTCCTCGTTGGGAAAAGAGCCTAATTTCACCCTCCACACCATCAACATCACCCTTGTGGCCTTCTGAACAACACCACGTGATTGTCCTCGTTGAGAAAAGAGCATAATTTCACCCTCCACACCATCAACATCACCCTTGTGGCCTTCTGAACAACACCACGTGATTGTCCTCGTTGAGAATAGAGCCTGACTTCACCCTCCACACCAATAACATCACACTTGTGGCCTTCTGAACAACACCACGTGATTGTCCTCGTTGAGAAAAGAGCATAATTTCACCCTCCACACCATTACCATCACCCTTGTGGCTCTCTGAACAACACCACGTGATTGTCCTCGTTGAGAAAAGAGCACAATTCCACCGTCCACACCATTAACATCACCCTTGTGGCCTTCTGAACAACACCACGTGATTGTCCTGGTTGAGAAAAGAGCATAATTTCACCCTCCACACCAACAACATCACCCTTGTGGACTACTGAACAACACCACGTAATTGTCCTCGTTGAGAAAAGAGCATAATTTCACCCTCCACACCATCAACATAACCCTTGTGTCCTTCTGAACAACACCACGTGATTGTCCTCGTTGAGAAAAAAGCATATCGTCACCCTCCACACCATCAACATCACCCTTGTGGACTTCTGAACAACACCACGTGATTGTCTCCTTTGAGAAAAGAGCATAATTCCACCCTCCACACCAACAACATCACCCTTGTGGCCTTCTGAACAACACCACGTGGTTGTCCTAGTTGAGAAAAGAGAATATTTTCACCTTCCACACCATCAACATCAAACATGTGGACTTCTGAACAACACCACGTGATTGTCCTCGTTGAGAAAAGAGCATAATTTTACCCTCCACACCATTAACATCACCCTTGTGGCCTTCTGAACAACACCACGTGATTATCTCCGTTGAGAAAAGAGCATAATTTCCACCTCCACACAACTAACATCACCTTTGTGGCCTTCTGAACAACACCACGTGATTGTCCCCAATAAGAAAAGAGCCTAATTTCACCCTCCACACCATCAACATCACCCTTGTGGCCTTCTGAACAACACCACGTGATTGTCCTCGTTGAGAAAAGAGCATAATTTCACCCTCCACACCATCAACATCACCCTTGTGGCCTTCTGATCAACATCACGTGATTGTCCTCGTTGAGAAAAGAGCATAATTTCACCCTCCACACCATCAACATCACCCTTGTGGCTTTCTGAACAACACCACGTGATTGTCCTCGTTGAGAAAAGAGCCTAATTTCACCCTCCACACCATCAACATCACCCTTGTGGCCTTCTGAACAACACCAAGTGATTGTCCGCGTTGAGAATAGAGCCTGACTTCACCCTCCACACCATCAACATCACCCTTGTGGACTCCTGAACAACACCACGTGATTGACGTCGTTGAGAATACAGCCTGATTCCACCCTCCACACCATCAACATCACCCTTGTGGCCTTCTGAACAACACCACGTGATTATCTCCGTTGAGAAAAGAGCATAATTTCCACCTCCACACAACTAACATCACCCTTGTGGCCTTCTGAACAACACCACGTGATTGTCCCCAAAAAGAAAAGAGCCTAATTTCACCCTCCACACCATCAACATCACCCTTGTGGCCTTCTGAACAACACCACGTGATTGTCCTCGTTGAGAATAGAGCCTGACTTCACCCTCCACACCATCAACATCACCCTTGTGGCCTTCTGATCAACACCACGTGATTGTCCTCGTTGAGAAAAAAGCATAATTTCACCCTCCACGCCATCAACATCACCCTTGTGGCTTTCTGAACAACACCACGTGATTGTCCTCGTTGAGAAAAGAGCCTAATTTCACCCTCCACACCATCAACATCACCCTTGTGGCCTTCTGAATAACACCACGTGATTGTCTCCTTTGAGAAAAGAGCATAATTTCACCCTCCACACCATCAACATCGAACTTGTGGACCCCTGAACAACACCACGTGATTGTCCTCATTGGGAAAAAAGCATATTTTCACCCTCCACACCATTAACATCACCCTTGTGGCCCTCTGGACAACACCACGTGATTGTCACCGTTGAGAAAAGAGCATAATTAAACCCTCCACACCATCAACAGCAACCTTGTGTTGCCCTGAACAACACCACGTGATTGTCCCCGTTGAGAAAAGAGCATAATTTCACCCTCCACACCATTACCATCACCCTTGTGGCCTTCTGAACAACACCACGTGATTATTTCCGTTGAGAAAAGAGCATAATTTCCACCTCCACACAACTAACATCACCCTTGTGGCCTTCTGAACAACACCACGTGATTGTCCCCAATAAGAAAAGAGCCTAATTTCACCCTCCACACCATCAACATCACCCTTGTGGCCTTCTGAACAACACCACGTGATTGTCCTCGTTGAGAATAGAGCCTGACTTCACCCTCCACACCATCAACATCACCCTTGTGGCCTTCTGATCAACACCACGTGATTGTCCTCGTTGAGAAAAAAGCATAATTTCACCCTCCACGCCATCAACATCACCCTCGTGGCTTTCTGAACAACACCACGTGATTGTCCTCGTTGAGAAAAGAGCCTAATTTCACCCTCCACACCATCAACATCACCCTTGTGGCCTTCTGAATAACACCACGTGATTGTCTCCTTTGAGAAAAGAGCATAATTTCACCCTCCACACCATCAACATCGAACTTGTGGACCCCTGAACAACACCACGTGATTGTCCTCGTTGAGAAAAGAGCATAATTTCACCCTCCACACCATCAACATCGAACTTGTGGACCCCTGAACAACACCACGTGATTGTCCTCGTTGAGAAAAAAGCATAATTTCACCCTCCACACCATCAACATCACCCATGTGGACTTCTGAACAACACCACGTGATTGTCCTCGTTGAGAAAAGAGCATAATTTCACCCTCCACACCATTAACATCACCCTTGTGGACTCCTGAACAACACCACGTGATTGTCTCCTTTGAGAAAAGAGCATAATTTAATTCTCCACAACATCAACATCAAACTTGTGGACTCCTGAACAACACCACGTGATTGTCCTCGTTAAGAAAAGAGCATAATTTCACCCTCCACACCAACAACATCACCCTTGTGGACTTCTGAACAACATCACGTGATTGTCCTCGTTGAGAAAAGAGCATAATTTAACCCTCCACACCATCAACATCACCCTTGTGGACTCCTGAACAACATCACGTGATTGTCCTCGTTGAGAAAGGAGCATAATTTCACCATCCACACCATCAACATCACCCTTGTGGACTTCTGAACAACACAACGTGATTGTCCTCGTTGAGAAAAAAGCATAATTTCACCCTCCACACCATCAACATCAAACATGTTGACTCCTGAACAACACCACGTGATTGTCCTCGTTGAGAAAAGAGCATAATTTCACCATCCACACCATCAACATCACCCTTGTGGACTTCTGAACAACACCACGTGATTGTCCTTTTTGAGAAAAGAGCCTAATTTCACCCTCCACACCATCAACATCACCTTTGTGGACTCCTGAACAACACCACGTGATTGTCTCCTTTGAGAAAAGAGCATAATTTAACCCTCCACACCATCAACATCACCCTTGTGGACTTCTGAACAACACCACGTGATTGTCCTTGTCAAGAAAAGAGCATAAGTTAACCCTCCACACCATCAACATCACCCTTGTGGACTCCTGAACAACACCACGTGATTGTCCTCGTTGAGAAAAGAGCATAATTCCACCCTCCACACCATCAACATCACCCTTGTGGCCTTCTGATCAACACCAAGTGATTGTCCTCGTTGAGAAAAGAGCATAATTTCACCCTCCACACCATCAACATCACACTTGTGGACTCCTGAACAACACCACGTGATTGTCCTCGTTGAGAAAAGAGCATAATTTCACCCTCCACACCATCAACATCACCCTTGTGGACTTCTGAACAACACCACGTGATTGTCCTCGTTGAGAAAAGAGCATATTTTCACCCTCCCCACCATGAACATCTCTCTTGTGGACTTCTGAACAACACCACGTGTTTGTCCCCGTTGAGAAAAGAGCATAATTTCACCCTCCACACCATCAACATCACCCTTGTGGACTTTTGAACAACACCACTTGATTGTCCTCGTTGAGAAGAGAGCATAATTTCACCCTCCACACCATGAACATCACCCTTGTGGACTTCTGAACAACACCACGTGTTTGTCCCCGTTGAGAAAAGAGCCTAATTTCACCCTCCACACCATCAACATCACCCTTGTGGCCTTCCGAACAACACCACGTGATTGTCCTCGTTGAGAAAAGAGCATAATTTAAGCCTCCACACCATAAACATCACCCTTGTGGACTTCTGAACAACACCACGTGATTGTCCTCGTTGAGAAAAGAGCATAATTTAACCCTCCACACCATCAACATCACCCTTGTGGACTTCTGAACAACACCACGTGGTTGTACTCCTTGAGAAAAGAGCATAATTTCACCCTCCACACCATCAACATCACCCTTGTGGACTCCTGAACAACACCACGTGATTGTCCTCGTTGAGAAAAAAGCATAATTTCACCCTCCACACCATGAACATCACCCTTGTGGACTTCTGAACAACACCACGTGATTGTCCTCGTTGAGAAAAGAGCATAATTTCACCCTCCACACCATCAACATCACCCTTGTGGACTTCTGAACAACACCACGTGGTTGTCCTCGTTGAGAAAAGAGCATAATTTCACCCTCCACATCATCAACATCACCCTTGTGGACTTCTGAACATCACCACGTGATTGTCCTGGTTGAGAAAAGAGCATAATTTCACCCTCCACACCATCAACATCACACTTGTGGACTTCTGAACAACACCACGTGATTGTCCTCGTTGAGAAAAGAGCTTAATTTCACCCTCCACACCATCAACATCACCCTTGTGGACTTCTGAAAACCTCCACGTGATTGTCCTCGTTGAGAAAAGAGCATAATTTCACCCTCCACACCATCAACATCCACTTGTGGCCTTCTGAACAACACCACGTGATTGTCCTCGTTGAGAAAAGAGCATAATTTCACCCTCCACACCATCAACATCACCCTTGTGGACTTCTGAACAACACCACGTGATTGTCCTCGTTGAGAAAAGAGCATAATTTCACCCTCCACACCATCAACATCACCCTTGTGGACTTCTGAAAACCTCCACGTGATTGTCCTCGTTGAGAAAAGAGCATAATTTCACCCTCCACACCATCAACATCCACTTGTGGCCTTCTGAACAACATCACGTGATTGTCCTCGTTGAGAAAAGAGCAAAATTTAACCCTCCACACCATCAACATCACCCTTGTGGACTCCTGAACAACACCAGGTGATTGTCCTCGTTGAGAAAAGAGCATAATTTCACCATCCACACCATCAACATCACCCTTGTGGACTCCTGAACAACACAACGTGATTGTCCTCGTTGAGAAAAGAGCATAATTTCACCCTCCACACCATCAACATCAAACATGTGGACTCCTGAACAACACCACGTGATTGTCCTCGTTGAGAAAAGAGCATAATTTCAACATCCACACCATCAACATCACCCTTGTGGACTTCTGAACAACACCACGTGATTGTCCTTTTTAAGAAAAGAGCATAATTTCACCCTCCACACCATCAACACCACCTTTGTGGACTCCTGAACAACACCACGTGATTATCTCCTTTGAGAAAAGAGCATATTTCAACCCTCCACACCATCAACATCACCCTTGTGGACTTCTGAACAACACCACGTGATTGTCCTCGTTGAGAAAAGAGCATATTTTCACCCTCCACACCATGAACATCTCTCTTGTGGACTTCTGAACAACACCACGTGTTTGTCCCCGTTGAGAAAAGAGCATAATTTCACCCTCCACACCATCAACATCACCCTTGTGGACTTTTGAACAACACCACGTGATTGTCCTCGTTGAGAAAAGAGCATAATTTCACCCTCCACACCATTAACATCACCCTTGTGGACTCCTGAACAACACCACGTGATTGTCTCCTTTGAGAAAAGAGCATAATTTAATTCTCCACAACATCAACATCAAACTTGTGGACTCCTGAACAACACCACGTGATTGTCCTCGTTAAGAAAAGAGCATAATTTCACCCTCCACACCAACAACATCACCCTTGTGGACTTCTGAACAACATCACGTGATTGTCCTCGTTGAGAAAAGAGCATAATTTAACCCTCCACACCATCAACATCACCCTTGTGGACTCCTGAACAACATCACGTGATTGTCCTCGTTGAGAAAGGAGCATAATTTCACCATCCACACCATCAACATCACCCTTGTGGACTTCTGAACAACACAACGTGATTGTCCTCGTTGAGAAAAGAGCATAATTTCACCCTCCACACCATCAACATCAAACATGTTGACTCCTGAACAACACCACGTGATTGTCCTCGTTGAGAAAAGAGCATAATTTCACCATCCACACCATCAACATCACCCTTGTGGACTTCTGAACAACACCACGTGATTGTCCTTTTTGAGAAAAGAGCCTAATTTCACCCTCCACACCATCAACATCACCTTTGTGGACTCCTGAACAACACCACGTGATTGTCTCCTTTGAGAAAAGAGCATAATTTAACCCTCCACACCATCAACATCACCCTTGTGGACTTCTGAACAACACCACGTGATTGTCCTTGTCAAGAAAAGAGCATAATTTAACCCTCCACACCATCAACATCACCCTTGTGGACTCCTGAACAACACCACGTGATTGTCCTCGTTGAGAAAAGAGCATAATTCCACCCTCCACACCATCAACATCACCCTTGTGGCCTTCTGATCAACACCAAGTGATTGTCCTCGTTGAGAAAAGAGCATAATTTCACCCTCCACACCATCAACATCACACTTGTGGACTCCTGAACAACACCACGTGATTGTCCTCGTTGAGAAAAGAGCATAATTTCACCCTCCACACCATCAACATCACCCTTGTGGACTTCTGAACAACACCACGTGATTGTCCTCGTTGAGAAAAGAGCATATTTTCACCCTCCCCACCATGAACATCTCTCTTGTGGACTTCTGAACAACACCACGTGTTTGTCCCCGTTGAGAAAAGAGCATAATTTCAACCTCCACACCATCAACATCACCCTTGTGGACTTTTGAACAACACCACTTGATTGTCCTCGTTGAGAAGAGAGCATAATTTCACCCTCCACACCATGAACATCACCCTTGTGGACTTCTGAACAACACCACGTGTTTGTCCCCGTTGAGAAAAGAGCCTAATTTCACCCTCCACACCATCAACATCACCCTTGTGGCCTTCCGAACAACACCACGTGATTGTCCTCGTTGAGAAAAGAGCATAATTTAAGCCTCCACACCATGAACATCACCCTTGTGGACTTCTGAACAACACCACGTGATTGTCCTCGTTGAGAAAAGAGCATAATTTAACCCTCCACACCATCAACATCACCCTTGTGGACTTCTGAACAACACCACGTGGTTGTACTCCTTGAGAAAAGAGCACAATTTCACCCTCCACACCATCAACATCACCCTTGTGGACTCCTGAACAACACCACGTGATTGTCCTCGTTGAGAAAAAAGCATAATTTCACCCTCCACACCATGAACATCACCCTTGTGGACTTCTGAACAACACCACGTGATTGTCCTCGTTGAGAAAAGAGCATAATTTCACCCTCCACACCATCAACATCACCCTTGTGGACTTCTGAACAACACCACGTGGTTGTCCTCGTTGAGAAAAGAGCATAATTTCACCCTCCACATCATCAACATCACCCTTGTGGACTTCTGAACATCACCACGTGATTGTCCTGGTTGAGAAAAGAGCATAATTTCACCCTCCACACCATCAACATCACACTTGTGGACTTCTGAACAACACCACGTGATTGTCCTCGTTGAGAAAAGAGCTTAATTTCACCCTCCACACCATCAACATCACCCTTGTGGACTTCTGAAAACCTCCACGTGATTGTCCTCGTTGAGAAAAGAGCATAATTTCACCCTCCACACCATCAACATCCACTTGTGGCCTTCTGAACAACACCACGTGATTGTCCTCGTTGAGAAAAGAGCATAATTTCACCCTCCACACCATCAACATCACCCTTGTGGACTTCTGAACAACACCACGTGATTGTCCTCGTTGAGAAAAGAGCATAATTTCACCCTCCACACCATCAACATCACCCTTGTGGACTTCTGAAAACCTCCACGTGATTGTCCTCGTTGAGAAAAGAGCATAATTTCACCCTCCACACCATCAACATCCACTTGTGGCCTTCTGAACAACATCACGTGATTGTCCTCGTTGAGAAAAGAGCAAAATTTAACCCTCCACACCATCAACATCACCCTTGTGGACTCCTGAACAACACCAGGTGATTGTCCTCGTTGAGAAAAGAGCATAATTTCACCATCCACACCATCAACATCACCCTTGTGGACTTCTGAACAACACAACGTGATTGTCCTCGTTGAGAAAAGAGCATAATTTCACCCTCCACACCATCAACATCAAACATGTGGACTCCTGAACAACACCACGTGATTGTCCTCGTTGAGAAAAGAGCATAATTTCAACATCCACACCATCAACATCACCCTTGTGGACTTCTGAACAACACCACGTGATTGTCCTTTTTAAGAAAAGAGCATAATTTCACCCTCCACACCATCAACATCACCTTTGTGGACTCCTGAACAACACCACGTGATTATCTCCTTTGAGAAAAGAGCATATTTCAACCCTCCACACCATCAACATCACCCTTGTGGACTTCTGAACAACACCACGTGATTGTCCTCGTTGAGAAAAGAGCATATTTTCACCCTCCACACCATGAACATCTCTCTTGTGGACTTCTGAACAACACCACGTGTTTGTCCCCGTTGAGAAAAGAGCATAATTTCACCCTCCACACCATCAACATCACCCTTGTGGACTTTTGAACAACACCATTTGATTGTCCTCGTTGAGAAGAGAGCATAATTTCACCCTCCACACCATGAACATCACTCTTGTGGACTTCTGAACAACACCACGTGTTTGTCCCCGTTGAGAAAAGAGCATAATTTCACCCTCCACACCATCAACATCACCCTTGTGGACTTCTGAACAACACCACGTAGTTGTCCTCCTTGAGAAAAGAGCATAATTTCACCCTCCACACCATCAACATCACCCTCGTGGACTCCTGAACAACACCACGTGATTGTCCTCGTTGAGAAAAAAGCATAATTTCACCCTCCACACCATGAACATCACCCTTGTGGACTTCTGAACAACACCACGTGATTGTCCTCGTTGAGAAAAGAGCATAATTTCACCCTCCACACCCTCAACATCACCCTTGTGGACTTCTGAACAACACCACGTGGTTCTCCTCGTTGAGAAAAGAGCATAATTTCACCCTCCACACCATCAACATCAAACTTGTGGACTCCTGAACAACACCACGTGATTGTCCTCGTTGAGAAAAGAGCATAATTTCACCCTCCACACCATCAACATCACACTTGTTGGCTTCTGAACAACACCACGTGATTGTGTTCGTTGAGAAAAGAGCATAATTTCACCCTCCACACCATGAACATCACCCTTGTGGCCTTCTGATGAACACCACGTGATTGTCCTCGTTGAGAAAAGAGCATAATTTCACCCTCCACACCATCAACATCACCCTTGTGGACTCCTGAACAACACCACGTGATTGTCCTCGTTGAGAAAAAAGCATAATTTCACCCTCCACACCATGAACATCACCCTTGTGGACTTCTGAACAACACCAAGTGATTGTCCTCGTTGAGAAAAGAGCATAATTTCACCCTCCACACCATCAACATCACCCTTGTGGACTTCTGACAACACCACGTGGTTGTCCTCGTTGAGAAAAGAGCATAATTTCACCCTCCACACCATCAACATCAAACATGTGGACTCCTGAACAACACCACGTGATTGTCCTCGTTGAGAAAAGAGCATAATTTCACCCTCCACACCATCAACATCACACTTGTTGGCTTCTGAACAACACCACGTGATTGTGTTCGTTGAGAAAAGAGCATAATTTCACCCTCCACACCATGAACATCACCCTTGTGGCCTTCTGATGAACACCACGTGATTGTCCTCGTTGAGAAAAGAGCATAATTTCACCCTCCACACCATCAACATCACCCTTGTGGCCTCCTGAACAACACCACGTGATTGTCTCCTTCGAGAAAAGGGCATGATTTCATCCTCTACACCATCAACATCACCCTTGTGGCCTTCTGAATAACACCACGTGATTGTCCTCGTTGAGAAAAGAGCATAATTTCACCCTCCACACCATCAACATCCACTTGTGGCCTTCTGAACAACACCACGTGATTGTCCTCGTTGAGAAAAGAGCATAATTCCACCCTCCACACCATCAACATCACCCTTGTGGACTTCTGAACAACACCACGTGATTGTCCTCGTTGAGAAAAGAGCATAATTTCACCCTCCACACCATCAACATCACCCTTGTGGACTTCTGAAAACCTCCACGTGATTGTCCTCGTTGAGAAAAGAGCATAATTTCACCCTCCACACCATCAACATCCACTTGTGGCCTTCTGAACAACATCACGTGATTGTCCTCGTTGAGAAAAGAGCATAATTTAACCCTCCACACCATCAACATCACCCTTGTGGACTCCTGAACAACACCACGTGATTGTCCTCGTTGAGAAAAGAGCATAATTTCACCATCCACACCATCAACATCACCCTTGTGGACTTCTGAACAACACAACGTGATTGTCCTCGTTGAGAAAAGAGCATAATTTCACCCTCCACACCATCAACATCAAACATGTGGACTCCTGAACAACACCACGTGATTGTCCTCGTTGAGAAAAGAGCATAATTTCACCATCCACACCATCAACATCACCCTTGTGGACTTCTGAACAACACCAAGTGATTGTCCTTTTTAAGAAAAGAGCATAATTTCACCCTCCACACCATCAACATCACCTATGTGGACTCCTGAACAACACCACGTGATTATCTCCTTTGAGAAAAGAGCATAATTTAACCCTCCACACCATCAACATCACCCTTGTGGACTTCTGAACAACACCACGTGATTGTCCTCGTTGTGAAAAGAGCATATTTTCACCCTCCACACCATGAACATCTCTCTTGTGGACTTCTGAACAACACCACGTGTTTGTCCCCGTTGAGAAAAGAGCATAATTTCACCCTCCACACCATCAACATCACCCTTGTGGACTTTTGAACAACACCACTTGATTGTCCTCGTTGAGAAGAGAGCATAATTTCACCCTCCACACCATGAACATCACCCTTGTGGCCTTCTGAACAACACCACGTGGTTGTCTCCTTTGAGAAAAGAGCATAATTTCACCCTCCACACCATCAACATCACCCTTGTGGACTTCTGAACAACACACGTGGTTGTCCTCGTTGAGAAAAGAGCTTGATTTCACCCTCCACACCCTCAACATCACCCTTGTGGACTTCTGAACAACACCACGTGGTTGTCCTTGTTAAGAAAAGAGAATAATTTCACCCTCCACACCATCAACATCACCCTTGTGGCCTTCTGAACAACACACGTGGTTGTCCTCGTTGAGAAAAGAGCATAATTTCACCCTCCACACCATCAACATCACCCTTGTGGACTTCTGAACAACACACGTGGTTGTCTCCTTTGAGAAAAGAGCATAATTTCACCCTCCACACCATCAACATCACCCTTGTGGACTTCTGAACAACACACGTGGTTGTCCTCGTTGAGAAAAGAGCATAATTTCACCCTCCACACCATTAACATCACACTTGTGGCCTTCTGAACAACACCACGTGATTGTCCTCGTTGAGAAAAGAGTATAATTTCACCCTCCACACCATCAACATCACCCTTGTGGCCTTCTGAACAACACACGTGGTTGTCCTCGTTGAGAAAAGAGCTTAATTTCACCCTCCACACCATCAACATCACCCTTGTGGCCTTCTGAACAACACCACGTGATTGTCCTCGTTGAGAAAAGAGCATAATTTCACCCTCCACACCATCAACATCACCCTTGTGGCCTTCTGAACAACACACGTGATTGTCCTCGTTGAGAAAAGAGCTTAATTTCACCCTCCACACCATCAACATCACCCTTGTGGCCTTCTGAACAACACACGTGATTGTCCTCGTTGAGAAAAGAGCATAATTTCACCCTCCACACCATCAACATCACCCTTGTGGCCTTCTGAACAACACCACGTGATTGTCCTCGTTGAGAAAAGAGCATAATTCCACCCTGCACACCATCAACATCACCCTTGTGGCCTTCTGAACAACACCACGTGATTGTCCTCGTTGAGAAAAGAGCATAATTCCACCCTCCACACCATCAACATCACCCTTGTGGCCTTCTGAACAACACACGTGATTGTCCTCGTTGAGAAAAGAGCTTAATTTCACCCTCCACACCATCAACATCACCCTTGTGGCCCTCTGAACAACACACGTGATTGTCCTCGTTGAGAAAAGAGCATAATTCCACCCTCCACACCATCAACATCACCCTTGTGGCCTTCTGAACAACACCACGTGATTGTCCTCGTTGAGAAAAGAGCATAATTCCACCCTCCACACCATCAACATCACCCTTGTGGCCTTCTGAACAACACACGTGGTTGTCCTCGTTGAGAAAAGAGCATAATTTCACCCTCCACACCATCAACATCACCCTTGTGGCCTTCTGAACAACACACGTGGTTGTCCTCGTTGAGAAAAGAGCATAATTTCACCATCCACACCATCAACATCACACTTGTGGCCTTCTGAACAACACCACGTGGTTGTCCCCGTTGAGAAAAGAGCATAATTTCATCCTCCACACCATCAACATCACCCTTGTGACCTTCTGAACAACACACGTGATTGTCCTCGTTGAGAAAAGAGCATAATTTCACCCTCCACACCATCAACATCACCCTTGTGGACTTCTGAACAACACCACGTGGTTGTCTCCTTTGAGAAAAGAGCATAATTTCACCCTCCACACCATCAACATCACCCTTGTGGCTTTCTGAACAACACCACGTGATTGTCCTCGTTGAGAAAAGAGCATAATTTCACCCTCCACAACATCAACATTACCCTTGTGGCCTTCTGAACAACACCACGTGATTGTCCTTGTTGAGAAAAGAGCATAATTTCACCCTCCACACCATCAACATCACCCTTGTGGCCTTCTGAACAACACCACGTGATTGTCCTCGTTGAGAAAAAAGCATAATTTCACCCTCCACACCATCAACATCACCCTTGTGGACTTCTGAACAACACACGTGGTTGTCTCCTTTGAGAAAAGAGCATGATTCCACCCTCCACACCATCAACATCACCCTTGTGGCCTTCTGAACAACACCACGTGGTTGTCTCCTTTGAGAAAAGAGCATAATTTCACCCTCCACACCATCAACATCACCCTTGTGGCCTTCTGAACAACACCACGTGATTGTCCTCGTTGAGAAAAGAGCATAATTTCACCCTCCACAACATCAACATTACCCTTGTGGCCTTCTGAACAACACCACGTGATTGTCCTTGTTGAGAAAAGAGCATAATTTCACCCTCCACACCATCAACATCACCCTTGTGGCCTTCTGAACAACACACGTGGTTGTCCTCGTTGAGAAAAGAGCATAATTTCACCCTCCACACCATCAACATCACCCTTGTGGCCTTCTGAACAACACCACGTGGTTGTCCTCGTTGAGAAAAGAGCATAATTTCACCCTCCACACCATCAACATCACACTTGTGGCCTTCTGAACAACACACGTGATTGTCCTCGTTGAGAAAAGAGCATAATTTCACCCTCCACACCATCAACATCACCCCTGTGGCCTTCTGAACAACACACGTGGTTGTCCTCGTTGAGAAAAGAGCATAATTTCACCCTCCACACCATCAACATCACCCCTGTGGCCTTCTGAACAACACACGTGGTTGTCCTCGTTGAGAAAAGAGCATAATTTCACCCTCCACACCATCAACATCACCCTTGTGGCCTTCTGAACGACACCACGTGATTGTCCTCGTTGAGAAAAGAGCATAATTTCACCCTTCACACCATCAACATCAGCCTTGTGGACTTCTGATCAACACACGTGGTTGTCCTCGTTGAGAAAAGAGCATAATTTCACCCTCCACACCATCAACATCACCCTTGTGGCCTTCTGAACAACACACGTGATTGTCCTTGTTGAGAAAAGAGCATAATTTCACCCTCCACACCATCAACATCACCCCTGTGGCCTTCTGAACAACACACGTGGTTGTCCTCGTTGAGAAAAGAGCATAATTTCACCCTCCACACCATCAACATCACCCTTGTGGACTTCTGAACAACACCACGTGATTGTCCTCGTTGAGAAAAGAGCATAATTTCACCCTTCACACCATCAACATCACCCCTGTGGCCTTCTGAACAACACACGTGGTTGTCCTCGTTGAGAAAAGAGCATAATTTCACCCTCCACACCATCAACATCACCCTTGTGGCCTTCTGAACAACACACGTGATTGTCCTCGTTGAGAAAAGAGCATAATTTCACCCTCCACACCATCAACATCACCCTTGTGGACTTCTGAACAACACCACGTGATTGTCCTCGTTGAGAAAAGATCATAATTTCACCCTCCACACCATCAACATCACCCTTGTGGCCTTCTGAACAACACACGTGATTGTCCTCGTTGGGAAAAGAGCATAATTTCACCCTCCACACCATCAACATCACCCTTGTGGACTTCTGAACAACACCACGTGATTGTCCTCGTTGAGAAAAGAGCATAATTTCATCCTCAACACCATCAACATCACCCTTGTGGACTTCTGAACAACACACGTGGTTGTCCTCGTTGAGAAAAGAGCATATATTCACCCTCCACACCATCAACATCACACTTGTGACCTTCTGAACAACATCACGTGATTGTCCTCGTTGAGAAAAGAGCATGATTTCACCCTCCACACCATCAACATCACACTTGTGGCCTTCTGAACAACACCACGTGATTGTCCTCGTTGAGAAAAGAGCATAATTTCACCCTCCACACCATCAACATCACCCTTGTGGCCTTCTGAACAACACTCGTGGTTGTCCTCGTTGAGAAAAGAGCATAATTTCACCCTCCACACCATCAACATCACCCTTGTGGCCTTCTGAACAACACCACGTGATTGTCATCGTTGAGAAAAGAGCATAATTCCACCCTCCACACCATCAACATCACCCTTGTGACCTTCTGAACAACACCACGTGGTTGTCCTCGTTGAGAAAAGAGCATAATACCACCCTCCACACCATCAACATCACACTTGTGGCCTTCTGAACAACACCACGTGATTGTCCTCGTTGAGAAAAGAGCATAATTTCACCCTCCACACCATCAGCATCACCCTTGTGACCTTCTGAACAACACCACGTGATTGTCCTCGTTGAGAAAAGAGCATAATTTCACCCTCCACACCATCAGCATCACACTTGTGGCCTTCTGAACAACACCACGTGATTGTCCTCGTTGAGAAAAGAGCATAATTTCACCCTCCACACCATCAACATCACCCTTGTGGCCTTCTGAACAACACCACGTGATTGTCCTCGTTGAGAAAAGAGCATAATTCCACCCTCCACACCATCAACATCACCCTTGTGACCTTCTGAACAACACCACGTGGTTGTCCTCGTTGAGAAAAGAGCATAATACCACCCTCCACACCATCAACATCACACTTGTGGCCTTCTGAACAACACACGTGATTGTCCTCGTTGAGAAAAGAGCATAATTCCACCCTCCACACCATCAACATCACACTTGTGGCCTTCTGAACAACACACGTGATTGTCCTCGTTGAGAAAAGAGCATAATACCACCCTCCACACCATCAGCATCACACTTGTGGCCTTCTGAACAACACCACGTGATTGTCCTCGTTGAGAAAAGAGCATAATTCCACCCTCCACACCATCAACATCACCCTTGTGGCCTTCTGAACAACACCACGTGATTGTCCTCGTTGAGAAAAGAGCATAATTCCACCCTCCACACCATCAACATCACCCTTGTGACCTTCTGAACAACACCACGTGGTTGTCCTCGTTGAGAAAAGAGCATAATACCACCCTCCACACCATCAACATCACACTTGTGGCCTTCTGAACAACACCACGTGATTGTCGTCGTTGAGAAAAGAGCATAATTTCACCCTCCACACCATCAACATCACCCTTGTGACCTTCTGAACAACACACGTGATTGTCCTCGTTGAGAAAAGAGCATAATTCCACCCTCCACACCATCAACATCACACTTGTGGCCTTCTGAACAACACACGTGATTGTCCTCGTTGAGAAAAGAGCATAATTTCACCCTCCACACCATCAACATCACCCTTGTGTCCTTCTGAACAACATCACGTGATTGTCCTCGTTGAGAAAAGAGCATGATTTCACACTCCACACCATCAACATCACCCTTGTGGCCTTCTGAACAACACCACGTGATTGTCCTCGTTGAGAAAAGAGCATAATTTCACCCTCCACACCATCAACATCACCCTTGTGGCCTTCTGAACAACACACGTGGTTGTCCTCGTTGAGAAAAGAGCATAATTCCACCCTCCACACCATCAACATCACCCTTGTGGCCTTCTGAACAACACACGTGGTTGTCCTCGTTGAGAAAAGAGCATAATTTCACCCTCCACACCATATACATCACACTTGGGGCCTTCTGAACAACACCACGTGATTGTCCTCGTTGAGAAAAGAGCATAATTCCACCCTCCACACCATCAACATCACCCTTGTGGCCTTCTGAACAACACACGTGGTTGTCCTCGTTGAGAAAAGAGCATAATTTCACCCTCCACACCATATACATCACACTTGGGGCCTTCTGAACAACACCACGTGATTGTCCTCGTTGAGAAAAGAGCATAATTTCACCCTCCACACCATCAACATCACACTTGTGGCCTTCTGAACAACACCACGTGGTTGTCCTCGTTTAGAAAAGAGCATAATTTCACCCTCCACACCATCAACATCACCCTTGTGGCCTTCTGAACAACACCACGTGATTGTCCTCGTTGAGAAAAGAGCATAATTTCACCCTCCACACCATCAACATCACCCTTGTGGCCTTCTGAACAACACCACGTGATTGTCCTGGTTGAGAAAAGAGCATAATTTCACCCTCCACACCATCAACATCACCCTTGTGGCCTTCTGAACAACACCACGTGGTTGTCCTCGTTGAGAAAAGAGCATAATTCCACTCTCCACACCATCAACATCACCCTTGTGGACTTCTGAACAACACCACGTGATTGTCCTCGTTGAGAAAAGAGCATAATTTCACCCTCCACACCATCAACATCACCCTTGTGGACTTCTGAACAACACCACCTGATTGTCCTCGTTGAGAAAAGAGCATAATTTCACCCTCCACACCATCAACATCACCCCTGTGGCCTTCTGAACAACACACGTGATTGTCCTCGTTGTGAAAAGAGCATAATTTAACCCTCCACACCATCAACATCAAACTTGTGGACTCCTGAACAACACCACGTGATTGTCCTCGTTGAGAAAAGAGCATAATTTCACCCTCCACACCATTAACATCACACTTGTGGCCTTCTGAACAACACACGTGGTTGTCTCCTTTGAGAAAAGAGCATAATTTCACCCTCCACACCATCAACATCACACTTGTGGCCTTCTGAACAAGACCACGTGATTGTCCTCGTTGAGAAAAGAGCATAATTTCACCCTCCACACCATCAACATCACCCTTGTGGCCTTCTGAACAACACACGTGATTGTCCTCGTTGAGAAAAGAGCATAATTTCACCCTCCACACCATCAACATCACTCTTGTGGCCTTCTGAACAACACACGTGATTGTCCTCGTTGAGGAAAGAGCATAATTTCATCCTCCACACCATCAACATCACCCTTGTGGCCTTCTGAACAACACCACGTGATTGTCCTCGTTGTGAAAAGAGCATAATTCCACCCTCCACACCATCAACATCACACTTGTGGCCTTCTGAACAACACACGTGATTGTCCTCGTTGTGAAAAGAGCATAATTTCAACCTCCACACCATCAACATCACCGGTGTGGCCTTCTGAACAACACCACGTGATTGTCCTCGTTGAGAAAAGAGCATAATTTCACCCTCCACACCATCAACATCACCCTTGTGGACTTCTGAACAACACCACGTGATTGTCCTCGTTGAGAAAAGAGCATAATTTCACCCTCCACACCATCAACATCACCCCTGTGGCCTTCTGAACAACACACGTGATTGTCCTCGTTGTGAAAAGAGCATAATTTAACCCTCCACACCATCAACATCAAACTTGTGGACTCCTGAACAACACCACGTGATTGTCCTCGTTGAGGAAAGAGCATAATTTCATCCTCCACACCATCAACATCACCCTTGTGGCCTTCTGAACAACACACGTGATTGTCCTTGTTGAGAAAAGAGCATAATTTCACCCTCCACACCATGAACATCACCCTTGTGGCCTTCTGAACAACACACGTGGTTGTCTCCTTTGAGAAAAGAGCATAATTTCACCCTCCACACCATCAACATCACCCTTGTGGCCTTCTGAACAACACACGTGGTTGTCTCCTTTGAGAAAAGAGCATAATTTCACCCTCCACACCATCAACATCACCCTTGTGGCCTTCTGAACAACACACGTGGTTGTCTCCTTTGAGAAAAGAGCATAATTTCACCCTCCACACCATCAACATCACACTTGTGGCCTTCTGAACAACACACGTGATTGTCCTCGTTGAGGAAAGAGCATAATTTCATCCTCCACACCATCAACATCACCCTTGTGGCCTTCTGAACAACACCACGTGATTGTCCTCGTTGTGAAAAGAGCATAATTCCACCCTCCACACCATCAACATCACACTTGTGGCCTTCTGAACAACACACGTGATTGTCCTCGTTGAGAAAAGAGCATAATTTCACCCTCCACACCATCAACATCACCCCTGTGGCCTTCTGAACAACACACGTGGTTGTCCACGTTGAGAAAAGAGCATAATTTCACCCTCCACACCATCAACATCACCCTTGTGGCCTTCTGAACAACACCACGTGATTGTCCTCGTTGTGAAAAGAGCATAATTCCACCCTCCACACCATCAACATCACCCTTGTGGCCTTCTGAACAACACACGTGGTTGTCCTCGTTGAGAAAAGAGCATAATTTCACCCTCCACACCATCAACATCACCCTTGTGGCCTTCTGAACAACACCACGTGATTGTCCTCGTTGAGGAAAGAGCATAATTTCACCCTCCACACCATCAACATCAACCTTGTGGCCTTCTGAACAACACCACGTGATTGTCCTCGTTGAGGAAAGAGCATAATTTCACCCTCCACACCATCAACATCACCGGTGTGGCCTTCTGAACAACACCACGTGATTGTCCTCGTTGGGAAAAGAGCATAATTTCACCCTCCACACCATCAACATCAACCTTGTGGCCTTCTGAACAACACCACGTGATTGTCCTCTTTGAGGAAAGAGCATAATTTCACCCTCCACACCATCAACATCACCGGTGTGGCCTTCTGAACAACACCACGTGATTGTCCTCGTTGTTGAAAAGAGCATAATTTCACCCTCCACACCATCAACATCAACCTTGTGGCCTTCTGAACAACACCACGTGATTGTCCTCGTTGAGAAAAGAGCATAATTTCACCCTCCACACCATCAACATCACCCTTGTGGCCCTCTGAACAACACACGTGGTTGTCCTCGTTGAGAAAAGAGCATAATTTCACCCTCCACACCATCAACATCACCCTTGTGGCCTTCTGAACAACACACGTGGTTGTCCTCGTTGAGAAAAGAGCATAATTTCACCCTCCACACCATCAACATCAACCTTGTGGCCTTCTGAACAACACCACGTGATTGTCCTCGTTGAGGAAAGAGCATAATTTCACCCTCCACACCATCAACATCACACTTGTGGCCTTCTGAACAACACCACGTGATTGTCCTCGTTGAGAAAAGAGCATAATTCACCCTCCACACCATCAACATCACCCTTGTGGCCTTCTGAACAACACCACGTGATTGTCCTCGTTGAGAAAAGAGCATAATTTCACCCTCCACACCATCAACATCACACTTGTGGACTTCTGAACAACACCACGTGATTGTCCTCGTTGAGAAAAGAGCATAATTTCACCCTTCACACCATCAACATCACCCTTGTGGCCTTCTGAACAACACACGTGGTTGTCCTCGTTGAGAAAAGAGCATAATTTCACTCTCCACACCATCAACATCAACCTTGTGGCCTTCTGAACAACACCACGTGATTGTCCTCGTTGAGGAAAGAGCATAATTTCACCCTCCACATCATCAACATCACCCTTGTGGCCTTCTGAACAACACCACGTGATTGTCCTCGTTGAGAAAAGAGCATAATTGAACCCTTCACACCATCAACATCACCCTTGTGGACTTCTGAACAACACCACGTGATTGTCCTCGTTGAGAAAAGAGCATAATTTCAGCCTCCACACCATCAACATCACCCTTGTGGCCTTCTGAACAACACCACGTGATTGTCCTCGTTGAGAAAAGAGCATAATTGAACCCTTCACACCATCAACATCACCCTTGTGGCCTTCTGAACAACACCACGTGATTGTCCTCGTTGAGAAAAGAGCATAATTGAACCCTTCACACCATCTACATCGCCCTTGTGGACTTCTGAACAACACCACGTGATTGTCCTCGTTGAGAAAAGAGCATAATTTCAGCCTCCACACCATCAACATCACCCTTGTGGCCTTCTGAACAACACCACGTGATTGTCCTCGTTGAGAAAAGAGCATAATTGAACCCTTCACACCATCAACATCACCCTTGTGGCCTTCTGAACAACACCACGTGATTGTCCTCGTTGAGAAAAGAGCATAATTGAACCCTTCACACCATCAACATCACCCTTGTGGCCTTCTGAACAACACCACGTGATTGTCCTCGTTGAGAAAAGAGCATAATTGAACCCTTCACACCATCAACATCACCCTTGTGGCCTTCTGAACAACACCACGTGATTGTCCTCGTTGAGAAAAGAGCATAATTTCACCCTCCACACCATCAACATCACTCTTGTGGCCTTCTGAACAACACCACGTGATTGTCCTCGTTGAGAAAAGAGCATAATTTCAGCCTCCACACCATCAACATCACCCTTGTGGCCTTCTGAACAACACCACGTGATTGTCCTCGTTGAGAAAAGAGCATAATTGAACCCTTCACACCATCAACATCACCCTTGTGGCCTTCTGAACAACACCACGTGATTGTCCTCGTTGAGAAAAGAGCATAATTGAACCCTTCACACCATCAACATCACCCTTGTGGCCTTCTGAACAACACCAAGTGATTGTCCTCGTTGAGAAAAGAGCATAATTTCACCCTCCACACCATCAACATCACTCTTGTGGCCTTCTGAACAACACCACGTGATTGTCCTCGTTGAGAAAAGAGCATAATTGAACCCTTCACACCATCAACATCACCCTTGTGGCCTTCTGAACAACACCACGTGATTGTCCTCGTTGAGAAAAGAGCATAATTGAACCCTTCACACCATCAACATCACCCTTGTGGACTTCTGAACAACACCACGTGATTGTCCTCGTTGAGAAAAGAGCATAATTTCAGCCTCCACACCATCAACATCACCCTTGTGGACTTCTGAACAACACCACGTGATTGTCCTCGTTGAGAAAAGAGCATAATTTCAGCCTCCACACCATCAACATCACCCTTGTGGCCTTCTGAACAACACCACGTGATTGTCCTCGTTGAGAAAAGAGCATAATTTCACCCTCCACACCATCCACATCACCCTTGTGGACTTCGGAACAACACCACGTGATTGTCCTCGTTTAGAAAAGAGCATAATTTCACCCTTCACACCATCAACATCACCCTTGTGGCCTTCTGAACAACACCACGTGATTGTCCTCGTTGAGAAAAGAGCATAATTCACCCTCCACACCATCAACATCACCCTTGTGGCCTTCTGAACAACACACGTGGTTGTCCTCGTTGAGAAAAGAGCATAATTGAACCCTTCACACCATCAACATCACCCTTGTGGACTTCTGAACAACACCACGTGATTGTCCTCGTTGAGAAAAGAGCATAATTGAACCCTTCACACCATCAACATCACCCTTGTGGCCTTCTGAACAACACCACGTGATTGTCCTCGTTTAGAAAAGAGCATAATTTCAGCCTCCACACCATCAACATCACCCTTGTGGCTTTCTGAACAACACAACGTGATTGTCCTCGTTGAGAAAAGAGCATAATTGAACCCTTCACACCATCAACATCACCCTTGTGGACTTCTGAACAACACCACGTGATTGTCCTCGTTGAGAAAAGAGCATAATTTCAGCCTCCACACCATCAACATCACCCTTGTGGACTTCTGAACAACACCACGTGATTGTCCTCGTTGAGAAAAGAGCATAATTTCAGCCTCCACACCATCAACATCACCCTTGTGGCCTTCTGAACAACACCACGTGATTGTCCTCGTTGAGAAAAGAGCATAATTTCACCCTCCACACCATCAACATCACCCTTGTGGACTTCGGAACAACACCACGTGATTGTCCTCGTTGAGAAAAGAGCATAATTTCACCCTCCACACCATCAACATCACCCTTGTGGCCTTCTGAACAACACCACGTGATTGTCCTCGTTTAGAAAAGAGCATAATTTCAGCCTTCACACCATCAACATCACCCTTGTGGCCTTCTGAACAACACCACGTGATTGTCCTCGTTGAGAAAAGAGCATAATTTCACCCTCCACACCATCAACATCACCCTTGTGGACTTCTGAACAACACCACGTGATTGTCCTCGTTGAGAAAAGAGCATAATTTCACCCTCCACACCATCAACATCACCCTTGTGGACTTCGGAACAACACCACGTGATTGTCCTCGTTGAGAAAAGAGCATAATTTCACCCTCCACACCATCAACATCACCCTTGTGGACTTCGGAACAACACCACGTGATTGTCCTCGTTTAGAAAAGAGCATAATTTCACCCTTCACACCATCAACATCACCCTTGTGGCCTTCTGAACAACACCACGTGATTGTCCTCGTTGAGAAAAGAGCATAATTTCACCCTCCACACCATCAACATCACCCTTGTGGACTTCTGAACAACACCACGTGATTGTCCTCGTTGAGAAAAGAGCATAATTTCACCCTCCACACCATCAACATCACCCTTGTGGACTTCTGAACAACACCACGTGATTGTCCTCGTTGAGAAAAGAGCATAATTTCACCCTCCACACCATCAACATCACCCTTGTGGACTTCGGAACAACACCACGTGATTGTCCTCGTTTAGAAAAGAGCATAATTTCACCCTTCACACCATCAACATCACCCTTTGGCCTTCTGAACAACACCACGTGATTGTCCTCGTTGAGAAAAGAGCATAATTTCACCCTCCACACCATCAACATCACCCTTGTGGCCTTCTGAACAACACCACGTGATTGTCCTCGTTGAGAAAAGAGCATAATTGAACCCTCCACACCATCAACATCACCCTTGTGGCCTTCTGAACAACACCACGTGATTGTCCTCGTTTAGAAAAGAGCATAATTTCAGCCTCCACACCATCAACATCACCCTTGTGGCCTTCTGAACAACACCACGTGATTGTCCTCGTTTGGAAAAGAGCATAATTTCAGCCTCCACACCATCAACATCACCCTTGTGGCCTTCTGAACAACACCACGTGATTGTCCTCGTTGAGAAAAGAGCATAATTGAACCCTCCACACCATCAACATCACCCTTGTGGACTCCTGAACAACACCACGTGATTGTCCTCGTTGAGAAAAGAGCATAATTGAACCCTCCACACCATCAACATCACCCTTGTGGACTTCTGAACAACACCACGTGATTGTCCTCGTTGAGAAAAGAGCATAATTTCAGCCTCCACACCATCAACATCACCCTTGTGGACTTCTGAACAACACCACGTGATTGTCCTCGTTGAGAAAAGAGCATAATTGAACCCTCCACACCATCAACATCACCCTTGTGGACTTCTGAACAACACCACGTGATTGTCCTCGTTTAGAAAAGAGCATAATTCCAGCCTCCACACCATCAACATCACCCTTGTGACCTTCTGAACAACACCACGTGATTGTCCTCGTTGAGAAAAGAGCATAATTTCACCCTCCAAACCATCAACATCACCCTTGTGGACTTCTGAACAACACCACGTGATTGTCCTCGTTGAGAAAAGAGCATAATTTCACCCTCAACACCATCAACATCACCCTTGTGGACTTCTGAACAACACCACGTGATTGTCCTCGTTGAGAAAAGAGCATAATTTCAGCCTCCACACCATCAACATCACCCTTGTGACCTTCTGAACAACACCACGTGATTGTCCTCGTTGAGAAAAGAGCATAATTTCACCCTCCACACCATCAACATCACCCTTGTGGACTTCTGAACAACACCACGTGATTGTCCTCGTTGAGAAAAAAGCATAATACCACCCTCCACACCATCAACATCACCCTTGTGGACTTCTGAACATAACCACGTGATTGTCCTCGTTGAGAAAAGAGCATAATTTCACCCTCCACACCAACAACATCACCCTTGTGGCCTTCTGAACAACACCACGTGGTTGTCCTCGTTGAGAAAAGAGAATATTTCCACCCTCCACACCATTAACATCACACTTGTGGACTTCTGGACAACACCACGTGATTGTCCTCGTTGAGAAAAGAGCAGAATTTCACCCTTCACACCAACAACATCACCCTTGTGGACTTCTGGACAACACCACGTGATTGTCCTCGTTGAGAAAAGAGCATAATTTCACCCTTCACACCATCAACATCACCCTTGTGGCCTTCTGAACAACACCACGTGATTGTCCTCGTTGAGAAAAGAGCATAATTTCACCCTTCACACCATCAACATCACCCTTGTGGCCTTCTGAACAACACCACGTGATTGTCCTCGTTGAGTAATGAGCCGATTTCACCCTCCACACCATCAACATCACCCTTGTGGCCTTCTGAACAACACCACGTGATTGTCCTCGTTGAGAGAAGAGCATGATTTCACCCTCCACACCATCAACATCACCCTTGTGACCTTCTGAACAACACCACGTGATTGTCCTCGTTGAGAAAAGAGCATAATTTCACCCTCCACACCATCAACATCACCCTTGTGACCTTCTGGACAACACCACGTGATTGTCCTCGTTGAGAAAAGAGCAGAATTTCACCCTTCACACCAACAACATCACCCTTGTGGACTTCTGGACAACACCACGTGATTGTCCTCGTTGAGAAAAGAGCATAATTTCACCCTTCACACCAACAACATCACCCTTGTGGCCTTCTGAACAACACCAAGTGATTGTCCTCGTTGAGAAAAGAGCATAATTTCACCCTTCACACCATCAACATCACCCTTGTGGCCTTCTGAACAACACCACGTGATTGTCCTCGTTGAGTAATGAGCCGATTTCACCCTCCACACCATCAACATCACCCTTGTGGCCTTCTGAACAACACCACGTGATTGTCCTCGTTGAGAGAAGAGCATGATTTCACCCTCCACACCATCAACATCACCCTTGTGACCTTCTGGACTACACCACGTGATTGTCCTCGTTGAGAAAAGAGAATATTTCCACCCTCCACACCATTAACATCACACTTGTGGACTTCTGGACAACACCACGTGATTGTCCTCGTTGAGAAAAGAGCAGAATTTCACCCTTCACACCAACAACATCACCCTTGTGGACTTCTGGACAACACCACGTGATTGTCCTCGTTGAGAAAAGAGCATAATTTCACCCTTCACACCAACAACATCACCCTTGTGGCCTTCTGAACAACACCACGTGATTGTCCTCGTTGAGAAAAGAGCATAATTTCACCCTTCACACCATCAACATCACCCTTGTGGCCTTCTGAACAACACCACGTGATTGTCCTCGTTGAGAAAAGAGCATAATTTCACCCTCCACACCATCTCCATCACCCTTGTGGCCTTCTGAACAACACCACGTGATTGTCCTCGTTGAGAAAAGAGCATAATTTCACCCTTCACACCATCAACATCACCCTTGTGGCCTTCTGAACAACACCACGTGATTGTCCTCGTTGAGAAAAGAGCATAATTTCACCCTTCACACCATCAACATCACCCTTGTGGCCTTCTGAACAACACCACGTGATTGTCCTCGTTGAGAAAAGAGCATAATTTCACCCTTCACACCATCAACATCACCCTTGTGGCCTTCTGAACAACACCACGTGATTGTCCTCGTTGAGAAAAGAGCATAATTTCACCCTCCACACCATAACCATCACACCTGTGAACTCCTGAACAACACCACGTGATTGTCCTCGTTGAGTAATGAGCCGATTTCACCCTCCACACCATCAACATCACCCCTGTGGCCTTCTGAACAACACCACGTGATTGTCCCCGTTGAGTAATGAGCCGATTTCATCCTCCACACCATCAACATCACACTTGTGGCCTTCTGAACAACACCACGTGATTGTCCTCGTTGAGAAAAGAGCATAATTTCACCCTTCACACCATCAACATCACCCTTGTGGCCTTCTGAACAACACCACGTGATTGTCCTCGTTGAGTAATGAGCCGATTTCACCCTCCACACCATGAACATCACCCTTGTGGCCTTCTGAACAACACCACGTGATTGTCCCCGTTGAGTAATGAGCCGATTTCATCCTCCACACCATCAACATCACACTTGTGGCCTTCTGAACAACACCACGTGATTGTCCTCGTTGAGAAAAGAGCATAATTTCACCCTTCACACCATCAACATCACCCTTGTGGCCTTCTGAACAACACCACGTGATTGTCCTCGTTGAGAGAAGAGCATGATTTCACCCTCCACACCATCAACATCACCCTTGTGGACTTCTGAACAACACAACGTGATTGTCCTTGTTGAGAAAAGAGCATAATTCCACCCTCCACACCATCAACATCACCCTTGTGGCCTTCTGAACAACACACGTGGTTGTCCTCGTTGAGTAATGAGCCGATTTCACCCTCCACACCATCAACATCACCCTTGTGGACTTCTGGACAACACCACGTGATTGTCCTCGTTGAGAAAAGAGCATAATTTCACCCTTCACACCAACAACATCACCCTTGTGGCCTTCTGAACAACACCACGTGATTGTCCTCGTTGAGAAAAGAGCATAATTTCACCCTTCACACCATCAACATCACCCTTGTGGCCTTCTGAACAACACCACGTGATTGTCCTCGTTGAGAAAAGAGCATAATTTCACCCTCCACACCATAACCATCACACCTGTGAACTCCTGAACAACACCACGTGATTGTCCTCGTTGAGTAATGAGCCGATTTCACCCTCCACACCATCAACATCACCCTTGTGGCCTTCTGAACAACACCACGTGATTGTCCTCGTTGAGTAATGAGCCGATTTCATCCTCCACACCATCAACATCACCCTTGTGGCCTTCTGAACAACACCACGTGATTGTCCTCGTTGAGTAATGAGCCGATTTCACCCTCCACACCATCAACATCACCCTTATGGCCTTCTGAACAACACCACGTGATTGTCCTCGTTGAGAAAAGAGCATAATTTCACCCTCCACATCATCAACATCACCCTTGTGGACTTCTGAACAACACCACGTGATTGTCCTCGTTGAGAAAAGAGCATAATTTCACCCTCCACACCATCAACATCACCCCTGTGGCCTTCTGAACAACACCACGTGGTTGTCCTCGTTGAGAAAAGAGCATAATTTCACCCTCCACATCATCAACATCACCCTTGTGGCCAACTGAACAACACCACGTGATTGTCCTCGTTGAGTAATGAGCCGATTTCACCCTCCACATCATCAACATCACCCTTGTGGCCTTCTGAACAACACCACGTGATTGTCCTCGTTGAGTAATGAGCCGATTTCACCCTCCACACCATCAACATCACCATTGTGGCCTTCTGAACAACACCACGTGATTGTCCTCGTTGAGTAATGAGCCGATTTCATCCTCCACACCATCAACATCACCCTTGTGGCCTTCTGAACAACACCACGTGATTGTCCTCGTTGAGTAATGAGCCGATTTCATCCTCCACACCATCAACATCACCCTTGTGGCCTTCTGAACAACACCACGTGATTGTCCTCGTTGAGTAATGAGCCGATTTCACCCTCCACACCATCAACATCACCCTTGTGGCCTTCTGAACAACACCACGTGATTGTCCTCGTTGAGTAATGAGCCGATTTCACCCTCCACACCATCAACATCACCCTTGTGGCCTTCTGAACAACACCACGTGATTGTCCTCGTTGAGTAATGAGCCGATTTCATCCTCCACACCATCAACATCACCCTTGTGGCCTCCTGAACAACACCACGTGATTGTCCTCGTTGAGAAAAGAGCATAATTTCACCCTCCACATCATCAACATCACCCTTGTGGACTTCTGAACAACACCACGTGATTGTCCTCGTTGAGAAAAGAGCATAATTTCACCCTCCACACCATCAACATCACCCCTGTGGCCTTCTGAACAACACCACGTGGTTGTCCTCGTTGAGAAAAGAGCATAATTTCACCCTCCACATCATCAACATCACCCTTGTGGCCTTCTGAACAACACCACGTGATTGTCCTCGTTGAGTAATGAGCCGATTTCACCCTCCACACCATCAACATCACCCTTGTGGCCTCCTGAACAACACCACGTGATTGTCCTCGTTGAGAAAAGAGCATAATTTCACCCTCCACACCATCAACATCACCCCTGTGGCCTTCTGAACAACACCACGTGGTTGTCCTCGTTGAGAAAAGAGCATAATTTCACCCTCCACATCATCAACATCACCCTTGTGGCCTTCTGAACAACACCACGTGATTGTCCTCGTTGAGTAATGAGCCGATTTCACCCTCAATACCATCAACATCACCCTTGTGGCCTTCTGAACAATACCACGTGATTGTCCTCGTTGAGTAATGAGCCGATTTCATCCTCCACACCATCAACATCACCCTTGTGGACTTCTGAACAACACCACGTGATTGTCCTCGTTGAGTAATGAGCCGATTTCACCCTCCACACCAACAACATCACCCTTGTGGACTTCTGAACAACACCACGTGATTGTCCTCGTTGAGTAATGAGCCGATTTCACCCTCCACACCATCAACATCACACTTGTGGCCTTCTGAACAACACCACGTGATTGTCCTCGTTGAGAAAAGAGCATGATTTCACCCTCCACACCAACAACATCACCCTTGTGGACTTCTGAACAACACCACGTGATTGTCCTCGTTGAGAAAAGAGCATAATTTCACCCTCCACACCAACAACATCACCCTTGTGGACTTCTGAACAACACCACGTGATTGTCCTCGTTGAGAAAAGAGCATAATTTCACCCTCCACACCATCAACATCACCCTTATGGCCTTCTGAACAACACCACGTGATTGTCCTCGTTGAGTAATGAGCCGATTTCACCCTCCACACCATCAACATCACCCTTGTGGCCTTCTGAACAACACCACGTGATTGTCCTCGTTGAGAGAAGAGCATGATTTCATCCTACACACCATCAACATCACCCTTGTGGCCTTCTGATCAACACCACGTGATTGTCCTCGTTGAGAAAAGAGCATAATTTCACCCTCCACATCATCAACATCACCCTTGTGGACTTCTGAACAACACCACGTGATTGTCCTCGTTGAGTAATGAGCCGATTTCATCCTCCACACCATCAACATCACCCTTGTGGCCTTCTGAACAACACCACGTGGTTGTCCTTGTTGAGTAATGAGCCGATTTCATCCTCCACACCATCAACATCACCCTTGTGGCCTTCTGAACAACACCACGTGATTGTCCTCGTTGAGTAATGAGCCGATTTCATCCTCCACACCATCAACATCACCCTTGTGGCCTTCTGAACAACACCACGTGGTTGTCCTTGTTGAGTAATGAGCCGATTTCATCCTCCACACCATCAACATCACCCTTGTGGCCTTCTGAACAATACCACGTGATTGACGTCGTTGAGAGAAGAGCATGATTTCACCCTCCACACCATCAACATCACCCTTGTGGCCTTCTGAACAACACCACGTGGTTGTCCTTGTTGAGTAATGAGCCGATTTCATCCTCCACACCATCAACATCACCCTTGTGGCCTTCTGAACAACACCACGTGGTTGTCCTTGTTGAGTAATGAGCCGATTTCATCCTCCACACCATCAACATCACCCTTGTGGACTTCTGAACAACACCACGTGGTTGTCCTCGTTGAGTAATGAGCCGATTTCACCCTCCACACCATCAACATCACCCTTGTGGCCTTCTGAACAACACCACGTGATTGTCCTCGTTGAGTAATGAGCCGATTTCATCCTCCACACCATCAACATCACCCTTGTGGCCTTCTGAACAACACCACGTGGTTGTCCTTGTTGAGTAATGAGCCGATTTCACCCTCCACACCATCAACATCACCCTTGTGGCCTTCTGAACAACACACGTGATTGTCCTCGTTGAGAAAAGAGCATAATTTCACCCTCCACACCAACAACATCACCCTTGTGGACTTCTGAACAACACCACGTGATTGTCCTTGTTGAGTAATGAGCCGATTTCACCCTCCACACCATCAACATCACCCTTGTGGACTTCTGAACAACACCACGTGATTGTCCTTGTTGAGTAATGAGCCGATTTCACCCTCCACAACATCAACATCACCCTTGTGGACTTCTGAACAACACCACGTGATTGTCCTCGTTGAGTAATGAGCCGATTTCACCCTCCACACCATCAACATCACCCTTGTGGACTTCTGAACAACACCACGTGATTGTCCTTGTTGAGTAATGAGCCGATTTCATCCTCCACACCATCAACATCACCCTTGTGGACTTCTGAACAACACCACGTGGTTGTCCTTGTTGAGTAATGAGCATAATACCACCCTCCACACCATCAACATCACCCTTGTGGCCTTCTGAACAACACCACGTGATTGTCCTCGTTGAGAAAAGAGCATAATTTCACCCTCCACACCATGAACATCACCCTTGTGGACTTCTGAACAACACCACGTGATTGTCCTCGTTGAGAAAAGAGCATAATTTCACCCTCCACACCATCAACATCACCCTTGTGGCCTTCTGAACAACACCACGTGATTGTCCTCGTTGAGAAAAGAGCATAATTTCACCCTCCACACCATCAACATCACCCTTGTGGCCTTCTGAACAACACCACGTGATTGTCCTTGTTGAGTAATGAGCCGATTTCACCCTCCACACCATGAACATCACCCTTGTGGACTTCTGAACAACACACGTGATTGTCCTCGTTGAGAAAAGAGCATAATTTCACCCTCCACACCATCAACATCACACTTGTGGACTTCTGAACAACACCACGTGATTGTCCTCGTTGAGATAAGAGCATAATTTCACCCTCCACACCATGAACATCACCCTTGTGGACTTCTGAACAACACCACGTGATTGTCCTCGTTGAGAAAAGAGCATAATTTCACCCTCCACACCATCAACATCACCCTTGTGGCCTTCTGAACAACACCACGTGATTGTCCTCGTTGAGAAAAGAGCATAATTTCACCCTCCACACCATCAACATCACCCTTGTGGCCTTCTGAACAACACCACGTGATTGTCCTTGTTGAGTAATGAGCCGATTTCACCCTCCACACCATCAACATCACCCTTGTGGACTTCTGAACAACACCACGTGATTGTCCTCGTTGAGTAATGAGCCGATTTCACCCTCCACACCATGAACATCACCCTTGTGGACTTCTGAACAACACCACGTGGTAGTCCTTGTTGAGTAATGAGCCGATTTCACCCTCCACACCATGAACATCACCCTTGTGGACTTCTGAACAACACCACGTGGTTGTCCTTGTTGAGTAATGAGCCGATTTCACCCTCCACACCATGAACATCACCCTTGTGGACTTCTGAACAACACCACGTGGTTGTCCTTGTTGAGTAATGAGCCGATTTCACCCTCCACACCATGAACATCACCCTTGTGGACTTCTGAACAACACCACGTGGTTGTCCTTGTTGAGTAATGAGCCGATTTCACCCTCCACACCATGAACATCACACTTGTGGCCATCTGGACAACACCACGTGATTGTCCTCGTTGAGTAATGAGCCGATTTCATCCTCCACACCATCAACATCACACTTGTGGACTTCTGAACAACACCACGTGATTGTCCTCGTTGAGTAATGAGCCGATTTCATCCTCCACACCATCAACATCACACTTGTGGACTTCTGAACAACACCACGTGATTGTCCTCGTTGAGAAAAGAGCATAATTTCACCCTCCACACCATCAACATCACCCTTGTGGACTTCTGAACAACACCACGTGATTGTCCTCGTTGAGTAATGAGCCGATTTCATCCTCCACATCATCAACATCACCCTTGTGGCCTTCTGAACAACACCACGTGATTGTCCCCGTTGAGTAATGAGCCGATTTCACCCTCCACACCATCAACATCACCCTTGTGGCCTTCTGAACAACACCACGTGGTTGTCCTCGTTGAGTAATGAGCCGATTTCACCCTCCACACCATCAACATCACCCTTGTGGCCTTCTGAACAACACCACGTGATTGTCATCGTTGAGTAATGAGCCGATTTCACCCTCCACACCATCAACATCATCCTTGTGGCCTTCTGAACAACACCACGTGATTGTCCTCGTTGAGTAATGAGCCGATTTCACCCTCCACATCATCAACATCACCCTTGTGGCCTTCTGAACAACACCACGTGATTGTCCTCGTTGAGTAATGAGCCGATTTCACCCTCCACACCATCAACATCACCCTTGTGGCCTTCTGAACAACACCACGTGATTGTCCTCGTTGAGTAATGAGCCGATTTCACCCTCCACACCATCAACATCACCCTTGTGGCCTTCTGAACAACACCACGTGATTGTCCTCGTTGAGTAATGAGCCGATTTCACCCTCCACATCATCAACATCACCCTTGTGGCCTTCTGAACAACACCACGTGATTGTCCTTGTTGAGTAATGAGCCGATTTCACCCTCCACACCATGAACATCACCCTTGTGGACTCCTGAACAACACCACGTGATTGTCCTCGTTGAGTAATGAGCCGATTTCACCCTCCACATCATCAACATCACCCTTGTGGCCTTCTGAACAACACCACGTGATTGTCCTCGTTGAGTAATGAGCCGATTTCACCCTCCACACCATCAACATCACCCTTGTGGCCTTCTGAACAACACCACGTGATTGTCCTCGTTGAGTAATGAGCCGATTTCACCCTCCACATCATCAACATCACCCTTGTGGCCTTCTGAACAACACCACGTGATTGTCCTCGTTGAGTAATGAGCCGATTTCACCCTCCACACCATCAACATCACCCTTGTGGACTTCTGAACAACACCACGTGATTGTCCTCGTTGAGAAAAGAGCATAATTTCACCCTCCACACCATCAACATCACCCTTGTGGACTTCTGAACAACACCACGTGATTGTCCTTGTTGAGTAATGAGCCGATTTCACCCTCCACACCATGAACATCACCCTTGTGGACTTCTGAACAACACCACGTGATTGTCCTCGTTGAGAAAAGAGCATAATTTCACCCTCCACACCATCAACATCACCCTTGTGGACTTCTGAACAACACCACGTGGTTGTCCTCGTTGAGAAAAGAGCATAATTTCACCCTCCACACCATCAACATCACCCTTGTGGACTTCTGAACAACACCACGTGATTGTCCTTGTTGAGTAATGAGCCGATTTCACCCTCCACACCATGAATATCACCCTTGTGGACTTCTGAACAACACCACGTGGTTGTCCTTGTTGAGTAATGAGCCGATTTCACCCTCCACACCATGAACATCACCCTTGTGGACTTCTGAACAACACCACGTGATTGTCCTCGTTGAGAAAAGAGCATAATTTCACCCTCCACACCATCAACATCACCCTTGTGGCCTTCTGAACAACACCACGTGATTGTCCTCGTTGAGTAATGAGCCGATTTCACCCTCCACACCATCAACATCACCCTTGTGGACTTCTGAACAACACCACGTGATTGTCCCCGTTGAGTAATGAGCCGATTTCACCCTCCACACCATCAACATCACCCTTGTGGCCTTCTGAACAACACCACGTGATTGTCCTGGTTGAGAAAAGAGCATGATTTCACCCTCCACACCAACAACATCACCCTTGTGGCCTTCTGAACAACACCACGTGATTGTCCTGGTTGAGAAAAGAGCATGATTTCACCCTCCACACCAACAACATCACCCTTGTGGCCTTCTGAACAACACCACGTGATTGTCCCCGTTGAGTAATGAGCCGATTTCACCCTCCACACCATCAACATCACCCTTGTGGCCTTCTGAACAACACCACGTGATTGTCCTGGTTGAGAAAAGAGCATGATTTCACCCTCCACACCATCAACATCACCCTTGTGGCCTTCTGAACAACACCACGTGATTGTCCTGGTTGAGAAAAGAGCATAATTTCACCCTCCACACCAACAACATCACCCTTGTGGCCTTCTGAACAACACCACGTGGTTGTCCTCGTTGAGTAATGAGCCGATTTCACCCTCCACACCATCAACATCACCCTTGTGGACTCCTGAACAACACCACGTGATTGTCCTCGTTGAGTAATGAGCCGATTTCACCCTCCACACCATCAACATCACCCTTGTGGACTCCTGAACAACACCACGTGATTGTCCTCGTTGAGTAATGAGCCGATTTCACCCTCCACACCATGAACATCACCCTTGTGGACTCCTGAACAACACCACGTGATTGTCCTCGTTGAGTAATGAGCCGATTTCACCCTCCACACCATGAACATCACCCTTGTGGCCTTCTGAACAACACCACGTGATTGTCCCCGTTGAGTAATGAGCCGATTTCACCCTCCACACCATGAACATCACCCTTGTGGACTCCTGAACAACACCACGTGATTGTCCTCGTTGAGTAATGAGCCGATTTCACCCTCCACACCATCAACATCACCCTTGTGGCCTTCTGAACAACACCACGTGATTGTCCTCGTTGAGTAATGAGCCGATTTCATCCTCCACACCATGAACATCACCCTTGTGGACTTCTGAACAACACCACGTGATTGTCCTCGTTGAGTAATGAGCCGATTTCACCCTCCACACCATGAACATCACCCTTGTGGACTTCTGAACAACACCACGTGATTGTCCTCGTTGAGTAATGAGCCGATTTCATCCTCCACACCATCAACATCACCCTTGTGGACTTCTGAACAACACCACGTGGTTGTCCTCGTTGAGTAATGAGCCGATTTCACCCTCCACACCATCAACATCACCCTTGTGGACTTCTGAACAACACCACGTGATTGTCCTCGTTGAGAAAAGAGCATCATTTCACCCTCCACACCATCAACATCACCCTTGTGGCCTTCTGAACAACACCACGTGATTGTCCTCGTTGAGTAATGAGCCGATTTCATCCTCCACACCATCAACATCACCCTTGTGGCCTTCTGAACAACACCACGTGATTGTCCTCGTTGAGAAAAGATCATCATTTCACCCTCCACACCATCAACATCACCCTTGTGGCCTTCTGAACAACACCACGTGATTGTCCTCGTTGAGAAAAGATCATCATTTCATCCTCCACACCATCAACATCACCCTTGTGGCCTTCTGAACAACACCACGTGATTGTCCTCGTTGAGAAAAGAGCATCATTTCACCCTCCACACCATCAACATCACCCTTGTGGCCTTCTGAACAACACCACGTGATTGTCCTCGTTGAGTAATGAGCCGATTTCACCCTCCACACCATCAACATCACCCTTGTGGCCTTCTGAACAACACCACGTGATTGTCCTCGTTGAGTAATGAGCCGATTTCATCCTCCACACCATCAACATCACCCTTGTGGCCTTCTGAACAACACCACGTGATTGTCCTCGTTGAGTAATGAGCCGATTTCACCCTCCACACCATCAACATCACCCTTGTGGCCTTCTGAACAACACCACGTGATTGTCCCCGTTGAGTAATGAGCCGATTTCACCCTCCACACCATCAACATCACCCTTGTGGCCTTCTGAACAACACCACGTGGTTGTCCTCGTTGAGTAATGAGCCGATTTCACCCTCCACACCATCAACATCACCCTTGTGGACTTCTGAACAACACCACGTGATTGTCCTTGTTGAGTAATGAGCCGATTTCACCCTCCACACCATCAACATCACCCTTGTGGCCTTCTGAACAACACCACGTGATTGTCCTCGTTGAGTAATGAGCCGATTTCATCCTCCACACCATCAACATCACCCTTGTGGACTTCTGGACAACACCACGTGATTGTCCTCGTTGAGAAAAGAGCATAATTTCATCCTCCACACCATCAACATCACCCTTGTGGACTTCTGAACAACACCACGTGATTGTCCTTGTTGAGTAATGAGCCGATTTCACCCTCCACACCATCAACATCACCCTTGTGGACTTCTGGACAACACCACGTGATTGTCCTCGTTGAGTAATGAGCCGATTTCACCCTCCACACCATCAACATCACCCTTGTGGCCTTCTGAACAACACCACGTGATTGTCCTCGTTGAGTAATGAGCCGATTTCACCCTCCACACCATCAACATCACCCTTGTGGCCTTCTGAACAACACCACGTGATTGTCCTCGTTGAGTAATGAGCCGATTTCATCCTCCACACCATCAACATCACCCCTGTGGCCTTCTGAACAACACCACGTGATTGTCCTTGTTGAGTAATGAGCCGATTTCACCCTCCACACCATCTACATCACCCTTGTGGCCTTCTGAACAACACCACGTGATTGTCCTCGTTGAGTAATGAGCCGATTTCACCCTCCACATCATCAACATCACCCTTGTGGCCTTCTGAACAACACCACGTGATTGTCCTCGTTGAGTAATGAGCCGATTTCATCCTCCACACCATGAACATCACCCTTGTGGCCTTCTGAACAACACCACGTGATTGTCCTCGTTGAGAAAAGAGCATAATTTCACCCTCCACACCATCAACATCACACTTGTGGCCTTCTGAACAACACCACGTGATTGTCCTCGTTGAGAAAAGAGCATAATTTCACCCTCCACACCATCAACATCACCCTTGTGGCCTTCTGAACAACACCACGTGATTGTCCTCGTTGAGTAATGAGCCGATTTCACCCTCCACACCATCAACATCACCCTTGTGGCCTTCTGAACAACACCACGTGATTGTCCTCGTTGAGTAATGAGCCGATTTCACCCTCCACACCATCAACATCACCCTTGTGGACTTCTGAACAACACCACGTGATTGTCCTGGTTGAGTAATGAGCCGATTTCACCCTCCACACCATGAACATCACCCTTGTGGCCTTCTGAACAACACCACGTGATTGTCCTCGTTGAGTAATGAGCATAATTTCACCCTCCACACCATCAACATCACACTTTTGGCCTTCTGAACAACACCACGTGATTGTCCTCGTTGAGTAATGAGCCGATTTCATCCTCCACACCATCAACATCACCCTTGTGGCCTTCTGAACAACACCACGTGATTGTCCTCGTTGAGTAATGAGCATAATTTCACCCTCCACACCATCAACATCACACTTTTGGCCTTCTGAACAACACCACGTGATTGTTCTCGTTGAGTAATGAGCCGATTTCATCCTCCACACCATCAACATCACCCTTGTGGCCTTCTGAACAACACCACGTGATTGTCCTCGTTGAGTAATGAGCCGATTTCATCCTCCACACCATCAACATCACCCCTGTGGCCTTCTGAACAACACCACGTGGTTGTCCTTGTTGAGTAATGAGCCGATTTCATCCTCCACACCATCAACATCACCCTTGTGGACTTCTGAACAACACCACGTGATTGTCCTCGTTGAGAAATGAGCCGATTTCATCCTCCACACCATCAACATCACCCTTGTGGACTTCTGAACAACACCACGTGATTGTCCTCGTTGAGAAAAGAGCATAATTTCAGCCTCCACACCATCAACATCACCCTTGTGGACTTCTGAACAACACCACGTGATTGTCCTCGTTGAGTAATGAGCCGATTTCATCCTCCACACCATCAACATCACCCTTGTGGCCTCCTGAACAACACCACGTGGTTGTCCTCGTTGAGAAAAGAGCATAATTTCACCCTCCACACCATCAACATCACCCTTGTGGCCTTCTGAACAACACCACGTGATTGTCCTCGTTGAGTAATGAGCCGATTTCATCCTCCACACCATCAACATCACCCTTGTGGCCTTCTGAACAACACCACGTGATTGTCAACGTTGAGTAATGAGCCGATTTCATCCTCCACACCATCAACATCACCCTTGTGGCCTCCTGAACAACACCACGTGGTTGTCCTCGTTGAGAAAAGAGCATAATTTCACCCTCCACACCATCAACATCACCCTTGTGGCCTTCTGAACAACACCACGTGATTGTCCTCGTTGAGTAATGAGCCGATTTCACCCTCCACACCATCAACATCACCCTTGTGGCCTTCTGAACAACACCACGTGATTGTCCTGGTTGAGTAATGAGCCGATTTCACCCTCCACACCATCAACATCACCCTTGTGGCCTTCTGAACAACACCACGTGGTTGTCCTCGTTGAGAAAAGAGCATAATTTCACCCTCCACATCATCAACATCACCCTTGTGGCCTTCTGAACAACACCACGTGATTGTCCTCGTTGAGTAATGAGCCGATTTCACCCTCCACACCATCAACATCACCCTTGTGGCCTTCTGAACAACACCACGTGATTGTCCTCGTTGAGTAATGAGCCGATTTCACCCTCCACACCATCAACATCACCCTTGTGGACTTCTGAACAACACCACGTGATTGTCCTCGTTGAGAAAAGAGCATAATTTCACCCTCCACATCATCAACATCACCCTTGTGGACTTCTGAACAACACCACGTGATTGTCCTCGTTGAGTAATGAGCCGATTTCACCCTCCACACCATCAACATCACACTTGTGGACTTCTGAACAACACCACGTGATTGTCCTCGTTGAGAAAAGAGCATAATTTCACCCTCCACATCATCAACATCACCCTTGTGGACTTCTGAACAACACCACGTGATTGTCCTCGTTGAGTAATGAGCCGATTTCACCCTCCACACCATCAACATCACCCTTGTGGACTTCTGAACAACACCACGTGATTGTCCTCGTTGAGAAAAGAGCATAATTTCACCCTCCACATCATCAACATCACCCTTGTGGACTTCTGAACAACACCACGTGATTGTCCTCGTTGAGTAATGAGCCGATTTCACCCTCCACACCATCAACATCACCCTTGTGGCCTTCTGAACAACACCACGTGATTGTCCTCGTTGAGTAATGAGCCGATTTCACCCTCCACACCATCAACATCACCCTTGTGGACTTCTGAACAACACCACGTGATTGTCCTCGTTGAGAAAAGAGCATAATTTCACCCTCCACATCATCAACATCACCCTTGTGGACTTCTGAACAACACCACGTGATTGTCCTCGTTGAGTAATGAGCCGATTTCACCCTCCACACCATCAACATCACCCTTGTGGACTTCTGAACAACACCACGTGATTGTCCTCGTTGAGAAAAGAGCATAATTTCACCCTCCACATCATCAACATCACACTTGTGGCCTTCTGAACAACACCACGTGATTGTCCTCGTTGAGTAATGAGCCGATTTCACCCTCCACACCATCAACATCACCCTTGTGGCCTTCTGAACAACACCACGTGATTGTCCTCGTTGAGTAATGAGCCGATTTCATCCTCCACACCATCAACATCACCCTTGTGGCCTCCTGAACAACACCACGTGGTTGTCCTCGTTGAGAAAAGAGCATAATTTCACCCTCCACACCATCAACATCACCCTTGTGGCCTTCTGAACAACACCACGTGATTGTCCTCGTTGAGTAATGAGCCGATTTCACCCTCCACACCATCAACATCACCCTTGTGGCCTTCTGAACAACACCACGTGATTGTCCTTGTTGAGTAATGAGCCGATTTCACCCTCCACACCATCAACATCACCCTTGTGGCCTCCTGAACAACACCACGTGATTGTCCTTGTTGAGAAAAGAGCATAATTTCACCCTCCACATCATCATCATCACACTTGTGGCCTTCTGAACAACACCACGTGATTGTCCTTGTTGAGTAATGAGCCGATTTCACCCTCCACACCATCAACATCACCCTTGTGGCCTCCTGAACAACACCACGTGATTGTCCTTGTTGAGAAAAGAGCATAATTTCACCCTCCACATCATCATCATCACACTTGTGGCCTTCTGAACAACACCACGTGATTGTCCTCGTTGAGTAATGAGCCGATTTCACCCTCCACATCATCAACATCACACTTGTGGCCTTCTGAACAACACCACGTGATTGTCCTCGTTGAGTAATGAGCCGATTTCACCCTCCACATCATCAACATCACACTTGTGGCCTTCTGAACAACACCACGTGATTGTCCTCGTTGAGTAATGAGCCGATTTCACCCTCCACATCATCAACATCACACTTGTGGCCTTCTGAACAACACCACGTGATTGTCCTCGTTGAGTAATGAGCCGATTTCATCCTCCACACCATCAACATCACCCTTGTGGCCTCCTGAACAACACCAAGTGGTTGTCCTCGTTGAGAAAAGAGCATAATTTCACCCTCCACACCATCAACATCACCCTTGTGGCCTTCTGAACAACACCACGTGATTGTCCTCGTTGAGTAATGAGCCGATTTCACCCTCCACACCATCAACATCACCCTTGTGGCCTTCTGAACAACACCACGTGATTGTCCTTGTTGAGTAATGAGCCGATTTCACCCTCCACACCATCAACATCACACTTGTGGCCTTCTGAACAACACCACGTGATTGTCCTCGTTGAGTAATGAGCCGATTTCATCCTCCACACCATCAACATCACCCTTGTGGCCTCCTGAACAACACCACGTGGTTGTCCTCGTTGAGAAAAGAGCATAATTTCATCCTCCACACCATCAACATCACCCTTGTGGCCTTCTGAACAACACCACGTGATTGTCCTCGTTGAGAAAAGAGCATAATTTCACCCTCCACACCATCAACATCACCCTTGTGGCCTTCTGAACAACACCACGTGATTGTCCTCGTTGAGTAATGAGCCGATTTCACCCTCCACACCAACAACATCACACTTGTGGCCTTCTGAACAACACCACGTGATTGTCCTGGTTGAGAAAAGAGCATGATTTCACCCTCCACACCATCAACATCCCCCTTGTGGCCTTCTGAACAACACCACGTGATTGTCCTTGTTGAGTAATGAGCCGATTTCATCCTCCACACCATCAACATCACCCTTGTGGCCTTCTGAACAACACCACGTGATTGTCCTCGTTGAGAAAAGAGCATAATTTCACCCTCCACACCATCAACATCATCCTTGTGGCCTTCTGAACAACACCACGTGATTGTCCTCGTTGAGTAATGAGCCGATTTCACCCTCCACACCATCAACATCATCCTTGTGGCCTTCTGAACAACACCACGTGATTGTCCTCGTTGAGAAAAGAGCATAATTTCACCCTCCACACCATCAACATCATCCTTGTGGCCTTCTGAACAACACCACGTGATTGTCCTCGTTGAGAAAAGAGCATAATTTCACCCTCCACACCATCAACATCACCCTTGTGGACTTCTGAACAACACCACGTGATTGTCCTCGTTGAGAAAAGAGCATAATTTCACCCTCCACACCATCAACATCACCCTTGTGGCCTTCTGAACAACACCACGTGATTGTCCTCGTTGAGTAATGAGCCGATTTCATCCTCCACACCATCAACATCACCCTTGTGGCCTTCTGAACAACACCACGTGATTGTCCTCGTTGAGTAATGAGCCGATTTCATCCTCCACATCATCAACATCACCCTTGTGGCCTTCTGAACAACACCACGTGATTGTCCTCGTTGAGAAAAGAGCATAATTTCACCCTCCACACCATCAACATCACCCTTGTGACCTTCTGAACAACACCACGTGATTGTCCTCGTTGAGAAAAGAGCATAATTTCACCCTCCACACCATCAACATCATCCTTGTGGCCTTCTGAACAACACCACGTGATTGTCCTCGTTGAGAAAAGAGCATAATTTCACCCTCCACACCATCAACATCACCCTTGTGACCTTCTGAACAACACCACGTGATTGTCCTCGTTGAGAAAAGAGCATAATTTCATCCTCCACACCATCAACATCACCCTTGTGGCCTTCTGAACAACACCACGTGATTGTCCTCGTTGAGTAATGAGCCGATTTCATCCTCCACATCATCAACATCACCCTTGTGGCCTTCTGAACAACACCACGTGATTGTCCTCGTTGAGAAAAGAGCATAATTTCACCCTCCACACCATCAACATCACCCTTGTGACCTTCTGAACAACACCACGTGATTGTCCTCGTTGAGAAAAGAGCATAATTTCACCCTCCACACCATCAACATCATCCTTGTGGCCTTCTGAACAACACCACGTGATTGTCCTCGTTGAGAAAAGAGCATAATTTCACCCTCCACACCATCAACATCACCCTTGTGGCCTTCTGAACAACACCACGTGATTGTGCTCGTTGAGAAAAGAGCATGACTTCACCCTCCACACCATCAACATTACCCTTGTGGACTTCTGAACAACACCACGTGATTGTCCTCGTTGAGAAAAGAGCATAATTTCACCCTCCACACCATTAACATCACACTTGTGGACTTCTGATCAACACCACGTGGTTGTCCTCGTTGAGAAAAGAGCATAATTTCACCCTCCACATCATCAACATCACCCTTGTGGCCTTCTGAACAACACCACGTGATTGTCCTCGTTGAGAAAAGAGCATAATTTCACCCTCCACACCATCAACATCACCCTTGTGGCCTTCTGAACAACACCACGTGGTTGTCCTCGTTGAGAAAAGAGCATAATTTCATCCTCCACACCATCAACATCACCCTTGTGGCCTTCTGAACAACACCACGTGATTGTCCTCGTTGAGAAAAGAGCATAATTTCACCCTCCACACCATCAACATCACCCTTGTGGCCTCCTGATCAACACCACGTGATTGTCCTCGTTGAGTAATGAGCCGATTTCACCCTCCACACCATCAGCATCACCCTTGTGGCCTTCTGAACAACACCACGTGATTGTCCTCGTTGAGAAAAGAGCATAATTTCACCCTCCACACCATCAACATCACCCTTGTGGCCTTCTGAACAACACCACGTGATTGTCCTCGTTGAGAAAAGAGCATAATTTCATCCTCCAAAACATCAACATCACACTTGTGGCCTTCTGAACAACACACGTGATTGTCCTCGTTGAGTAATGAGCCGATTTCACCCTCCACACCATCAACATCACCCTTGTGGCCTTCTGAACAACACCACGTGATTGTCCTCGTTGAGAAAAGAGCATAATTTCATCCTCCACAACATCAACATCACACTTGTGGCCTTCTGAACAACACCACGTGATTGTCCTTGTTGAGTAATGAGCCGATTTCACCCTCCACATCATCAACATCACCCTTGTGGCCTTCTGAACAACACCACGTGATTGTCCTCGTTGAGAAAAGAGCATAATTTCACCCTCCACACCATCAACATCACCCTTGTGGCCTTCTGAACAACACCACGTGGTTGTCCTCGTTGAGAAAAGAGCATAATTTCACCCTCCACATCATCAACATCACCCTTGTGGCCTTCTGAACAACACCACGTGATTGTCCTCGTTGAGAAAAGAGCATAATTTCACCCTCCACATCATCAACATCACCCTTGTGGCCTTCTGAACAACACCACGTGATTGTCCTCGTTGAGAAAAGAGCATAATTTCACCCTCCACACCATCAACATCACCCTTGTGGCCTCCTGATCAACACCACGTGATTGTCCTCGTTGAGTAATGAGCCGATTTCACCCTCCACACCATCAGCATCACCCTTGTGGCCTTCTGAACAACACCACGTGATTGTCCTCGTTGAGAAAAGAGCATAATTTCACCCTCCACACCATCAACATCACCCTTGTGGCCTTCTGAACAACACCACGTGATTGTCCTCGTTGAGAAAAGAGCATAATTTCATCCTCCACAACATCAACATCACACTTGTGGCCTTCTGAACAACACACGTGATTGTCCTCGTTGAGAAAAGAGCCGATTTCATCCTCCACACCATCAACATCACACTTGTGGCCTTCTGAACAACACCACGTGATTGTCCTCGTTGAGTAATGAGCCGATTTCACCCTCCACACCATCAACATCACCCTTGTGGCCTTCTGAACAACACCACGTGATTGTCCTCGTTGAGTAATGAGCCGATTTCACCCTCCACACCATCAACATCACCCTTGTGGCCTTCTGAACAACACCACGTGATTGTCCTCGTTGAGTAATGAGCCGATTTCACCCTCCACACCATCAACATCACCCTTGTGGACTTCTGAACAACACCACGTGATTGTCCTCGTTGAGTAATGAGCCGATTTCATCCTCCACACCATCAACATCACCCTTGTGGCCTTCTGAACAACACCACGTGATTGTCCTCGTTGAGAAATGAGCCGATTTCATCCTCCACACCATCAACATCACCCTTGTGGCCTTCTGAACAACACCACGTGATTGTCCTCGTTGAGAAAAGAGCATAATTTCATCCTCCACACCATCAACATCACCCTTGTGGCCTTCTGAACAACACCACGTGATTGTCCTCGTTGAGTAATGAGCCGATTTCATCCTCCACACCATCAACATCACCCTTGTGGCCTTCTGAACAACACCACGTGATTGTCCTCGTTGAGAAAAGAGCATAATTTCACCCTCCACACCATGAACATCACCCTTGTGGACTTCTGAACAACACCACGTGATTGTCCTCGTTGAGTAATGAGCCGATTTCATCCTCCACACCATCAACATCACCCTTGTGGACTTCTGAACAACACCACGTGATTGTCCTCGTTGAGTAATGAGCCGATTTCATCCTCCACACCATCAACATCACACTTGTGGACTTCTGAACAACACCACGTGATTGTCCTCGTTGAGTAATGAGCCGATTTCACCCTCCACACCATCAACATCACCCTTGTGGACTTCTGAACAACACCACGTGATTGTCCTCGTTGAGTAATGAGCCGATTTCATCCTCCACACCATCAACATCACACTTGTGGACTTCTGAACAACACCACGTGATTGTCCTCGTTGAGTAATGAGCCGATTTCATCCTCCACACCATCAACATCACCCTTGTGGACTTCTGAACAACACCACGTGATTGTCCTCGTTGAGAAAAGAGCATAATTTCACCCTCCACACCATCAACATCACACTTGTGGACTTCTGAACAACACCACGTGATTGTCCTCGTTGAGTAATGAGCCGATTTCATCCTCCACACCATCAACATCACACTTGTGGACTTCTGAACAACACCACGTGATTGTCCTCGTTGAGTAATGAGCCGATTTCATCCTCCACACCATCAACATCACACTTGTGGACTTCTGAACAACACCACGTGATTGTCCTCGTTGAGAATAGAGCATAAGTTCACCCTCCTCACCATCAACATCACCCTTGTGGCCTTCTGAACAACACCACGTGATTGTCCTCGTTGAGAATAGAGCATAAGTTCACCCTCCACACCATCAACATCACACTTGTGGCCTTCTGAACAACACCACGTGATTGTCCTTGTTGAGTAATGAGCCGATTTCATCCTCCACACCATCAACATCACACTTGTGGACTTCTGAACAACACCACGTGATTGTCCTCGTTGAGAAAAGAGCATGATTTCACCCTCCACACCATCAACATCACCCTTGTGGCCTTCTGAACAACACCACGTGATTGTCCTCGTTGAGAATAGAGCATAAGTTCACCCTCCACACCATCAACATCACACTTGTGGCCTTCTGAACAACACCACGTGATTGTCCTTGTTGAGTAATGAGCCGATTTCACCCTCCACACCATCAACATCACCCTTGTGGACTTCTGAACAACACCACGTGATTGTCCTCGTTGAGTAATGAGCATAATTTCACCCTCCACACCATCAACATCATCCTTGTGGCCTTCTGAACAACACCACGTGATTGTCCTCGTTGAGAAAAGAGCATAATTTCACCCTCCACATCATCAACATCACACTTGTGGCCTTCTGAACAACACCACGTGATTGTCCTCGTTGAGTAATGAGCCGATTTCACCCTCCACACCATCAACATCACCCTTGTGGACTTCTGAATAACACCACGTGATTGTCCTCGTTGAGAAAAGAGCATAATTTCACCCTCCACACCATCAACATCACCCTTATGGCCTTCTGAACAACACCACGTGATTGTCCTCGTTGAGAAAAGAGCATAATTTCACCCTCCACACCATCAACATCATCCTTGTGGCCTTCTGAACAACACCACGTGATTGTCCTCGTTGAGAAAAGAGCATAATTTCACCCTCCACATCATCAACATCACACTTGTGGCCTTCTGAACAACACCACGTGATTGTCCTCGTTGAGTAATGAGCCGATTTCACCCTCCACACCATCAACATCACCCTTGTGGACTTCTGAATAACACCACGTGATTGTCCTCGTTGAGAAAAGAGCATAATTTCACCCTCCACACCATCAACATCACCCTTATGGCCTTCTGAACAACACCACGTGATTGTCCTCGTTGAGAAAAGAGCATAATTTCACCCTCCACACCATCAACATCACCCTTGTGGCCTTCTGAGCAACACCACGTGATTGTCCTCGTTGAGAAAAGAGCATAATTTCACCCTCCACACCATCAACATCACCCTTGTGGCCTTCTGAACAACACCACGTGATTGTCCTCGTTGAGAAAAGAGCATAATTTCACCCTCCACACCATCAACATCACCCTTGTGGCCTTCTGAACAACACCACGTGGTTGTCCTCTTTGAGAAAAGAGCATAATTTCACACTCCACACCATCAACATCACCCTTGTGGCCTTCTGAACAACACCACGTGATTGTCCTGGTTGAGAAAAGAGCATAATTTCACCCTCCACACCATCAACATCACCCTTGTGGTGCACTGAACAACACCACGTGATTGTCCTCGTTGAGAAAAGAGCATAATTTCACCCTCCACACCATCAACATCACCCTTGTGGACTTCTGAACAACACCACGTGATTGTGCTGGTTGAGAAAAGAGCATAATTTCACCCTCCACACCATCAACATCACCCTTGTGGCCTTCTGAACAACACCACGTGGTTGTCCTCGTTGAGAAAAGAGCATAATTTCACCCTCCACACCATCAACATCACCCTTGTGGCCTTCTGAACAACACCACGTGGTTGTCCTCGTTGAGAAAAGAGCATAATTTCACCCTCCACACCATCAACATCACCCCTGTGGCCTTCTGAACAACACCACGTGGTTGTCCTCGTTGAGAAAAGAGCATAATTTCACCCTCCACACCATCAACATCACCCTTGTGGCCTTCTGAACAACACCACGTGATTGTCCTGGTTGAGAAAAGAGCATAATTTCACCCTCCACACCATCAACATCACCCTTGTGGTGCACTGAACAACACCACGTGATTGTCTTGGTTGAGAAAAGAGCATAATTTCACCCTCCACACCATCAACATCACCCCTGTGGCCTTCTGAACAACACCACGTGATTGTCCTCGTTGAGAAAAGAGCATAATTTCACCCTCCACACCATCTCCATCACCCTTGTGGTGCACTGAACAACACCACGTGATTGTCCTCGTTGAGAAAAGAGCATAATTTCACCCTCCACACCATCAACATCACCCTTGTGGCCTTCTGAACAACACCACGTGGTTGTCCTCGTTGAGAAAAGAGCATAATTTCACCCTCCACACCATCAACATCACCCTTGTGGCCTTCTGAACAACACCACGTGATTGTCCTGGTTGAGAAAAGAGCATAATTTCACCCTCCACACCATCAACATCACCCTTGTGGTGCACTGAACAACACCACGTGATTGTCTTGGTTGAGAAAAGAGCATAATTTCACCCTTCACACCATCAACATCACCCCTGTGGCCTTCTGAACAACACCACGTGATTGTCCTCGTTGAGTAATGAGCCGATTTCACCCTCCACACCATCAACATCACCCCTGTGGCCTCCTGAACAACACCACGTGATTGTCCTCGTTGAGTAATGAGCCGATTTCATCCTCCACACCATCAACATCACCCTTGTGGCCTTCTGAACAACACCACGTGTTTGTCCTCGTTGAGAAAAGAGCATAATTTCACCCTCCACACCATCAACATCACCCTTATGGCCTTCTGAACAACACCACGTGATTGTCCTCGTTGAGAAAAGAGCATAATTTCACCCTCCACACCATCAACATCACCCTTGTGGACTTCTGAACAACACCACGTGATTGTCCTCGTTGAGAAAAGAGCATAATTTCACCCTCCACACCATCAACATCACACTTGTGGCCTTCTGAACAACACCACGTGATTGTCCTCGTTGAGAAAAGAGCATAATTTCACCCTCCACACCATCAACATCACCCTTGTGGACTTCTGAACAACACCACGTGGTTGTCCTCGTTGAGAAAAGAGCATAATTTCACCCTCCACACCATCAACATCACACTTGTGGCCTTCTGAACAACACCACGTGATTGTCCTCGTTGAGAAAAGAGCATAATTTCACCCTCCACACCATCAACATCACACTTGTGGCCTTCTGAACAACACACGTGATTGTCCTCGATGAGAAAAGAGCATAATTTCACCCTCCACACCAACAACATCACCCTTGTGGACTTCTGAACAACACCACGTGATTGTCCTCGTTGAGAAAAGAGCATAATTTCACCCTCCACACCATCAACATCACACTTGTGGCCTTCTGAACAACACACGTGATTGTCATCGATGAGAAAAGAGCATAATTTCACCCTCCACACCAACAACATCACACTTGTGGCCTTCTGAACAACACACGTGATTGTCCTCGTTGAGAAAAGAGCTTAATTTCACCCTTCACACCATCAACATCACCCTTGTGGACTTCTGAACAACACACGTGATTGTCCTCGTTGAGAAAAGAGCATAATTTCACCCTTCACACCATCAACATCACCCTTGTGGCCTTCTGAACAACACCACGTGATTGTCCTCGTTGAGAAAAGAGCTTAATTTCACCCTTCACACCATCAACATCACCCTTGTGGACTTCTGAACAACACACGTGATTGTCCTCGTTGAGAAAAGAGCATAATTTCACCCTTCACACCTTCAACATCACACTTGTGGCCTTCTGAACAACACCACGTGATTGTCCTTGTTAAGAAAAGAGCTTAATTTCACCCTTCACACCATCAACATCACCCTTGTGGACTTCTGAACAACACACGTGATTGTCCTCGTTGAGAAAAGAGCATAATTTCACCCTCCACACCATCAACATCACCCTTGTGGACTTCTGAACAACACACGTGATTGTCCTCGTTGAGAAAAGAGCTTAATTTCACCCTTCACACCATCAACATCACCCTTGTGGACTTCTGAACAACACACGTGATTGTCCTCGTTGAGAAAAGAGCATAATTTCACCCTCCACACCATCAACATCACCCTTGTGGACTTCTGAACAACACACGTGATTGTCCTCGTTGAGAAAAGAGCTTAATTTCACCCTTCACACCATCAACATCACCCTTGTGGACTTCTGAACAACACACGTGATTGTCCTCGTTGAGAAAAGAGCATAATTTCACCCTCCACACCATCAACATCACCCTTGTGGACTTCTGAACAACACACGTGATTGTCCTCGTTGAGAAAAGAGCTTAATTTCACCCTTCACACCATCAACATCACCCTTGTGGACTTCTGAACAACACACGTGATTGTCCTCGTTGAGAAAAGAGCATAATTTCACCCTCCACACCATCAACATCACCCTTGTGGACTTCTGAACAACACCACGTGATTGTCCTCGTTGAGAAAAGAGCTTAATTTCACCCTTCACACCATCAACATCACCCTTGTGGACTTCTGAACAACACACGTGATTGTCCTCGTTGAGAAAAGAGCATAATTTCACCCTTCACACCTTCAACATCACACTTGTGGACTTCTGAACAACACCACGTGATTGTCCTCGTTGAGAAAAGAGCTTAATTTCACCCTTCACACCATCAACATCACCCTTGTGGCCTTCTGAACAACACACGTGATTGTCCTCGATGAGAAAAGAGCATAATTTCACCCTCCACACCAACAACATCACACTTGTGGCCTTCTGAACAACACACGTGATTGTCCTCGTTGAGAAAAGAGCTTAATTTCACCCTTCACACCATCAACATCACCCTTGTGGACTTCTGAACAACACACGTGATTGTCCTCGTTGAGAAAAGAGCATAATTTCACCCTCCACACCATCAACATCACCCTTGTCGCCTTCTGAACAACACCACGTGATTGTCCTTGTTGAGAAAAGAGCTTAATTTCACCCTTCACACCATCAACATCACCCTTGTGGACTTCTGAACAACACACGTGATTGTCCTCGTTGAGAAAAGAGCATAATTTCACCCTTCACACCATCAACATCACCCTTGTGGCCTTCTGAACAACACCACGTGGTTGTCCTCGTTGAGAAAAGAGCATAATTTCACCCTCCACACCATCAACATCACCCTTGTCGCCTTCTGAACAACACCACGTGATTGTCCTTGTTGAGAAAAGAGCTTAATTTCACCCTCCACACCATCAACATCACCCTTGTGGACTCCTGAACAACACCACGTGATTGTCTCCTATGAGAAAAGAGCATCATTACACCCTCCACAACATCAACATCACCCTTGTGGACTCCTGAACAACACCACGTGATTGTCCTCGTTGAGAAAAGAGCATAATTTCATTCGACACACCATCAACATCACACTTGTCGCCTTCTGAACAACACCACGTGATTGTCCTTGTTGAGAAAAGAGCATAATTTCACCCTCCACACCATCAACATCACCCTTGTCGCCTTCTGAACAACACCACGTGATTGTCCTTGTTGAGAAAAGAGCTTAATTTCACCCTCCACACCATCAACATCACCCTTGTGAACTTCTGAACAACACCACGTGATTGTCCTCGTTGAGAAAAGAGCTTAATTTCACCCTTCACACCATCAACATCACCCTTGTGGCCTTCTGAACAACACCACGTGATTGTCCTCGTTGAGAAAAGAGCATAATTTCAGCCTCCACACCATCAACATCACCCTTGTCGCCTTCTGAACAACACCACGTGATTGTCCTCGTTGAGAAAAGAGCTTAATTTCACCCTTCACACCATCAACATCACCCTTGTGGACTTCTGAACAACACCACGTGATTGTCCTCGTTGAGAAAAGAGCATAATTTCAGCCTCCACACCATAAACATCACCCTTGTGGCCTTCTGAACAACACCACGTGATTGTCCTCGTTGAGAAAAGAGCATAATTTCACCCTTCACACCATCAACATCACCCTTGTGGCCTTCTGAACAACACCACGTGATTGTCCTCGTTGAGAAAAGAGCTTAATTTCACCCTCCACACCATCAACATCACCCTTGTGAACTTCTGAACAACACCACGTGATTGTCCTCGTTGAGAAAAGAGCATAATTTCACCCTTCACACCATCAACATCACCCTTGTCGCCTTCTGAACAACACCACGTGATTGTCCTTGTTGAGAAAAGAGCTTAATTTCACCCTCCACACCATCAACATCACCCTTGTGAACTTCTGAACAACACCACGTGATTGTCCTTGTTGAGAAAAGAGCTTAATTTCACCCTCCACACCATCAACATCACCCTTGTGAACTTCTGAACAACACCACGTGATTGTCCTCCTTGAGAAAAGAGCATAATTTCACCCTCCACACCATCAACATCACCCTTGTGGACTTCTGAACAACACCACGTGATTGTCCTCGTTGAGAAAAGAGCATAATTTCACCCTCCACACCATCAACATCACCCTTGTCGCCTTCTGAACAACACCACGTGATTGTCCTTGTTGAGAAAAGAGCTTAATTTCACCCTCCACACCATCAACATCACCCTTGTGAACTTCTGAACAACACCACGTGATTGTCCTGGTTGAGAAAAGAGCATAATTTCACCCTCCACACCATCAACATCACACTTGTGGCCTTCTGAACAACACCACGTGATTGTCCTCGTTGAGAAAAGAGCATAATTTCACCCTTCACACCATCAACATAACCCTTGTGGACTTCTGAACAACACCACGTGGTTGTCCTCGTTGAGAAAAGAGCATAATTTCACCCTCCACGCCATCAACATCACCCTTGTGGACTTCTGAACAACACCACGTGATTGTCCTCGTTGAGAAAAGAGCATAATTTCACCCTCCACACCATCAACATCACCCTTGTGGACTTCTGAAAACACCACGTGGTTGTCCTCGTTGAGAAAAGAGAATATTTCCACCCTCCACACCATTAACATCACACTTGTGGCCTTCTGAACAACACACGTGATTGTCCTCGTTGAGAAAAGAGCATAATTTCACCCTCCACACCATCAACATCACACTTGTGGCCTTCTGAACAACACCACGTGATTGTCCTCGTTGAGAAAAGAGCATAATTTCACCCTCCACACCATCAACATCACCCTTGTGGACTTCTGAACAACACCACGTGGTTGTCCTCGTTGAGAAAAGAGAATATTTCCACCCTCCACACCATTAACATCACACTTGTGGACTTCTGAACAACACCACGTGATTGTCCTCGTTGAGAAAAGAGCATAATTTCACCCTCCACACCATCAACATCACCCTTGTGGACTTCTGAACAACATCACGTGATTGTCCTGGTTGAGAAAAGAGCATAATTTCACCGTCCACACCATCAACATCACCCTTGTGGACTTCTGAACAACACCACGTGATTGTCACCGTTGAGAAAAGAGCATAATTTCACCCTCCACACCATTAACATCACCCTTGTGGACTTCTGAACAACACCACGTGATTGTCCTCGTTGAGAAAAAAGCATAATTTCACCCTCCACACCATCAACATCACCCTTGTGGACTTCTGAACAACACCACGTGATTGTCCCCGTTGAGAAAAGAGCATAATTTCACCCTCCACACCATTAACATCACCCTTGTGGACTTCTGAACAACACCACGTGATTGTCCTCGTTGAGAAAAAAGCATAATTTCACCCTCCACACCATCAACATCACCCTTGTGGACTTCTGAACAATACCACGTGATTGTCCTCGTTGAGAAAAAAGCATAATTGTACCCTCCACACCTTCAACATCAAACTTGTGGACTCCTGAACAACACCACGTGATTGTCTCCTCTGAGAAAAAAGCATAATTTCACCCTCCACACCATCAACATCACCCTTGCGGACTTCTGAACAACACCAGTTGATTGTCCTCGTTGTGAAAAGAGCATAATTTCACCCTCCACACCATTGACATCACCCTTGTGGACACCTGAACAACACCACGTGATTGTCTCCTTTGGGAAAAGAGCATAATTTAACCCTCCACACCATCAACATCAATTTTGTGGACCTCTGAACAACACCACGTGATTGTCCTCGTTGAGAAAAGGGTATAATTTCACCCTCCACACCAACAACATCACCGTTGTGGACTTCTGAACAACATCACTTGATTGTCCTCGTTGAGAAAATAGCATAATTTAACCCTCCACACCATCAACATCACCCTTGTGGACTTCTGAACAACACCAAGTGATTGTCCTCGTTGAGAAAAGAGCATGATTTCACCATCCACACCATCAACATCACCCTTGTGGACTCCTGAACAACACCACGTGATTGTCCTCGTTGAGAAAAGAGCATGATTTCACCATCCACACCATCAACATCACCCTTGTGGACTCCTGAACAACACCACGTGATTGTCCTCGTTGAGAAAAGAGCATAATTTCACCCTCCACACCATGAACATCACCCTTGTGGACTCCTGAACAACACCACGTGATTGTCCTCGTTGAGAAAAGAGCATGATTTCACCATCCACACCATCAACATCACCCTTGTGGACTTCTGAACAACACAACGTGATTGTCCTCGTTGAGAAAAGAGCATAATTTCACCCTCCACACCAACAACATCACCCATGTGGACTTCTGAACAACACCACGTGATTGTCTCCTTTGAGAAAAGAGCATAATTCCATCCTCCACACCATCAACATCACCCTTGTGACCTTCTGAACAACACCACGTGATTGTCCTCGTTGAGAAAAGAGCATAATTGAACCCTCCACACCATCAACATCACCCTTGTGGACTTCTGAACAACACCACGTGATTGTCCTCGTTGAGAAAAGAGCATAATTTCACCATCCACACCATCAACATCACCCTTGTGGACTTCTGAACAACACCACGTGATTGTCCTCGTTGAGAAAAGAGCATAATTTCACCTTCCACACCAACAACATCACCCTTGTGGACTTCTGAACAACACCACGTGATTGTCTCCTTTGAGAAAAGAGCATAATTTCACCATCCACACCATCAACATCACCCTTGTGGACTTCTGAACAACATCACGTGATTGTCCTCGTTGAGAAAAGAGCATAATTTGACTCTCCACACCATCAACATCACCCTTGTGGACTCCTGAACAACACCACGTGATTGTCCTCGTTGAGAAAAGAGCATAATTTCACCATCCACACCATCAACATCACCCTTGTGGACTTCTGAACATCACCACGTGATTGTCCTCTTTGAGAAAAGAGCATAATTTTACCCTCCACACCATCAACATCAAACTTGTGGACTTCTGAACAACACCACGTGATTGTCCTCGTTGAGAAAAGAGCATAATTTCACCATCCACACCATCAACATCACCCCTGTGGACTTCTGAACAACACCACGTGATTGTCCTTGTTAAGAAAAGAGCATATTTCAACCCTCCACACCATCAACATCACCCTTGTGGACTCCTGAACAACACCACGTGATTGTCTCCTTTGAGAAAAGAGCATAATTTAACCTTCCACACCATCAACATCACACTTGTGGACTCCTGAACAACACCACGTGATTGTCCTCGTTGAGAAAAGAGCATAATTTCACTCTCCACACCATCAACATCACCCTTGTGGGCTCCTGAACAACACCACGTGATTGTCCTCGTTGAGAAAAGAGCATAATTTCACCCTCCACACCATTGACATCACCCTTGTGGACACCTGAACAACACCACGTGATTGTCTCCTTTGGGAAAAGAGCATACTTTCACCCTCCACACCATCAACATCACCCTTGTGGACTTCTGAACAACAACACGTGATTGTCTCCTTTGAGAAAAGAGCATAATTTCACCCTCCACACCAACAACATCACCCTTGTGGACTTCTGAACAACACCACGTGATTGTCCTCGTTGAGAAAAGAGCATAATTTCACCCTCCACACCATCAACATCACCCTTGTGGCTTTCTGAACAACACCACGTGATTGTCCCCGTTGAGAAAAGAGCATAATTTCACCCTCCACACCATCAACATCACCCTCGTGGCCTTCTGAACAACACCACGTGATTGTCCTCGTTGAGAAAAGAGCATAATTTCACCCTCCACACCATCAACATCACCCTTGTGGCCTTCTGAACAACACCACGTGATTGTCCTCGTTGAGAAAAGAGCATAATTTCACCCTCCACACCATCAACATCACCCTTGTGGCTTTCTGAACAACACCACGTGATTGTCCCCGTTGAGAAAAGAGCATAATTTCACCCTCCACACCATCAACATCACCCTCGTGGCCTTCTGAACAACACCACGTGGTTGTCCCCGTTGAGAAAAGAGCATAATTTCACCCTCCACACCATCAACATCACCCTTGTGGCCTTCTGAACAACACCACGTGATTGTCCTCGTTGAGAAAAGAGCATAATTTCACCCTCCACACCATCAACATCACCCTTGTGGCCTTCTGAACAACACCACGTGATTGTCCTCGTTGAGAAAAAAGCATAATTTCACCCTCCACGCCATCAACATCACCCTCGTGGCTTTCTGAACAACACCACGTGATTGTCCTCGTTGAGAAAAGAGCCTAATTTCACCCTCCACACCATCAACATCACCCTTGTGGCCTTCTGAACAACACCACGTGGTTGTCCCCGTTGAGAAAAGAGCATAATTTCACCCTCCACACCATCAACATCACCCTTGTGGCCTTCTGAACAACACCACGTGGTTGTCCCCGTTGAGAAAAGAGCATAATTTCACCCTCCACACCATCAACATCACCCTTGTGGCCTTCTGAACAACACCACGTGGTTGTCCCCGTTGAGAAAAGAGCATAATTTCACCCTCCACACCATCAACATCACCCTTGTGGCCTTCTGAACAACACCACGTGATTGTCCTCGTTGAGAAAAGAGCATAATTTCACCCTCCACACCATCAACATCACCCTTGTGGCCTTCTGAACAACACCACGTGATTGTCCTCGTTGAGAAAAGAGCATAATTTCACCCTCCACACCATCAACATCTCCCTTGTGGCCTTCTGAACAACACCACGTGATTGTCCTCGTTGAGAATAGAGCCTGACTTCACCCTCCACACCATCAACATCAACCTTGTGACATTCTGATCAACACCACGTGATTGTCCTCGTTGAGAAAAAAGCATAATTTCACCCTCCACGCCATCAACATCACCCTCGTGGCTTTCTGAACAACACCACGTGATTGTCCTCGTTGAGAAAAGAGCCTAATTTCACCCTCCACACCATCAACATCACCCTTGTGGCCTTCTGAACAACACCAAGTGATTGTACTCGTTTAGAATAGAGCCTAATTTCACCCTCCACACCATCAACATCACCCTTGTGGCCTTCTGAACAACACCAGGTGATTGTCCTCGTTGGGAAAAGAGGCCTAATTTCACCCTCCACAGCATCAACATCACCCTTGTGGCCTTCTGAACAACACCACGTGATTGTCCTCGTTGAGAAAAGAGCATAATTTCACCCTCCACACCATCAACATCACCCTTGTGGACTTCTGAACAACACCACGTGGTTGTCCTCGTTGAGAATAGATCCTAATTTCACCCTCCACACCATCAACATCACCCTTGTGGCCTCCTGAACAACACTACGTGATTGTGCACGTTGAGAATAGAGCCTGATTTCACCCTCCACACCATCAACATCACCCTTGTGGCCTTCTGAACAACACCAAAAGATTGTCCTCGTTGAGAATAGAGCCTAATTTCACCCTCCACACCATCAACATCATCCTTGTGGCCTTTTGTCAACACCACGTGATTGTCCTCGTTGAGAATAGAGCCTGACTTCACCCTCCACACCATCAACATCAACCTTGTGGCCTTCTGATCAACACCACGTGATTGTCCTCGTTGAGAAAAAAGCATAATTTCACCCTCCACGCCATCAACATCACCCTCGTGGCTTTCTGAACAACACCACGTGATTGTCCTCGTTGAGAAAAGAGCCTAATTCCACCCTCCACACCATCAACATCACCCTTGTGGCCTTCTGAACAACACCGAGTGATTGTCCTCGTTGAGAATAGAGCCTAATTTCACCCTCCACACCATCAACATCACCCTTGTGGCCTTCTGAACAACACCAGGTGATTGTCCTCGTTGGGAAAAGAGGCCTAATTTCACCCTCCACAGCATCAACATCACCCTTGTGGCCTTCTGAACAACACCACGTGATTGTCCTCGTTGAGAAAAGAGCATAATTTCACCCTCCACACCATCAACATCACCCTTGTGGACTTCTGAACAACACCACGTGGTTGTCCTCGTTGAGAATAGAGCCTAATTTCACCCTCCACACCATCAACATCACCCTTGTGGCCTCCTGAACAACACTACGTGATTGTGCACGTTGAGAATAGAGCCTGATTTCACCCTCCACACCATCAACATCACCCTTGTGGACTTCTGAACAACACCAAAAGATTGTCCTCGTTGAGAATAGAGCCTAATTTCACCCTCCACACCATCAACATCACCCTTGTGGCCTTCTGATCAACACCTCGTGATTGTCCTCGTTGAGAAAAGAGCATAATTTCACCCTCCACACCATCAACATCACCCTTGTGGACTTCTGAACAACACCACGTGATTGTCCCCGTTGAGAAAAGAGCATAAATTCACCCTCCACACAATTACCATCACCTTTGTGGCCTTCTGAACAACACCACGTGATTGTCCCAGTTGAGAAAAGAGCATAATTGCACCCTCCACACCATCAACATCACACTTGTGGCCTTCTGAACAACACCACGTGATTGCACTCGTTGGGAAAAGAGCATAATTTCACCCTCCACACCATCAACATCACCCTTGTGGCCTTCTGAACAACACCTCGTGATTGTCCTCGTTGAGAAAAGAGCATAATTTCACCCTCCACATCATCAACATCACCCTTGTGGACTTCTGAACAACACCACGTGATTGTCCTGGTTGAGAAAAGAGCATAATTTCACCCTCCACACCATCAACATCACCCTTGTGGACTTCTGAACAACACCACGAGATTGTCCCCGTTGAGAAAAGAGCATAATTCCACCCTCCACACCATCAACATCACCCTTGTGAACTTCTGAACAACACCACGTGGTTGTCCCCGTTGAGAAAAGAGCATAATTCCACCCTCCACACCATTACCATCACCTTTGTGGCCTTCTGAACAACACCACGTGATTGTCCCCATTGAGAAAAGAGCATAATTTCACCCTCCACAACATCAACATCACCCTTGTGGACTTCTGAACAACACCACGTGATTGTCCTCGTTGAGAAAAGAGCATAATTTCACCCTCCACACCATCAACATCCACTTGTGGCCTTCTGAACAACACCACGTGATCGTCCCCGTTGAGAAAATAGCATAATTTCACCCTCCACAACATAACATCACCCTTGTGGACTTCTGAACAACACCACGTGATTGTCCTCGTTGAGAAAAGAGCATAATTTCACCCTCCACACCATCAACATCACCCTTGTGGACTTCTGAACAACACCACGTGGTTGTCCTCGTTGAGAAAAGAGCATAATTTCACCCTCCACATCATCAACATCACCCTTGTGGACTTATGAACATCACCACGTGATTGTCCTGGTTGAGAAAAGAGCATAATTTCACCCTCCACACCATCAACATCACCCTTGTGGACTTCTGAACAACACCACGTGATTGTCCTCGTTGAGAAAAGAGCATAATTTCACCCTCCACACCATCAACATCACCCTTGTGGACTTCTGAAAACCTCCACGTGATTGTTCCCGTTGAGAAAAGAGCATAATTTCACCCTCCACACCATCAACATCCACTTGTGGCCTTCTGAACAACACCACGTGATTGTCCTCGTTGAGAAAAGAGCATAATTTCACCCTCCACACCATCAACATCACCCTTGTGGACTTCTGAACAACACCACGTGATTGTCCTCGTTGAGAAAAGAGCATAATTCCACCCTCCACACCATCAACATCTACTTGTGGCCTTCTGAACAACACCACGTGATTGTCCTCGTTGAGAAAAGAGCATAATTTCACCCTCCACATCATCAACATCACCCTTGTGGACTTCTGAACAACACCAAGTTATTGTCCTGGTTGAGAAAAGAGCATAATTTCACCCTCCACACCATCAACATCACCCTTGTGGACTTCTGAACAACACCACGTGATTGTCCTCGTTGAGAAAAGAGCATAATTTCACCCTCCACACCATCAACATCACCCTTGTGGCCTTCTTAACAACACCACGTGATTGTCCTCGTTGAGAAAAGAGCATAATTTCATCCTCAGCACCATAAACATCACCCTTGTGGACTTCTGAACAACACCACGTGATTGTCCTCGTTGAGAAAAGAGCATAATTTCACCCTCCACACCATCAACATCACCCTTGTGGACTTCTGAAAACCTCCACGTGATTGTTCCCGTTAAGAAAAGAGCATAATTTCACCCTCCACACCATCAACATCCACTTGTGGCCTTCTGAACAACACCACGTGATTGTCCTCGTTGAGAAAAGAGCATAATTTCACCCTCCACACCATCAACATCACCCTTGTGGACTTCTGAACAACACCACGTGATTGTCCTCGTTGAGAAAAGAGCATAATTCCACCCTCCACACCATCAACATCCACTTGTGGCCTCCTGAACAACACCACGTGATTGTCCTCGTTGAGAAAAGAGCATAATTTCACCCTCCACATCATCAACATCACCCTTGTGGACTTCTGAACAACACCAAGTGATTGTCCTCGTTGAGAAAAAAGCATAATTTCACCCTCCACACCTTCAACATCAAACTTGTGGACTCCTGAACAACACCACGTGATTGTCTCCTATGAGAAAAGAGCATAATTCCACCCTACACACCATCAACATCACGTTTGTGGACTTCTGAACAACACCACGTGATTGTCCTCGTTGAGAAAAGAGCATAATTTCACCCTCCACACCATTAACATCACCCTTGTGGACTCCTGAACAACACCACGTGATTGTCTCCTTTGAGAAAAGAGCTTAATTTAATTCTCCACAACATCAACATCAAACTTGTGGACTCCTGAACAACACCACGTGATTGTCCTCGTTGAGAAAAGAGCATAATTTCACCCTCCACACCAACAACATCACCCTTGTGGACTTCTGAACAACATCACGTGATTGTCCTCGTTGAGAAAAGAGCATAATTTAACCCTCCACACCATCAACATCACCCTTGTGGGCTCCTGAACAACACCACGTGATTGTCCTCGTTGAGAAAAGAGCATAATTTCACCATCCACACCATCAACATCACCCTTGTGGACTTCTGAACAACACAACGTGATTGTTCTCGTTGAGAAAAGAGCATAATTTCACCCTCCACACCATCAACATCACCCTTGTGGCCTTCTGAATAACACCACGTGATTGTCTCCTTTGAGAAAAGAGCTTAATTTAATTCTCCACAACATCAACATCAAACTTGTGGACTCCTGAACAACACCACGTGATTGTCCTCGTTGAGAAAAGAGCATAATTTCACCCTCCACACCAACAACATCACCCTTGTGGACTTCTGAACAACATCACGTGATTGTCCTCGTTGAGAAAAAAGCATAATTTCACCCTCCACACCATCAACATCACCCTTGTGGACTACTGAACAACACCACGTGATTGTCCTCGTTGAGAAAAGAGCATAATTTCACCCTCCACACCATTAACATCACCCTTGTGGACTCCTGAACAACACCACGTGATTGTCTCCTTTGAGAAAAGAGCTTAATTTAATTCTCCACAACATCAACATCAAACTTGTGGACTCCTGAACAACACCACGTGATTGTCTTCGTTGAGAAAAGAGCATACTTTCACCCTCCACACCAACAAAATCACCCTTGTGGACTTCTGAACAACATCACGTGATTGTCCTCGTTGAGAAAAGAGCATAATTTCACCCTCCACACCATCAACATCACCCTTGTGGACTTCTGAACAACACCACGTGATTGTCCTCGTTGAGAAAAGAGCATAATTTCACCCTCCACACCATTAACATCACCCTTGTGGACTCCTGAACAACACCACGTGATTGTCTCCTTTGAGAAAAGAGCTTAATTTAATTCTCCACAACATCAACATCAAACTTGTGGACTCCTGAACAACACCACGTGATTGTCCTCGTTGAGAAAAGAGCATAATTTAACCCTCCACACCAACAACATCACCCTTGTGGACTTCTGAACAACATCACGTGATTGTCCTCGTTGAGAAAAGAGCATAATTTCACCCTCCACACCAACAACATCACCCTTGTGGACTTCTGAACAACATCACGTGATTGTCCTCGTTGAGAAAAGAGCATAATTTCACCCTCCACACCATCAACATCACCCTTGTGGACTTCTGACCAACACCACGTGATTGTCCTTGTTATGAAAAGAGCATAATTTCACCCTCCACACCATCAACATCACCTTTATGGACTCCTGAACAACACCACGTGATTGTCTTCTTTGAGAAAAGAGCATAATTTGACCCTCCACACCATCAACATCACCCTTGTGGACTTCTGAACAACACCACGTGATTGTCCTTGTTAAGAAAAGAGCATAATTTAACCCTCCACACCATCAACATCACCCTTGTGGACTCCTGAACAACACCACGTGATTGTCCTCGTTGAGAAAAGAGCATAATTTATATCTCCACACCATCAACATCACCCTTGTGGACTCCTGAACAACACCACGTGATTGTCCTCGTTGAGAAAAGAGCATAATTTCACCCTCCACACCTTCAACATCACCCTTGTGGACTTCTGAACAACACAACGTAATTGTCCTTGTTGAGAAAAGAGCATAATTTCACCCTCCACACCATCAACATCAAACATGTGGACTCCTGAACAACACCACGTGATTGTCCTCGTTGAGAAGAGAGCATAATTTCACCCTCCACACCATGAACATCACCCTTGTGGACTTCTGAACAACACCACGTGTTTGTCCCTGTTGAGAAAAGAGCATAATTTCACCCTCCACACCATCAACATCACCTTTGTGGCCTTCTGAACAACACCACGTGATTGTCCTTGTTGAGAAAAGAGCATAATTTCAGCCTCCACACCATAAACATCACCCTTGTGGACTTCTGAACAACACCACGTGATTGTCCTCGTTGAGAAAAGAGCATAATTTCACCCTCCATACCATCAACATCACCCTTGTGGACTTCTGAACAACACCACTTGATTGTCCTCGTTGAGAAAAGAGCATAATTTCACCCTCCACACCATGAACATCACCCTTGTGGACTTCTGAACAACACCACGTGTTTGTCCTCCTTGGGAAAAGAGCCTAATTTCACACTCCACACCATCAACATCACCCTTGTGGACTTCTGAACAACACAACGTGATTGTCCTCGTTGAGAAAAGAGCATAATTTCACCCTCCACACCATCAACATCAAACATGTGGACTCCTGAACAACACCACGTGATTGTCCTCGTTGAGGAGAGAGCATAATTTCACCCTCCACACCATGAACATCATCCTTGTGGACTTCTGAACAACACCACGTGTTTGTCCCTGTTGAGAAAAGAGCATAATTTCACCCTCCACACCATCAACATCACCTTCGTGGCCTTCTGAACAACACCACGTGATTGTCCTTGTTGAGAAAAGAGCATAATTTCAGCCTCCACACCATAAACATCACCCTTGTGGACTTCTGAACAACACCACGTGATTGTCCTCGTTGAGAAAAGAGCATAATTTCACCCTCCATACCATCAACATCACCCTTGTGGACTTCTGAACAACACCACGTGATTGTCCTCGTTGAGAAAAGAGCATAATTTCACCCTCCACACCATGAACATCACCCTTGTGGACTTCTGAACAACACCACGTGTTTGTCCCCGTTGAGAAAAGAGCATAATTCCACCCTCCACACCATCAACATCACCCTTGTGGACTTCTGAACAACACCACGTGATTGTCCTCGTTGAGAAAAGAGCATAATTTCACCCTCCACACCATGAACATCACCCTTGTGGACTTCTGAACAACACCACGTGATTGTCCTCGTTGAGGAAAGAGCATAATTTCACCCTCCACACCATCAACATCACCCTTGTGGACTTCTGAACAACACCACGTGATTGTCCTCGTTGAGAAAAGAGCATAATTTCACCCTCCACACCATCAACATCACCCTTGTGGCTTTCTGAACAACACAACGTGATTGTCCTCGTTGAGAAAAGAGCATAATTTCAGCCTCCACACCATAAACATCACCCTTGTGGACTTCTGATCAACACCACGTGATTGTCCTCGTTGAGAAAAGAGCATAATTTCACCCTCCACACCATCAACATCACCCTTGTGGACTTCTGAACAACACCACGTGGTTGTCCTCCTTGGGAAAAGAGCATAATTTCACACTCCACACCATCAACATCACCCTTGTGGACTCCTGAACAACACCACGTGATTGTCCTCGTTGAGAAAAGAGCATAATTCCACCCTCCACACCATGAACATCACCCTTGTGGACTTCTAAACAACACCACGTGGTTGTCCTCGTTGAGAAAAGAGCATAATTTCACCCTCCACACCATCAACATCAAACTTGTGGACTTCTGAACAACACCACGTGATTGTCCTCGTTGAGAAAAGAGCATAATTTCACCCTTCTCACCATCAACATCGAACTTGTGGACCCCTGAACAACACCTAGTGATTGTCCTCGTTGAGAAAAAAGCATAATTTCACCCTCCACACCATCAACATCACCCATGTGGACTTCTGAACAACACCACGTGATTGTCCTCGTTGAGAAAAAAGCATAATTTCACCCTCCACACCTTCAACATCAAACTTGTGGACTCCTGAACAACACCACGTGATTGTCTCCTATGAGAAAAGAGCATAATTTCACCCTTCACACCATCAACATCACCCTTGTGGACTTCTGAACAACACCACGTGATTGTCCTCGTTGAGAAAAGAGCATAATTTCACCCTCCACACCATTAACATCACCCTTGTGGACTCCTGAACAACACCACGTGATTGTCTCCTTTGAGAAAAGAGCTTAATTTAATTCTCCACAACATCAACATCAAACTTGTGGACTCCTGAACAACACCACGTGATTGTCCTCGTTGAGAAAAGAGCATAATTTCACCCTCCACACCATCAACATCACCCTTGTGGGCTCCTGAACAACACCACGTGATTGTCCTCGTTGAGAAAAGAGTTTAATTTCACCATCCACACCATCAACATCACCCTTGTGGACTTCTGAACAACACAACGTGATTGTTCTCGTTGAGAAAAGAGCATAATTTCACCCTCCACACCATCAACATCACCCTTGTGGACTTCTGACCAACACCACGTGATTGTCCTTGTTAAGAAAAGAGCATAATTTCAGCCTCCACACCATCGACATCAAACATGTGGACTCCTGAACAACACCACGTGATTGTCCTCGTTGAGAAAAGAGCATAATTTCACCCTCCACACCATCAACATCACCCTTGTGGGCTCCTGAACAACACCACGTGATTGTCCTCGTTGAGAAAAGAGCATAATTTCACCATCCACACCATCAACATCACCCTTTTGGACTTCTGAACAACACAACGTGATTGTTCTCGTTGAGAAAAGAGCATAATTTCACCCTCCACACCATCAACATCACCCTTGTGGACTTCTGACCAACACCACGTGATTGTCCTTGTTAAGAAAAGAGCATAATTTCAGCCTCCACACCATCGACATCAAACATGTGGACTCCTGAACAACACCACGTGATTGTCCTCGTTGAGAAAACAGCATAATTTCACCCTCCACACCATCAACATCACCCTTGTGGACTTCTGACCAACACCACGTGATTGTCCTTGTTATGAAAAGAGCATAATTTCACCCTCCACACCATCAACATCACCTTTATGGACTCCTGAACAACACCACGTGATTGTCTCCTTTGAGAAAAGAGCATAATTTGACCCTCCACACCATCAACATCACCCTTGTGGACTTCTGAACAACACCACGTGATTGTCCTTGTTAAGAAAAGAGCATAATTTAACCCTCCACACCATCAACATCACCCTTGTGGACTCCTGAACAACACCACGTGATTGTCCTCGTTGAGAAAAGAGCATAATTTATATCTCCACACCATCAACATCGACCTCGTGGACTCCTGAACAACACCACGTGATTGTCCTCGTTGAGAAAAGCGCATAATTTCACCCTCCACACCTTCAACATCACCCTTGTGGACTTCTGAACAACACAACGTGATTGTCCTCGTTGAGAAAAGAGCATAATTTCACCCTCCACACCATCAACATCAAACATGTGGACTCCTGAACAACACCACGTGATTATCCTCGTTGAGAAGAGAGCATAATTTCACCCTCCACACCATGAACATCACCCTTGTGGACTTCTGAACAACATCACGTGTTTGTCCCTGTTGAGAAAAGAGCATAATTTCACCCTCCACACCATCAACATCACCTTTGTGGCCTTCTGAACAACACCACGTGATTGTCCTTGTTTAGAAAAGAGCATAATTTCACCCTCCACACCTTCAACATCGAACTTGTGGACTCCTGAACAACACCACTTGATTGTCTCCTATGAGAAAAGAGCATAATTTCACCCTCCACACCATCAACATCAACCTTGTGGACTTCTGAACAACACCACGTGATTGTCCTCGTTGAGAAAAGAGCATAATTTCACCCTCCACACCATTAACATCACCCTTGTGGACTCCTGAACAACACCACGTGATTGTCTCCTTTGAGAAAAGAGCATAATTTAATTCTCCACAACATCAACATCACCCTTGTGGACTTCTGAACAACTCCACGTGATTGTCCTCGTTGAGAAAAAAGCATAATTTCACCCTCCACACCTTCAACATCGAACTTGTGGACTCCTGAACAACACCACGTGATTGTCTCCTATGAGAAAAAAACATAATTTCACTTTCCACACCATCAACATCACCCTTGTGGACTTCTAAACAACACCACGTGATTGTCCTCGTTGAGAAAAGAGCATAATTTCACCCTCCACACCATTAACATCACCCTTGTGGACTCCTGAACAACACCACGTGATTGTCTCCTTTGAGAAAAGAGAATAATTAAATTCTCCACAACATCAACATCAAACTTGTGGACTCCTGAACAACACCACGTGATTGTCGTCGTTGAGAAAAGAGCATAATTTCACCCTCCACACCAACAACATCATCCTTGTGGACTTCTGAACAACATCACGTGATTGTCCTCGTTGAGAAAAGAGCATAATTCAACCCTCCACACCATCAACATCACCCTTGTGGGCTCCTGAACAACACCACGTGATTGTCATCGTTGAGAAAAGAGCATAATTTCACCATCCACACCATCAACATCACCCTTGTGGACTTCTGAACAACACAACGTGATTGTTCTCGTTGAGAAAAGAGCATAATTTCACCCTCCACACCATCAACATCAAACATGTGGACTCCTGAACAACACCACGTGATTGTCCTCGTTGAGAAAACAGCATAATTTCACCATCCACACCATCAACATCACCCTTGTGGACTTCTGACCAACACCACGTGATTGTCCTTGTTATGAAAAGAGCATAATTTCACCCTCCACACCATCAACATCACCTTTGTGGACTCCTGAACAACACCACGTGATTGTCTCCTTTGAGAAAAGAGCATAATTTGACCCTCCACACCATCAACATCACCCTTGTGGACTTCTGAACAACACCACGTGATTGTCCTTGTTAAGAAAAGAGCATAATTCAACCCTCCACACCATCAACATCACCCTTGTGGACTCCTGACCAACACCACGTGATTGTCCTCGTTGAGAAAAAAAAATAATTCCACCCTCCACACCATCAACATCACCCTTGTGGCTTTCTGATCAACACCACGTGATTGTCCTCGTTGAGAAAAGAGCATAATTTCACCCTCCACACCATCAACATCACACTTGTGGACTCCTGAACAACACCACGTGAATGTCCTCGTTGAGAAAAGAGCATAATTTCACCCTCCACACCATCAACATCACCCTTGTGGACTTCTGAACAACACCACGTGATTGTCCTCGTTGAGAAAAGAGCATAATTTCATCCTCCACACCATGAACATCTCCCTTGTGGACTTCTGAACAACACCACGTGTTTGTCCCCGTTGAGAAAAGAGCATAATTCACCCTCCACACCATCAATATCACCCTGGTGGACTTTTGAACAACACCACTTGATTGTCCTCGTTGAGAAGAGAGCATAATTTCACCCTCCACACAATGAACATCACCCTTGTGGACTTCTGAACAACACCACGTGATTGTCCTCGTTGAGAAAAGAGCATAATTTCACCCTCCACACCATGAACATCACCCTTGTGGACTTCTGAACAACACCACGTGATTGTCCTCGTTGAGGAAAGAGCATCATTTCACCCTCCACACCATCAACATCACCCTTGTGGACTTCTGAACAACACCACGTGATTGTCCTCGTTGAGAAAAGAGCATAATTTCACCCTCCACACCATCAACATCACCCTTGTGGCTTTCTGAACAACACCACGTGATTGTCCTCGTTGAGAAAAGAGCATAATTTCAGCCTCCACACCATAAACATCACCCTTGTGGACTTCTGAACAACACCACGTGATTGTCCTCGTTGAGAAAAGAGCCTAATTTCACCCTCCACACCATCAACATCACCCTTGTGGACTTCTGAACAACACCACGTGGTTGTCCTCCTTGGGAAAAGAGCATAATTTCACACTCCACACCATCAACATCACCCTTGTGGACTTCTGAACAACCCAACGTGATTGTCCTCGTTGAGAAAAGAGCATAATTTCACCCTCCACACCATCAACATCAAACATGTGGACTCCTGAACAACACCACGTGATTGTCCTCGTTGAGAAGAGAGCATAATTTCACCCTCCACACCATGAACATCATCCTTGTGGACTTCTGAACAACACCACGTGTTTGTCCCTGTTGAGAAAAGAGCATAATTTCACCCTCCACACCATCAACATCACCTTTGTGGCCTTCTGAACAACACCACGTGATTGTCCTTGTTGAGAAAAGAGCATAATTTCAGCCTCCACACCATAAACATCACCCTTGTGGACTTCTGAACAACACCACGTGATTGTCCTCGTTGAGAAAAGAGCATAATTTCACCCTCCATACCATCAACATCACCCTTGTGGACTTCTGAACAACACCACGTGATTGTCCTCGTTGAGAAAAGAGCATAATTTCACCCTCCACACCATGAACATCACCCTTGTGGACTTCTGAACAACACCACGTGTTTGTCCCCGTTGAGAAAAGAGCATAATTCCACCCTCCACACCATCAACATCACCCTTGTGGACTTCTGAACAACACCACGTGATTGTCCTCGTTGAGAAAAGAGCATAATTTCACCCTCCACACCATGAACATCACCCTTGTGGACTTCTGAACAACACCACGTGATTGTCCTCGTTGAGGAAAGAGCATAATTTCACCCTCCACACCATCAACATCACCCTTGTGGACTTCTGAACAACACCACGTGATTGTCCTCGCTGAGAAAAGAGCATAATTTCACCCTCCACATCATCAACATCACCCTTGTGGCTTTCTGAACAACACCACGTGATTGTCCTCGTTGAGAAAAGAGCATAATTTCAGCCTCCACACCATAAACATCACCCTTGTGGACTTCTGATCAACACCACGTGATTGTCCTCGTTGAGAAAAGAGCATAATTTCACCCTCCACACCATCAACATCACCCTTGTGGACTTCTGAACAACACCACGTGGTTGTCCTCCTTGGGAAAAGAGCATAATTTCACACTCCACACCATCAACATCACCCTTGTGGACTCCTGAACAACACCACGTGATTGTCCTCGTTGAGAAAAGAGCATAATTCCACCCTCCACACCATGAACATCACCATTGTGGACTTCTAAACAACACCACGTGTTTGTCCCTTTTGAGAAAAGAGCATAATTTCACCCTCCACACCATCAACATCACCCTTGTGGACTTCTGAACAACACCACGTGGTTGTCCTCGTTGAGAAAAGAGCATAATATCACCCTCCACACCATCAACATCAAACTTGTGGACTCCTGAACAACACCACGTGATTGTCCTCGTTGAGAAAAGAGCATAATTTCACCCTTCTCACCATCAACATCGAACTTGTGGACCCCTGAACAACACCTAGTGATTGTCCTCGTTGAGAAAAAAGCATAATTTCACCCTCCACACCATCAACATCACCCATGTGGACTTCTGAACAACACCACGTGATTGTCCTCGTTGAGAAAAAAGCATAATTTCACCCTCCACACCTTCAACATCAAACTTGTGGACTCCTGAACAACACCACGTGATTGTCTCCTATGAGAAAAGAGCATAATTTCACCCTTCACACCATCAACATCACCCTTGTGGACTTCTGAACAACACCACGTGATTGTCCTCGTTGAGAAAAGAGCATAATTTCACCCTCCACACCATTAACATCACCCTTGTGGACTCCTGAACAACACCACGTGATTGTCTCCTTTAAGAAAAGAGCTTAATTTAATTCTCCACAACATCAACATCAAACTTGTGGACTCCTGAACAACACCACGTGATTGTCCTCGTTGAGAAAAAAGCATAATTTCACCCTCCACACCATCAACATCACCCTTGTGGGCTCCTGAACAACACCACGTGATTGTCCTCGTTGAGAAAAGAGCATAATTTCACCATCCACACCATCAACATCACCCTTGTGGACTTCTGAACAACACAACGTGATTGTTCTCGTTGAGAAAAGAGCATAATTTCACCCTCCACACCATCAACATCAAACATGTGGACTCCTGAACAACACCACGTGATTGTCCTCGTTGAGAAAACAGCATAATTTCACCATCCACACCATCAACATCACCCTTGTGGACTTCTGACCAACACCACGTGATTGTCCTTGTTATGAAAAGAGCATAATTTCACCCTCCACACCATCAACATCACCTTTATGGACTCCTGAACAACACCACGTGATTGTCTCCTTTGAGAAAAGAGCATAATTTGACCCTCCACACCATCCACATCACCCTTGTGGACTTCTGAACAACACCACGTGATTGTCCTTGTTAAGAAAAGAGCATAATTTAACCCTCCACACCATCAACATCACCCTTGTGGACTCCTGAACAACACCACGTGATTGTCCTCGTTGAGAAAAGAGCATAATTTATATCTCCACACCATCAACATCACCCTTGTGGACTCCTGAACAACACCACGTTATTGTCCTCGTTGAGAAAAGAGCATAATTTCACCCTCCACACCTTCAACATCACCCTTGTGGACTTCTGAACAACACAACGTGATTGTCCTCGTTGAGAAAAGAGCATAATTTCACCCTCCACACCATCAACATCAAACATGTGGACTCCTGAACAACACCACGTGATTGTCCTCGTTGAGAAGAGAGCATAATTTCACCCTCCACACCATGAACATCACCCTTGTGGACTTCTGAACAACACCACGTGTTTGTCCCTGTTGAGAAAAGAGCATAATTTCACCCTCCACACCATCAACATCACCTTTGTGGCCTTCTGAACAACACCACGTGATTGTCCTTGTTGAGAAAAGAGCATAATTTCACCCTCCACACCTTCAACATCGAACTTGTGGACTCCTGAACAACACCACGTGATTGTCTCCTATGAGAAAAGAGCATAATTTCACCCTCCACACCATCAACATCACCCTTGTGGACTTCTAAACAACACCACGTGATTGTCCTCGTTGAGAAAAGAGCATAATTTCACCCTCCACACCATTAACATCACCCTTGTGGACTCCTGAACAACACCACGTGATTGTCTCCTTTGAGAAAAGAGCATAATTTAATTCTCCACAACATCAACATCACCCTTGTGGACTTCTGAACAACACCACGTGATTGTCCTCGTTGAGAAAAAAGCATAATTTCACCCTCCACACCTTCAACATCGAACTTGTGGACTCCTGAACAACACCACGTGATTGTCTCCTATGAGAAAAGAGCATAATTTCACCCTCCACACCATCAACATCACCCTTGTGGACTTCTAAACAACACCACGTGATTGTCTCCTTTGAGAAAAGAGCATAATTTGACCCTCCACACCATCAACATCACCCTTGTGGACTTCTGAACAACACCACGTGATTGTCCTTGTTAAGAAAAGAGCATAATTCAACCCTCCACACCATCAACATCACCCTTGTGGACTCCTGACCAACACCACGTGATTGTCCTCGTTGAGAAAAAAAAATAATTCCACCCTCCACACCATCAACATCACCCTTGTGGCTTTCTGATCAACACCACGTGATTGTCCTCGTTGAGAAAAGAGCATAATTTCACCCTCCACACCATCAACATCACACTTGTGGACTCCTGAACAACACCACGTGAATGTCCTCGTTGAGAAAAGAGCATAATTTCACCCTCCACACCATCAACATCACCCTTGTGGACTTCTGAACAACACCACGTGATTGTCCTCGTTGAGAAAAGAGCATAATTTCATCCTCCACACCATGAACATCTCCCTTGTGGACTTCTGAACAACACCACGTGTTTGTCCCCGTTGAGAAAAGAGCATAATTCACCCTCCACACCATCAATATCACCCTGGTGGACTTTTGAACAACACCACTTGATTGTCCTCGTTGAGAAGAGAGCATAATTTCACCCTCCACACAATGAACATCACCCTTGTGGACTTCTGAACAACACCACGTGATTGTCCTCGTTGAGAAAAGAGCATAATTTCACCCTCCACACCATGAACATCACCCTTGTGGACTTCTGAACAACACCACGTGATTGTCCTCGTTGAGGAAAGAGCATCATTTCACCCTCCACACCATCAACATCACCCTTGTGGACTTCTGAACAACACCACGTGATTGTCCTCGTTGAGAAAAGAGCATAATTTCACCCTCCACTCCATCAACATCACCCATGTGGACTTCTGAACAACACCACGTGATTGTCCTCGTTGAGAAAAGAGCATAATTTCAGCCTCCACACCATAAACATCACCCTTGTGGACTTATGAACAACACCACGTGATTGTCCTCGTTGAGAAAAGAGCCTAATTTCACCCTCCACACCATCAACATCACCCTTGTGGACTTCTGAACAACACCACGTGGTTGTCCTCCTTGGGAAAAGAGCATAATTTCACACTCCACACCATCAACATCACCCTTGTGGACTTCTGAACAACCCAACGTGATTGTCCTCGTTGAGAAAAGAGCATAATTTCACCCTCCACACCATCAACATCAAACATGTGGACTCCTGAACAACACCACGTGATTGTCCTCGTTGAGAAGAGAGCATAATTTCACCCTCCACACCATGAACATCATCCTTGTGGACTTCTGAACAACACCACGTGTTTGTCCCTGTTGAGAAAAGAGCATAATTTCACCCTCCACACCATCAACATCACCTTTGTGGCCTTCTGAACAACACCACGTGATTGTCCTTGTTGAGAAAAGAGCATAATTTCAGCCTCCACACCATAAACATCACCCTTGTGGACTTCTGAACAACACCACGTGATTGTCCTCGTTGAGAAAAGAGCATAATTTCACCCTCCATACCATCAACATCACCCTTGTGGACTTCTGAACAACACCACGTGATTGTCCTCGTTGAGAAAAGAGCATAATTTCACCCTCCACACCATGAACATCACCCTTGTGGACTTCTGAACAACACCACGTGTTTGTCCCCGTTGAGAAAAGAGCATAATTCCACCCTCCACACCATCAACATCACCCTTGTGGACTTCTGAACAACACCACGTGATTGTCCTCGTTGAGAAAAGAGCATAATTTCACCCTCCACACCATGAACATCACCCTTGTGGACTTCTGAACAACACCACGTGATTGTCCTCGTTGAGGAAAGAGCATAATTTCACCCTCCACACCATCAACATCACCCTTGTGGACTTCTGAACAACACCACGTGATTGTCCTCGCTGAGAAAAGAGCATAATTTCACCCTCCACATCATCATCATCACCCTTGTGGCTTTCTGAACAACACCACGTGATTGTCCTCGTTGAGAAAAGAGCATAATTTCAGCCTCCACACCATAAACATCACCCTTGTGGACTTCTGATCAACACCACGTGATTGTCCTCGTTGAGAAAAGAGCATAATTTCACCCTCCACACCATCAACATCACCCTTGTGGACTTCTGAACAACACCACGTGGTTGTCCTCCTTGGGAAAAGAGCATAATTTCACACTCCACACCATCAACATCACCCTTGTGGACTCCTGAACAACACCACGTGATTGTCCTCGTTGAGAAAAGAGCATAATTCCACCCTCCACACCATGAACATCATCCTTGTGGACTTCTAAACAACACCACGTGTTTGTCCCTTTTGAGAAAAGAGCATAATTTCACCCTCCACACCATCAACATCACCCTTGTGGACTTCTGAACAACACCACGTGGTTGTCCTCGTTGAGAAAAGAGCATAATATCACCCTCCACACCATCAACATCAAACTTGTGGACTCCTGAACAACACCACGTGATTGTCCTCGTTGAGAAAAGAGCATAATTTCACCCTTCTCACCATCAACATCGAACTTGTGGACCCCTGAACAACACCTAGTGATTGTCCTCGTTGAGAAAAAAGCATAATTTCACCCTCCACACCATCAACATCACCCATGTGGACTTCTGAACAACACCACGTGATTGTCCTCGTTGAGAAAAAAGCATAATTTCACCCTCCACACCTTCAACATCAAACTTGTGGACTCCTGAACAACACCACGTGATTGTCTCCTATGAGAAAAGAGCATAATTTCACCCTTCACACCATCAACATCACCCTTGTGGACTTCTGAACAACACCACGTGATTGTCCTCGTTGAGAAAAGAGCATAATTTCACCCTCCACACCATTAACATCACCCTTGTGGACTCCTGAACAACACCACGTGATTGTCTCCTTTAAGAAAAGAGCTTAATTTAATTCTCCACAACATCAACATCAAACTTGTGGACTCCTGAACAACACCACGTGATTGTCCTCGTTGAGAAAAAAGCATAATTTCACCCTCCACACCATCAACATCACCCTTGTGGGCTCCTGAACAACACCACGTGATTGTCCTCGTTGAGAAAAGAGCATAATTTCACCATCCACACCATCAACATCACCCTTGTGGACTTCTGAACAACACAACGTGATTGTTCTCGTTGAGAAAAGAGCATAATTTCACCCTCCACACCATCAACATCAAACATGTGGACTCCTGAACAACACCACGTGATTGTCCTCGTTGAGAAAACAGCATAATTTCACCATCCACACCATCAACATCACCCTTGTGGACTTCTGACCAACACCACGTGATTGTCCTTGTTATGAAAAGAGCATAATTTCACCCTCCACACCATCAACATCACCTTTATGGACTCCTGAACAACACCACGTGATTGTCTCCTTTGAGAAAAGAGCATAATTTGACCCTCCACACCATCCGCATCACCCTTGTGGACTTCTGAACAACACCACGTGATTGTCCTTGTTAAGAAAAGAGCATAATTTAACCCTCCACACCATCAACATCACCCTTGTGGACTCCTGAACAACACCACGTGATTGTCCTCGTTGAGAAAAGAGCATAATTTATATCTCCACACCATCAACATCACCCTTGTGGACTCCTGAACAACACCACGTTATTGTCCTCGTTGAGAAAAGAGCATAATTTCACCCTCCACACCTTCAACATCACCCTTGTGGACTTCTGAACAACACAACGTGATTGTCCTCGTTGAGAAAAGAGCATAATTTCACCCTCCACACCATCAACATCAAACATGTGGACTCCTGAACAACACCACGTGATTGTCCTCGTTGAGAAGAGAGCATAATTTCACCCTCCACACCATGAACATCACCCTTGTGGACTTCTGAACAACACCACGTGTTTGTCCCTGTTGAGAAAAGAGCATAATTTCACCCTCCACACCATCAACATCACCTTTGTGGCCTTCTGAACAACACCACGTGATTGTCCTTGTTGAGAAAAGAGCATAATTTCACCCTCCACACCTTCAACATCGAACTTGTGGACTCCTGAACAACACCACGTGATTGTCTCCTATGAGAAAAGAGCATAATTTCACCCTCCACACCATCAACATCACCCTTGTGGACTTCTAAACAACACCACGTGATTGTCCTCGTTGAGAAAAGAGCATAATTTCACCCTCCACACCATTAACATCACCCTTGTGGACTCCTGAACAACACCACGTGATTGTCTCCTTTGAGAAAAGAGCATAATTTAATTCTCCACAACATCAACATCACCCTTGTGGACTTCTGAACAACACCACGTGATTGTCCTCGTTGAGAAAAAAGCATAATTTCACCCTCCACACCTTCAACATCGAACTTGTGGACTCCTGAACAACACCACGTGATTGTCTCCTATGAGAAAAGAGCATAATTTCACCCTCCACACCATCAACATCACCCTTGTGGACTTCTAAACAACACCACGTGATTGTCCTCGTTGAGAAAAGAGCATAATTTCACCCTCCACACCATTAACATCACCCTTGTGGACTCCTGAACAACACCACGTGATTGTCTCCTTTGAGAAAAGAGCATAATTTAATTCTCCACAACATCAACATCAAACTTGTGGACTCCTGAACAACACCACGTGATTGTCCTCGTTGAGAAAAGAGCATAATTTCACCCTCCACACCAACAACATCATCCTTGTGGACTTCTGAACAACATCACGTGATTGTCCTCGTTGAGAAAAGAGCATAATTCAACCCTCCACACCATCAACATCACCCTTGTGGGCTCCTGAACAACACCACGTGATTGTCCTCGTTGAGAAAAGAGCATAATTTCACCATCCACACCATCAACATCACCCTTGTGGACTTCTGAACAACACAACGTGATTGTTCTCGTTGAGAAAAGAGCATAATTTCACCCTCCACACCATCAACATCAAACATGTGGACTCCTGAACAACACCACGTGATTGTCCTCGTTGAGGAAACAGCATAATTTCACCATCCACACCATCAACATCACCCTTGTGGACTTCTGACCAACACCACGTGATTGTCCTTGTTATGAAAAGAGCATAATTTCACCCTCCACACCATCAACATCACCTTTGTGGACTCCTGAACAACACCACGTGATTGTCTCCTTTGAGAAAAAAGCATAATTCCACCCTCCACACCATCAACATCACCCTTGTGGCTTTCTGATCAACACCACGTGATTGTCCTCGTTGAGAAAAGAGCATAATTTCACCCTCCACACCATCAACATCACACTTGTGGACTCCTGAACAACACCACGTGAATGTCCTCGTTGAGAAAAGAGCATAATTTCACCCTCCACACCATCAACATCACCCTTGTGGACATCTGAACAACACCACGTGATTGTCCTCGTTGAGAAAAGAGCATAATTTCACCCTCCACACCATGAACATCTCCCTTGTGGACTTCTGAACAACACCACGTGTTTGTCCCCGTTTAGAAAAGAGCATAATTCACCCTCCACACCATCAACATCACCCTGGTGGACTTTTGAACAACACCACTTGATTGTCCTCGTTGAGAAGAGAGCATAATTTCACCCTCCACACCATGAACATCACCCTTGTGGACTTCTGAACAACACCACGTGATTGTCCTCGTTGAGAAAAAAGCATAATTTCACCCTCCACACCATGAACATCACCCTTGTGGACTTCTGAACAACACCACGTGATTGTCCTCGTTGAGGAAAGAGCATCATTTCACCCACCACACCATCAACATCACCCTTGTGGACTTCTGAACAACACCACGTGATTGTCCTCGTTGAGAAAAGAGCATAATTTCACCCTCCACACCATCAACATCACCCTTGTGGCTTTCTGAACAACACCACGTGATTGTCCTTGTTAAGAAAAGAGCATAATTTCACCCTCCACACCATCAACATCACCTCTGTGGACTCCTGAACAACACCACGTGATTGTCCTCGTTGAGAAAAGAGCATAATTCCACCCTCCACACCATCAACATCACCCTTGTGGCCTTCTGATCAACACCACGTGATTGTCCTCGTTGAGAAAAGAGCCTAATTTCACCCTCCACACCAACAACATCACCCTTGTGGACTTCTGAACAACATCACGTGATTGTCCTCGTTGAGAAAAGAGCATAATTCAACCCTCCACACCATCAACATCACCCTTGTGGACTTCTGAACAACACCACGTGATTGTCCTTGTTAAGAAAAGAGCATAATTTCACCCTCCACACCATCAACATCACCTCTGTGGACTCCTGAACAACACCACGTGATTGTCCTCGTTGAGAAAAGAGCATAATTCCACCCTCCACACCATCAACATCACCCTTGTGGACTCCTGAACAACACCACGTGATTGTCCTCGTTGAGAAAAGAGGCTTATTTCACCCTCCACACCAACAACATCACCCTTGTGGACTTCTGAACAACATCACGTGATTGTCCTCGTTGAGAAAAGAGCATAATTCCACCCTCCAGACCATCAACATCACCCTTGTAGACTTCTGAACAACACCACGTGATTGTCCTCGTTGAGAAAAGAGAATAATTTAACCCTCCACACCATCAACATCACCCTTGTGGACTCCTGAACAACACCACGTGATTGTCCTCGTTGAGAAAAGAGCATAATTCCACCCTCCACACCATCAACATCACCCTTGTGGACTTCTGAACAACACCACGTGATTGTCCTCGTTAAGAAAAGAGCATAATTTAACCCTCCACACCATCAACATCACCCTTGTGGACTCCTGAACAACACCACGTGATTGTCCTCGTTGAGAAAAGAGCATAATTTCACCCTCCACACCATCAACATCACCCTTGTGGCCTTCTGATCAACACCACGTGATTGTCCTCGTTGAGAAAAGAGCATAATTCAACCCTCCACACCATCAACATCACCCTTGTGGATTTCTGAACAACACCACGTGATTGTCCTCGTTGAGGAAAGAGCATAATTTCACCCTCCACACCATCAACATCACCCTTGTAGACTTCTGAACAACACCACGTGATTGTCCTCGTTGAGAAAAGAGCATAATTTCACCCTCCACACCATCAACATCACCCTTGTGGCCTTCTGAATAACACCACGTGATTGTCTCCTTTGAGAAAAGAGCCTAATTTCACCCTCCACACCATCAACATCGAACTTGTGGACCCCTGAACAACACCACGTGATTGTCCTCGTTGAGAAAAAAGCATAATTTCACCCTCCACACCATCAACATCACCCATGTGGACTTCTGAACAACACCACGTGATTGTCCTCGTTGAGAAAGAAGCATAATTTCCCCCTCCACACCTTCAACATCAAACTTGTGGACTCCTGAACAACACCACGTGATTATCTCCTATGAGAAAAGAGCATAATTTCACCCTCCACACCATCAACATCACCCTTGTGGACTTCTGAACAACACCACGTGGTTGTCCTCGTTGAGAAAAGAGCATGATTCCACCCTCCACAGCATCAACATCACCCTTGTGGCCTTCTGAACAACACACGTGATTGTCCTCGTTGAGAAAAGAGCATGATTTCACCCTCCACACCATCAACATCACCCTTGTGGCCTTCTGAACAACACACGTGATTGTCCTCGTTGAGAAAAGAGCATGATTTCACCCTCCACACCATCAACATCACCTCTGTGAACTTCTGAACAACACCACGTGATTGTCCTCGTTGAGAAAAGAGCATAATTTCACCCTCCACACCATCAACATCACCCTTGTGGACTTCTGAACAACACCACGTGATTGTCCTCGTTGAGAAAAGAGCATAATTTCACCCTCCACACCATCAACATCACCCTTGTGGACTTCTGAACAACACCACGTGATTGTCCTCGTTGAGAAAAGAGCATAATTTCACCCTCCACAGCATCAACATCACCCTTGTGGCCTTCTGAACAACACACGTGATTGTCCTCGTTGAGAAAAGAGCATGATTTCACCCTCCACACCATCAACATCACCCTTGTGGACTTCTGACCAACACCACGTGATTGTCCTTGTTATGAAAAGAGCATAATTTCACCCTCCACACCATCAACATCACCTTTGTGGACTCCTGAACAACACCACGTGATTGTCTCCTTTGAGAAAAAAGCATAATTCCACCCTCCACACCATCAACATCACCCTTGTGGCTTTCTGATCAACACCACGTGATTGTCCTCGTTGAGAAAAGAGCATAATTTCACCCTCCACACCATCAACATCACACTTGTGGACTCCTGAACAACACCACGTGAATGTCCTCGTTGAGAAAAGAGCATAATTTCACCCTCCACACCATCAACATCACCCTTGTGGACATCTGAACAACACCACGTGATTGTCCTCGTTGAGAAAAGAGCATAATTTCACCCTCCACACCATGAACATCTCCCTTGTGGACTTCTGAACAACACCACGTGTTTGTCCCCGTTGAGAAAAGAGCATAATTCACCCTCCACACCATCAACATCACCCTGGTGGACTTTTGAACAACACCACTTGATTGTCCTCGTTGAGAAGAGAGCATAATTTCACCCTCCACACCATGAACATCACCCTTGTGGACTTCTGAACAACACCACGTGATTGTCCTCGTTGAAAAAAAAGCATAATTTCACCCTCCACACCATGAACATCACCCTTGTGGACTTCTGAACAACACCACGTGATTGTCCTCGTTGAGGAAAGAGCATCATTTCACCCACCACACCATCAACATCACCCTTGTGGACTTCTGAACAACACCACGTGATTGTCCTCGTTGAGAAAAGAGCATAATTTCACCCTCCACACCATCAACATCACCCTTGTGGCTTTCTGAACAACACCACGTGATTGTCCTTGTTAAGAAAAGAGCATAATTTCACCCTCCACACCATCAACATCACCTCTGTGGACTCCTGAACAACACCACGTGATTGTCCTCGTTGAGAAAAGAGCATAATTCCACCCTCCACACCATCAACATCACCCTTGTGGCCTTCTGATCAACACCACGTGATTGTCCTCGTTGAGAAAAGAGCCTAATTTCACCGTCCACACCAACAACATCACCCTTGTGGACTTCTGAACAACATCACGTGATTGTCCTCGTTGAGAAAAGAGCATAATTCAACCCTCCACACCATCAACATCACCCTTGTGGACTTCTGAACAACACCACGTGATTGTCCTTGTTAAGAAAAGAGCATAATTTCACCCTCCACACCATCAACATCACCTCTGTGGACTCCTGAACAACACCACGTGATTGTCCTCGTTGAGAAAAGAGCATAATTCCACCCTCCACACCATCAACATCACCCTTGTGGACTCCTGAACAACACCACGTGATTGTCCTCGTTGAGAAAAGAGGCTTATTTCACCCTCCACACCAACAACATCACCCTTGTGGACTTCTGAACAACATCACGTGATTGTCCTCGTTGAGAAAAGAGCATAATTCCACCCTCCAGACCATCAACATCACCCTTGTAGACTTCTGAACAACACCACGTGATTGACCTCGTTGAGAAAAGAGAATAATTTAACCCTCCACACCATCAACATCACCCTTGTGGACTCCTGAACAACACCACGTGATTGTCCTCGTTGAGAAAAGAGCATAATTCCACCCTCCACACCATCAACATCACCCTTGTGGACTTCTGAACAACACCACGTGATTGTCCTCGTTAAGAAAAGAGCATAATTTAACCCTCCACACCATCAACATCACCCTTGTGGACTCCTGAACAACACCACGTGATTGTCCTCGTTGAGAAAAGAGCATAATTCCACCCTCCACACCATCAACATCACCCTTGTGGCCTTCTGATCAACACCACGTGATTGTCCTCGTTGAGAAAAGAGCATAATTCAACCCTCCACACCATCAACATCACCCTTGTGGATTTCTGAACAACACCACGTGATTGTCCTCGTTGAGGAAAGAGCATAATTTCACCCTCCACACCATCAACATCACCCTTGTAGACTTCTGAACAACACCACGTGATTGTCCTCGTTGAGAAAAGAGCATAATTTCACCCTCCACACCATCAACATCACCCTTGTGGCCTTCTGAATAACACCACGTGATTGTCTCCTTTGAGAAAAGAGCCTAATTTCACCCTCCACACCATCAACATCGAACTTGTGGACCCCTGAACAACACCACGTGATTGTCCTCGTTGAGAAAAAAGCATAATTTCACCCTCCACACCATCAACATCACCCATGTGGACTTCTGAACAACACCACGTGATTGTCCTCGTTGAGAAAGAAGCATAATTTCCCCCTCCACACCTTCAACATCAAACTTGTGGACTCCTGAACAACACCACGTGATTATCTCCTATGAGAAAAGAGCATAATTTCACCCTCCACACCATCAACATCACCCTTGTGGACTTCTGAACAACACCACGTGGTTGTCCTCATTGAGAAAAGAGCATGATTCCACCCTCCACAGCATCAACATCACCCTTGTGGCCTTCTGAACAACACACGTGATTGTCCTCGTTGAGAAAAGAGCATGATTTCACCCTCCACACCATCAACATCACCCTTGTGGCCTTCTGAACAACACACGTGATTGTCCTCGTTGAGAAAAGAGCATGATTTCACCCTCCACACCATCAACATCACCTCTGTGAACTTCTGAACAACACCACGTGATTGTCCTCGTTGAGAAAAGAGCATAATTTCACCCTCCACACCATCAACATCACCCTTGTGGACTTCTGAACAACACCACGTGATTGTCCTCGTTGAGAAAAGAGCATAATTTCACCCTCCACACCATCAACATCACCCTTGTGGACTTCTGAACAACACCACGTGATTGTCCTCGTTGAGAAAAGAGCATAATTTCACCCTCCACAGCATCAACATCACCCTTGTGGCCTTCTGAACAACACACGTGATTGTCCTCGTTGAGAAAAGAGCATGATTTCACCCTCCACACCATCAACATCACCCTTGTGGACTTCTGAACAACACCACGTGATTGTCCTCGTTGAGAAAAGAGCATAATTTCACCCTCCACAGCATCAACATCACCCTTGTGGCCTTCTGAACAACACACGTGATTGTCCTCGTTGAGAAAAGAGCATAATTTCACCCTCCACACCATCAACATCACCCTTGTGGACTTCTGAACAACACCACGTGATTGTCCTCGTTGAGAAAAGAGCATAATTTCACCCTCCACACCATCAACATCACCCTTGTGGACTTCTGAACAACACCACGTGATTGTCCTCGTTGAGAAAAGAGCATGATTTCACCCTCCACACCATCAACATCACCCTTGTGGCCTTCTGAACAACACACGTGATTGTCCTCGTTGAGAAAAGAGCATGATTTCACCCTCCACACCATCAACATCACCCTTGTGGACTTCTGAACAACACCACGTGATTGTCCTCGTTGAGAAAAGAGCATAATTTCACCCTCCACAGCATCAACATCACCCTTGTGGCCTTCTGAACAACACACGTGATTGTCCTCGTTGAGAAAAGAGCATAATTTCACCCTCCACACCATCAACATCACCCTTGTGGACTTCTGAACAACACCACGTGATTGTCCTCGTTGAGAAAAGAGCATAATTTCACCCTCCACACCATCAACATCACCCTTGTGGACTTCTGAACAACACCACGTGATTGTCCTCGTTGAGAAAAGAGCATAATTTCACCCTCCACACCATCAACATCACCCTTGTGGACTTCTGAACAACACCACGTGATTGTCCTCGTTGAGAAAAGAGCATAATTTCACCCTCCACAGCATCAACATCACCCTTGTGGCCTTCTGAACAACACACGTGATTGTCCTCGTTGAGAAAAGAGCATGATTTCACCCTCCACACCATCAACATCACCCTTGTGGACTTCTGAACAACACCACGTGATTGTCCTCGTTGAGAAAAGAGCATAATTTCACCCTCCACAGCATCAACATCACCCTTGTGGCCTTCTGAACAACACACGTGATCGTCCTCGTTGAGAAAAGAGCATAATTTCACCCTCCACACCATCAACATCACCCTTGTGGACTTCTGAACAACACCACGTGATTGTCCTCGTTGAGAAAAGAGCATAATTTCACCCTCCACACCATCAACATCACCCTTGTGGACTTCTGAACAACACCACGTGATTGTCCTCGTTGAGAAAAGAGCATGATTTCACCCTCCACACCATCAACATCACCCTTGTGGCCTTCTGAACAACACACGTGATTGTCCTCGTTGAGAAAAGAGCATGATTTCACCCTCCACACCATCAACATCACCCTTGTGGACTTCTGAACAACACCACGTGATTGTCCTCGTTGAGAAAAGAGCATAATTTCACCCTCCACAGCATCAACATCACCCTTGTGGCCTTCTGAACAACACACGTGATTGTCCTCGTTGAGAAAAGAGCATAATTTCACCCTCCACACCATCAACATCACCCTTGTGGACTTCTGAACAACACCACGTGATTGTCCTCGTTGAGAAAAGAGCATAATTTCACCCTCCACACCATCAACATCACCCTTGTGGACTTCTGAACAACACCACGTGATTGTCCTCGTTGAGAAAAGAGCATGATTTCACCCTCCACACCATCAACATCACCCTTGTGGCCTTCTGAACAACACACGTGATTGTCCTCGTTGAGAAAAGAGCATAATTTCACCCTCCACACCATCAACATCACCCTTGTGGACTTCTGAACAACACCACGTGATTGTCCTCGTTGAGAAAAGAGCATAATTTCACCCTCCACACCATCAACATCACCTCTGTGAACTCCTGAACAACACCACGTGATTGTCCTCGTTGAGAAAAGAGCATAATTTCACCCTCCACACCATCAACATCACCCTTGTGGCCTTCTGAACAACACCACGTGGTTGTCCTCGTTGAGAAAAGAGCATAATTTCACCCTCCACACCATCAACATCACCCTTGTGGCCTTCTGAACAACACCACGTGATTGTCCTCGTTGAGAAAAGAGCATAATTTCACCCTCCACACCCTCAACATCACCCTTGTGGCCTTCTGAACAACACACGTGATTGTCCTCGTTGAGAAAAGAGCATGATTTCACCCTCCACACCATCAACATCACCTCTGTGAACTTCTGAACAACACCACGTGATTGTCCTCGTTGAGAAAAGAGCATAATTTCAACCTCCACACCATCAACATCACCCTTGTGGCCTTCTGAACAACACCACGTGATTGTCCTCGTTGAGAAAAAAGCATAATTTCACCCTCCACACCATCAACATCACCCTTGTGGCCTTCTGAACAACACCACGTGATTGTCCTCGTTGAGAATAGAGCCTGACTTCACCCTCCACACCATCAACATCACCCTTGTGGCCTTCTGAACAACACCACGTGATTGTCCTCGTTGAGAAAAGAGCATAATTTCACCCTCCACACCATCAACATCACCCTTGTGGCCTTCTGAACAACACACGTGATTGTCCTGGTTGAGAGAAGAGCATAATTTCACCCTCCACACCATCAACATCACCCTTGTGGCCTTCTGAACAACACCACGTGATTGTCCTCGTTGAGAAAAGAGCATGATTCCACCCTCCACACCATCAACATCACACTTGTGGCCTTCTGAACAACACCACGTGATTGTCCTCGTTGAGTAATGAGCCGATTTCACCCTCCACACCATCAACATCACCCTTGTGGACTCCTGAACAACACCACGTGATTGTCCTCGATGAGAAAAGAGCATAATTTCACCCTCCACACCATCAACATCACCCTTGTGGCCTTCTGAACAACACACGTGATTGTCCTGGTTGAGAGAAGAGCATAATTTCACCCTCCACACCATCAACATCACCCTTGTGGCCTTCTGAACAACACACGTGGTTGTCCTCGTTGAGGAAAGAGCATAATTTCACCCTCCACACCATCAACATCACCCTTGTGGCCTTCTGAGCAACACCACGTGATTGTCCTCGTTGAGTAATGAGCCGATTTCACCCTCCACACCATCAACATCACCCTTGTGGCCTTCTGAACAACACCACGTGATTGTCCTCGTTGAGTAATGAGCCGATTTCATCCTCCACACCATCAACATCACCCTTGTGGCCTTCTGAACAACACCACGTGATTGTCCTCGTTGAGTAATGAGCCGATTTCATCCTCCACATCATCAACATCACCCTTGTGGCCTTCTGAACAACACCACGTGATTGTCCTCGTTGAGGAAAGAGCATAATTTCACCCTCCACACCATCAACATCACACTTGTGGCCTTCTGAACAACACCACGTGATTGTCCTCGTTGAGTAATGAGCCGATTTCACCCTCCACACCATCAACATCACCCTTGTGGCCTTCTGAACAACACCACGTGGTTGTCCTCGTTGAGTAATGAGCCGATTTCATCCTCCACATCATCAACATCACCCTTGTGGCCTTCTGAACAACACCACGTGATTGTCCTCGTTGAGGAAAGAGCATAATTTCACCCTCCACACCATCAACATCACACTTGTGGCCTTCTGAACAACACCACGTGATTGTCCTCGTTGAGTAATGAGCCGATTTCACCCTCCACACCATCAACATCACCCTTGTGGACTTCTGAACAACACAACGTGATTGTCCTTGTTGAGAAAAGAGCATGATTTCACCCTCCACACCATCAACATCACCCTTGTGGACTTCTGAACAACAACACGTGATTGTCCTCGTTGAGTAATGAGCCGATTTCACCCTCCACACCATCAACATCACCCTTGTGGCCTTCTGAACAACACCACGTGATTGTCCTCGTTGAGAAAAGAGCATAATTTCATCCTCCACACCATCAACATCACCCTTGTGGCCTTCTGAACAACACCACGTGATTGTCCTCGTTGAGTAATGAGCCGATTTCACCCTCCACATCATCAACATCACACTTGTGGCCTTCTGAACAACACCACGTGATTGTCCTCGTTGAGGAAAGAGCATAATTTCACCCTCCACACCATCAACATCACCCTTGTGACCTTCTGAACAACACCACGTGATTGTCCTCGTTGAGTAATGAGCCGATTTCACCCTCCACACCATCAACATCACCCTTGTGGCCTTCTGAACAACACCACGTGATTGTCCTCGTTGAGAAAAGAGTATAATTTCACCCTCCACACCATCAACATCACCCTTGTGGCCTTCTGAACAACACCACGTGATTGTCCTCGTTGAGTAATGAGCCGATTTCACCCTCCACACCATCAACATCACCCTTGTGACCTTCTGAACAACACCACGTGATTGTCCTCGTTGAGAAAAGAGCATAATTTCACCCTCCACACCATCAACATCACCCTTGTGGCCTTCTGAACAACACCACGTGATTGTCCTCGTTGAGAAAAGAGCATAATTTCACCCTCCACACCATCAACATCACACTTGTGGCCTTCTGAACAACACCACGTGATTGTCCTCGTTGAGTAATGAGCCGATTTCATCCTCCACATCATCAACATCACCCTTGTGGCCTTCTGAACAACACCACGTGATTGTCCTCGTTGAGGAAAGAGCATAATTTCACCCTCCACACCATCAACATCACCCTTGTGACCTTCTGAACAACACCACGTGATTGTCCTCGTTGAGTAATGAGCCGATTTCACCCTCCACACCATCAACATCACCCTTGTGGCCTTCTGAACAACACCACGTGATTGTCCTCGTTGAGAAAAGAGTATAATTTCACCCTCCACACCATCAACATCACCCTTGTGGCCTTCTGAACAACACCACGTGATTGTCCTCGTTGAGTAATGAGCCGATTTCACCCTCCACACCATCAACATCACCCTTGTGGCCTTCTGAACAACACCACGTGATTGTCCTCGTTGAGGAAAGAGCATAATTTCACCCTCCACACCATCAACATCACCCTTGTGACCTTCTGAACAACACCACGTGATTGTCCTCGTTGAGGAAAGAGCATAATTTCACCCTCCACACCATCAACATCACCCTTGTGGCCTTCTGAACAACACCACGTGATTGTCCTCGTTGAGGAAAGAGCATAATTTCACCCTCCACACCATCAACATCACCCTTGTGACCTTCTGAACAACACCACGTGATTGTCCTCGTTGAGGAAAGAGCATAATTTCACCCTCCACACCATCAACATCACCCTTGTGGCCTTCTGAACAACACCACGTGATTGTCCTCGTTGAGGAAAGAGCATAATTTCACCCTCCACACCATCAACATCACCCTTGTGACCTTCTGAACAACACCACGTGATTGTCCTCGTTGAGTAATGAGCCGATTTCACCCTCCACACCATCAACATCACCCTTGTGGCCTTCTGAACAACACCACGTGATTGTCCTCGTTGAGAAAAGAGTATAATTTCACCCTCCACACCATCAACATCACCCTTGTGGCCTTCTGAACAACACCACGTGATTGTCCTCGTTGAGTAATGAGCCGATTTCACCCTCCACACCATCAACATCACCCTTGTGACCTTCTGAACAACACCACGTGATTGTCCTCGTTGAGTAATGAGCCGATTTCACCCTCCACACCATCAACATCACCCTTGTGGCCTTCTGAACAACACCACGTGATTGTCCTCGTTGAGAAAAGAGCATAATTTCAGCCTCCACACCATCAACATCACCCTTGTGGCCTTCTGAACAACACCACGTGATTGTCCCCGTTGAGTAATGAGCCGATTTCATCCTCCACACCATCAACATCACCCTTGTGGCCTTCTGAACAACACCACGTGATTGTCCTCGTTGAGTAATGAGCCGATTTCATCCTCCACACCATCAACATCACCCTTGTGGACTTCTGAACAACACCACGTGATTGTCCCCGTTGAGTAATGAGCCGATTTCACCCTCCACACCATCAACATCACACTTGTGGATTTCTGAACAACACCACGTGGTTGTCCTCGTTGAGTAATGAGCCGATTTCACCCTCCACACCATCAACATCACCCTTGTGGACTTCTGAACAACACCACGTGATTGTCCTCGTTGAGTAATGAGCCGATTTCATCCTCCACATCATCAACATCACCCTTGTGGCCTTCTGAACAACACCACGTGATTGTCCCCGTTGAGTAATGAGCCGATTTCATCCTCCACACCATCAACATCACACTTGTGGCCTTCTGAACAACACCACGTGATTGTCCTCGTTGAGAAAAGAGCCGATTTCATCCTCCACACCATCAACATCACCCTTGTGGCCTCCTGAACAACACCACGTGATTGTCCCCGTTGAGTAATGAGCCGATTTCATCCTCCACACCATCAACATCACCCTTGTGGCCTTCTGAACAACACCACGTGATTGTCCTCGTTGAGTAATGAGCCGATTTCATCCTCCACACCATCAACATCACACTTGTGGATTTCTGAACAACACCACGTGGTTGTCCTCGTTGAGTAATGAGCCGATTTCACCTTCCACACCATCAACATCACCCTTGTGGCCTTCTGAACAACACCACGTGATTGTCCTCGTTGAGAAAAGAGCCGATTTCATCCTCCACACCATCAACATCACCCTTGTGGCCTCCTGAACAACACCAAGTGATTGTCCCCGTTGAGTAATGAGCCGATTTCATCCTCCACACCATCAACATCACCCTTGTGGCCTCCTGAACAACACCACGTGATTGTCCCCGTTGAGTAATGAGCCGATTTCATCCTCCACACCATCAACATCACCCTTGTGGCCTTCTGAACAACACCACGTGATTGTCCTCGTTGAGTAATGAGCCGATTTCATCCTCCACACCATCAACATCACCCTTGTGGCCTTCTGAACAACACCACGTGATTGTCCTCGTTGAGTAATGAGCCGATTTCATCCTCCACACCATCAACATCACCCTTGTGGCCTTCTGAACAACACCACGTGATTGTCCTCGTTGAGTAATGAGCCGATTTCATCCTCCACACCATCAACATCACCCTTGTGGCCTTCTGAACAACACCACGTGATTGTCCTCGTTGAGTAATGAGCCGATTTCATCCTCCACACCATCAACATCACCCTTGTGGATTTCTGAACAACACCACGTGGTTGTCCTCGTTGAGTAATGAGCCGATTTCACCTTCCACACCATCAACATCACCCTTGTGGCCTTCTGAACAACACCACGTGATTGTCCTCGTTGAGTAATGAGCCGATTTCATCCTCCACACCATCAACATCACACTTGTGGCCTTCTGAACAACACCACGTGATTGTCCTCGTTGAGTAATGAGCCGATTTCACCCTCCACACCATCAACATCACCCTTGTGGCCTTCTGAACAACACCACGTGATTGTCCTCGTTGAGTAATGAGCCGATTTCATCCTCCACACCATCAACATCACACTTGTGGATTTCTGAACAACACCACGTGGTTGTCCTCGTTGAGTAATGAGCCGATTTCACCTTCCACACCATCAACATCACCCTTGTGGCCTTCTGAACAACACCACGTGATTGTCCTCGTTGAGAAAAGAGCATAATTTCACCCTCCACACCATCAACATCACCCTTGTGGACTTCTGAACAACACCACGTGATTGTCCCCGTTGAGTAATGAGCCGATTTCATCCTCCACACCATCAACATCACCCTTGTGGCCTTCTGAACAACACCACGTGATTGTCCTCGTTGAGTAATGAGCCGATTTCATCCTCCACACCATCAACATCACACTTGTGGATTTCTGAACAACACCACGTGATTGTCCTCGTTGAGAAAAGAGCATAATTCCATCCTCCACACCATCAACATCTCCCTTGTGGACTTCTGAACAACACCACGTGATTGTCCTCGTTGAGAAAAGAGCATAATTTCACCCTCCACACCATCAACATCACCCTTGTGGCCTTCTGAACAACACCACGTGATTGTCCTCGTTGAGTAATGAGCCGATTTCACCCTCCACACCATGAACATCACCCTTGTGGACTCCTGAACAACACCACGTGATTGTCCCCGTTGAGTAATGAGCCGATTTCATCCTCCACACCATCAACATCACCCTTGTGGCCTTCTGAACAACACCACGTGATTGTCCTCGTTGAGAAAAGAGCCGATTTCACCCTCCACACCATCAACATCACCCTTGTGGCCTTCTGAACAACACCACGTGATTGTCCCCGTTGAGTAATGAGCCGATTTCATCCTCCACACCATCAACATCACCCTTGTGGCCTTCTGAACAACACCACGTGATTGTCCTCGTTGAGTAATGAGCCGATTTCATCCTCCACACCATCAACATCACACTTGTGGATTTCTGAACAACACCACGTGGTTGTCCTCGTTGAGTAATGAGCCGATTTCACCCTCCACACCATGAACATCACCCTTGTGGACTCCTGAACAACACCACGTGATTGTCCTCGTTGAGTAATGAGCCGATTTCATCCTCCACACCATCAACATCACCCTTGTGGACTTCTGAACAACACCACGTGATTGTCCTCGTTGAGTAATGAGCCGATTTCACCCTCCACACCATGAACATCACCCTTGTGGACTTCTGAACAACACCACGTGATTGTCCTCGTTGAGTAATGAGCCGATTTCATCCTCCACACCATCAACATCACACTTGTGGCCTTCTGAACAACACCACGTGATTGTCCTCGTTGAGAAAAGAGCATAATTTCACCCTCCACACCATCAACATCACCCTTGTGGCCTTCTGAACAACACCACGTGATTGTCCTCGTTGAGTAATGAGCCGATTTCATCCTCCACACCATCAACATCACACTTGTGGCCTTCTGAACAACACCACGTGATTGTCCTCGTTGAGTAATGAGCCGATTTCACCCTCCACACCATGAACATCACCCTTGTGGCCTTCTGAACAACACCACGTGATTGTCCTCGTTGAGAAAAGAGCATAATTTCACCCTCCACACCATCAACATCACCCTTGTGGCCTTCTGAACAACACCACGTGATTGTCCCCGTTGAGTAATGAGCCGATTTCATCCTCCCCACCATCAACATCACCCTTGTGGCCTTCTGAACAACACCACGTGATTGTCCTCGTTGAGTAATGAGCCGATTTCATCCTCCACACCATCAACATCACCCTTGTGGCCTTCTGAACAACACCACGTGATTGTCCTCGTTGAGAAAAGAGCATAATTTCATCCTCCACACCATCAACATCACCCTTGTGGCCTTCTGAACAACACCACGTGATTGTCCCCGTTGAGTAATGAGCCGATTTCATCCTCCACACCATCAACATCACCCTTGTGGCCTTCTGAACAACACCACGTGATTGTCCTCGTTGAGTAATGAGCCGATTTCACCCTCCACACCATCAACATCACCCTTGTGGACTTCTGAACAACACCACGTGATTGTCCTCGTTGAGTAATGAGCCGATTTCATCCTCCACATCATCAACATCACCCTTGTGGACTTCTGAACAACACCACGTGATTGTCCTCGTTGAGTAATGAGCCGATTTCATCCTCCACACCATCAACATCACCCTTGTGGCCTTCTGAACAACACCACGTGATTGTCCTCGTTGAGTAATGAGCCGATTTCATCCTCCACACCATCAACATCACACTTGTGGCCTTCTGAACAACACCACGTGATTGTCCTCGTTGAGAAAAGAGCATAATTTCACCCTCCACACGATCAACATCACCCTTGTGGCCTTCTGAACAACACCACGTGATTGTCCTCGTTGAGTAATGAGCCGATTTCATCCTCCACACCATCAACATCACACTTGTGGCCTTCTGAACAACACCACGTGATTGTCCTCGTTGAGTAATGAGCCGATTTCACCCTCCACACCATGAACATCACCCTTGTGGCCTTCTGAACAACACCACGTGATTGTCCTCGTTGAGAAAAGAGCATAATTTCACCCTCCACACCATCAACATCACCCTTGTGGCCTTCTGAACAACACCACGTGATTGTCCCCGTTGAGTAATGAGCCGATTTCATCCTCCACACCATCAACATCACCCTTGTGGCCTTCTGAACAACACCACGTGATTGTCCTCGTTGAGTAATGAGCCGATTTCATCCTCCACACCATCAACATCACCCTTGTGGCCTTCTGAACAACACCACGTGATTGTCCTCGTTGAGTAATGAGCCGATTTCATCCTCCACAACATCAACATCACACTTGTGGCCTTCTGAACAACACCACGTGATTGTCCTCGTTGAGTAATGAGCCGATTTCACCCTCCACACCATCAACATCACCCTTGTGGACTTCTGAACAACACCACGTGATTGTCCTTGTTGAGTAATGAGCATAATTTCACCCTCCACACCATCAACATCACACTTGTGGCCTTCTGAACAACACCACGTGATTGTCCTCGTTGAGTAATGAGCCGATTTCAGCCTCCACACCATCAACATCACCCTTGTGGCCTTCTGAACAACACCACGTGATTGTCCTCGTTGAGTAATGAGCCGATTTCATCCTCCACACCATCAACATCACACTTGTGGATTTCTGAACAACACCACGTGGTTGTCCTCGTTGAGTAATGAGCCGATTTCACCCTCCACACCATCAACATCACACTTGTGGCCTTCTGAACAACACCACGTGATTGTCCTCGTTGAGAAAAGAGCATAATTTCACCCTCCACACCATCAACATCACCCTTGTGGCCTTCTGAACAACACCACGTGGTTGTCCTCGTTGAGTAATGAGCCGATTTCATCCTCCACACCATCAACATCACCCTTGTGGCCTTCTGAACAACACCACGTGATTGTCCTTGTTGAGAAAAGAGCATAATTTCACCCTCCACACCATCAACATCAACCTTGTGGCCTTCTGAACAACACCACGTGATTGTCCTCGTTGAGAAAAGAGCATAATTTCACCCTCCACACCATCAACATCACCCTTGTGGCCTTCTGAACAACACCACGTGATTGTCCTTGTTGAGAAAAGAGCATAATTTCTCCCTCCACACCATCAACATCACCCTTGTGGCCTTCTGAACAACACCACGTGATTGTCCTTGTTGAGAAAAGAGCATAATTTCACCCTCCACACCATCAACATCACCCTTGTGGCCTTCTGAACAACACCACGTGATTGTCCTTGTTGAGAAAAGAGCATAATTTCTCCCTCCACACCATCAACATCACCCTTGTGGACTTCTGAACAACACCACGTGATTGTCCCCGTTGAGTAATGAGCCGATTTCATCCTCCACACCATCAACATCACCCTTGTGGCCTTCTGAACAACACCACGTGATTGTCCTCGTTGAGTAATGAGCCGATTTCATCCTCCACACCATCAACATCACCCTTGTGGCCTTCTGAACAACACCACGTGATTGTCCTTGTTGAGTAATGAGCCGATTTCACCCTCCACACCATCAACATCACCCTTGTGGACTTCTGAACAACACCACGTGATTGTCCTCGTTGAGTAATGAGCCGATTTCACCCTCCACACCATCAACATCACCCTTGTGGCCTTCTGAACAACACCACGTGATTGTCCTCGTTGAGTAATGAGCCGATTTCACCCTCCACACCATCAACATCACCCTTGTGGCCTTCTGAACAACACCACGTGATTGTCCTCGTTGAGAAAAGAGCATAATTTCATCCTCCACACCATCAACATCACCCTTGTGGCCTTCTGAACAACACCACGTGATTGTCCTCGTTGAGAAAAGAGCATAATTTCATCCTCCACATCATCAACATCACACTTGTGGCCTTCTGAACAACACCACGTGGTTGTCCTCGTTGAGTAATGAGCCGATTCCACCCTTCACATCATCAACATCACCCTTGTGGCCTTCTGAACAACACCACGTGGTTGTCCTCGTTGAGAAAAGAGCATAATTTCATCCTCCACATCATCAACATCACACTTGTGGCCTTCTGAACAACACCACGTGATTGTCCTCGTTGAGTAATGAGCCGATTTCACCCTCCACACCATCAACATCACCCTTGTGGCCTTCTGAACAACACCACGTGATAGTCCTCGTTGAGAAAAGAGCATGATTTCACCCTCCACACCATCAACATCACCCTTGTGGCCTTCTGAACAACACCACGTGGTTGTCCTCGTTGAGAAAAGAGCATAATTTCATCCTCCACATCATCAACATCACCCTTGTGGACTTCTGAACAACACCACGTGGTTGTCCTCGTTGAGAAAAGAGCATAATTTCATCCTCCACATCATCAACATCACACTTGTGGCCTTCTGAACAACACCACGTGGTTGTCCTCGTTGAGTAATGAGCCGATTTCACCCTCCACACCATCAACATCACCCTTGTGGACTTCTGAACAACACCACGTGATTGTCCTTGTTGAGAAAAGATCATAATTTCACCCTCCACACCATCAACATCACCCTTGTGGACTTCTGAACAACACCACGTGATTGTCCTCGTTGAGAAAAGAGCATAATTTCACCCTCCACACCATCAACATCACCCTTGTGGCCTTCTGAACAACACCACTTGATTGTCCTCGTTGAGAAAAGAGCATAATTTCACCCTCCACACCATCAACATCACCCTTGTGGCCTTCTGAACAACACCACGTGATTGTCCCCGTTGAGAAAAGAGCATAATAGCACCCTCCACACCATGAACATCACCCTTGTGGACTTCTGAACAACACCACGTGATTGTCCTCGTTGAGAAAAGAGCCTGACTTCACCCTCCACACCATAACCATCACCCTTGTGGCCTTCTGAACAACACCACGTGATTGTCCTCGTTGAGAAAAGAGCCTAATTTCACCCTCCACACCATCAACATCACACTTGTGGCCTTCTGAACAACACCACGTGATTGTCCTCGTTGAGAAAAGAGCATAATACCACCCTCCACACCATCAACATCACACTTGTGGCCTTCTGAACATAACCACGTGATTGTCCTCGTTGAGAAAAGAGCATAATACCACCCTCCACACCATCAACATCACCCTTGTGGCCTTCTGAACAACACCACGTGATTGTCCTCGTTGAGAAAAGAGCCTAATTTCACCCTCCACACCATCAACATCACACTTGTGGCCTTCTGAACAACACCACGTGATTGTCCTCGTTGAGAAAAGAGCCTAATTTCACCCTCCACACCATCAACATCACACTTGTGGCCTTCTGAACAACACCACGTGATTGTCCTCGTTGAGAAAAGAGCATAATACCACCCTCCACACCATCAACATCACACTTGTGGCCTTCTGAACATAACCACGTGATTGTCCTCGTTGAGAAAAGAGCATAATACCACCCTCCACACCATCAACATCACCCTTGTGGACTTCTGAACAACACCACGTGATTGTGCTCGTTGAGAAAAGAGTATAATTTCACCCTCCACACCAACAACATCACCCTTGTGGCCTTCTGAACAACACCACGTGATTGTCCTCGTTGAGAAAAGAGCATGACTTCACCCTCCACACCATCAACATCACCCTTGTGGCCTTCTGAACAACACCACGTGATTGTGCTCGTTGAGAAAAGAGTATAATTTCACCCTCCACACCAACAACATCACCCTTGTGGCCTTCTGAACAACACCACGTGATTGTCCTCGTTGAGAAAAGAGCATAATACCACCCTCCACACCATCAACATCATCTTGTGGCCTTCTGAACAACACCACGTGATTGTCCTCGTTGAGAAAAGAGCATAATTTCACCCTCCACACCATGAACATCACCCTTGTGGCCTTCTGAACAACACCACGTGATTGTCCTCGTTGAGAAAAGAGCATAATACCACCCTCCACACCATCAACATCATCTTGTGGCCTTCTGAACAACACCACGTGATTGTCCTCCTTGAGAAAAGAGCATGACTTCACCCTCCACACCATCAACATCACCCTTGTGGCCTTCTGAACAACACCACGTGATTGTCCTCGTTGAGAAAAGAGCCTAATTTCACCCTCCACACCATCAACATCACACTTGTGGCCTTCTGAACAACACCACGTGATTGTCCTCGTTGAGAAAAGAGCATAATACCACCCTCCACACCATCAACATCACACTTGTGGCCTTCTGAACATAACCACGTGATTGTCCTCGTTGAGAAAAGAGCATAATACCACCCTCCACACCATCAACATCACACTTGTGGCCTTCTGAACAACACCACGTGATTGTCCTCGTTGAGAAAAGAGCCTAATTTCACCCTCCACACCATCAACATCACACTTGTGGCCTTCTGAACAACACCACGTGATTGTCCTCGTTGAGAAAAGAGCATAATACCACCCTCCACACCATCAACATCACACTTGTGGCCTTCTGAACATAACCACGTGATTGTCCTCGTTGAGAAAAGAGCATAATACCACCCTCCACACCATCAACATCACACTTGTGGCCTTCTGAACAACACCACGTGATTGTCCTCGTTGAGGAAAGAGCATAATTTCACCCTCCACACCATCAACATCACCCTTGTGGCCTTCTGAACAACACCACGTGATTGTCCTCGTTGAGAAAAGAGCATAATTTCACCCTCCACACCATCAACATCACACTTGTGGCCTTCTGAACAACACCACGTGATTGTCCTCGTTGAGAAAAGAGCATAATACCACCCTCCACACCATCAACATCACCCTTGTGGCCTTCTGATCAACACCACGTGATTGTCCTCGTTGAGAAAAGAGCATGATTTCACCCTCCACACCATCAACATCACCCTTGTGGACTTCTGAACAACACCACGTGATTGTCCTCGTTGAGAAAAGAGCATAATTTCACCCTCCACACCATCTTCATCACACTTGTGGACTTCTGAACAACACCACGTGATTGTCCTCGTTGAGAAAAGAGCATAATTTCACCCTCCACACCATCAACATCACCCTTGTGGCCTTCTGATCAACACCACGTGATTGTCCTCGTTGAGAAAAGAGCATGATTTCACCCTCCACACCATCAACATCACCCTTGTGGACTTCTGAACAACACCACGTGATTGTCCTCGTTGAGAAAAGAGCATAATTTCACCCTCCACACCATCTTCATCACCCTTGTGGACTTCTGAACAACACCACGTGATTGTCCTCGTTGAGAAAAGAGCATGATTCCACCCTCCACACCATCAACATCACCCTTGTGGCCTTCTGAACAACACCACGTGATTGTCCTCGTTGAGAAAAGAGCATAATTTCACCCTCCACACCATTAACATCACCCTTGTGGCCTTCTGATCAACACCACGTGATTGTCCTCGTTGAGAAAAGAGCATAATTTCACCCTCCACACCATCAACATCACCCTTGTGGCCTTCTGAACAACACCACGTGATTGTCCTCGTTGAGAAAAGAGCATAATTTCACCCTCCACCTCATCAACATCACCGTTGTGGCCTTCTGAACAACACCACGTGATTGTCCTCGTTGAGAAACAAGCATAATTTCACCCTCCACACCATCAACATCACCCTTGTGGCCTTCTGAACAACACACGTGATTGTCCTCGTTGAGAAAAGAGCATAATTTCACCCTCCACACCATCTTCATCACCCATGTGGCCTTCTGAACAACACCACGTGATTGTCCTCGTTGAGTAATGAGCATAATACCACCCTCCACACCATCAACATCACCCTTGTGGCCTTCTGATCAACACCACGTGATTGTCCTCGTTGAGAAAAGAGCATGATTTCACCCTCCACACCATCAACATCACCCTTGTGGACTTCTGAACAACACCACGTGATTGTCCTCGTTGAGAAAAGAGCATAATTTCACCCTCCACACCATCTTCATCACCCTTGTGGACTTCTGAACAACACACGTGGTTGTCCTCGTTGAGAAAAGAGCATAATTTCACCCTCCACAACATCAACATCACCCTTGTGGACTTCTGAACAACACCACGTGATTGTCCTCGTTGAGAAAAGAGCATAATTTCACCCTCCACACCATCAACATCACCCCTGTGGCCTTCTGAACAACACCACGTGATTGTCCTCGTTGAGAAAAGAGCATAATTTCACCCTCCACACCATCAACATCACCCTTGTGGCCTTCTGAACAACACCACGTGATTGTCCTCGTTGAGAAAAGAGCATAATTTCACCCTCCACACCATCAACATCACCCTTGTGGCCTTCTGAACAACACCACGTGATTGTCCTCGTTGAGAAAAGAGCATAATTTCACCCTCCACCTCATCAACATCACCGTTGTGGCCTTCTGAACAACACCACGTGATTGTCCTCGTTGAGAAAAGAGCATAATTTCACCCTCCACACCATTAACATCACCCTTGTGGCCTTCTGATCAACACCACGTGATTGTCCTCGTTGAGAAAAGAGCATAATACCACCCTCCACACCATCAACATCACCCTTGTGGCCTTCTGATCAACACCACGTGATTGTCCTCGTTGAGAAAAGAGCATGATTTCACCCTCCACACCATCAACATCACCCTTGTGGACTTCTGAACAACACCACGTGATTGTCCTCGTTGAGAAAAGAGCATAATTTCACCCTCCACACCATCTTCATCACCCTTGTGGACTTCTGAACAACACCACGTGATTGTCCTCGTTGAGAAAAGAGCATGATTCCACCCTCCACACCATCAACATCACCCTTGTGGCCTTCTGAACAACACCACGTGATTGTCCTCGTTGAGAAAAGAGCATAATTTCACCCTCCACACCATCAACATCACACCTGTGAACTTCTGAACAACACCACGTGATTGTCCTCGTTGAGAAAAGAGCATAATTTCACCCTCCACACCATCTCCATCACACTTGTGGACTTCTGAACAACACCACGTGATTGTCCTCGTTGAGAAAAGAGCATAATTTCACCCTCCACACCAACAACATCACACTTGTGGACTTCTGAACAACACCACGTGATTGTCCTCGTTGAGAAAAGAGCATAATTTCACCCTCCACACCATCAACATCACCCTTGTGGACTTCTGAACAACACCACGTGATTGTCCTCGTTGAGAAAAGAGCATAATTTCACCCTCCACACCAACAACATCACACTTGTTGGCTTCTGAACAACACCACGTGATTGTCCTCGTTGAGAGAAGAGCATATTTTCACCCTCCACACCATCTCCATCACCCTTGTGGACTTCTGAACAACACCACGTGATTGTCCTCGTTGAGAAAAGAGCATAATTTCACCCTCCACACCATCAACATCACCCTTGTGGCCTTCTGAACAACACCACGTGATTGTCCTCGTTGAGAAAAGAGCATAATTTCACCCTCCACACCATCAACATCACCCTTGTGGACTTCTGAACAACACCACGTGATTGTCCTTGTTGAGAAAAGAGCATAATTTCACCCTCCACACCATCAACATCACCCTTGTGGCCTTCTGAACAACACCACGTGATTGTCCTCGTTGAGAAAAGAGCATAATTTCACCCTCCACACCATCAACATCACCCTTGTGGACTTCTGAACAACACCACGTGATTGTCCTTGTTGAGAAAAGAGCATAATTTCACCCTCCACACCATCAACATCACCCTTGTGGACTTCTGAACAACACCACGTGATTGTCCTTGTTGAGAAAAGAGCATAATTTCACCCTCCACACCATCAACATCATCCTTGTGGACTTCTGAACAACACCACGTGATTGTCCTCGTTGAGAAAAGAGCATAATTTCACCCTCCACACCATCAACATCACCCTTGTGGACTTCTGAACAACACCACGTGATTGTCCTTGTTGAGAAAAGAGCATAATTTCACCCTCCACACCATCAACATCATCCTTGTGGACTTCTGAACAACACCACGTGATTGTCCTTGTTGAGAAAAGAGCATAATTTCACCCTCCACACCATCTCCATCACCCTTGTGGACTTCTGAACAACACCACGTGATTGTCCTCGTTGAGAAAAGAGCATAATACCACCCACCACACCATCAACATCACCCTTGTGGACTTCTGAACAACACCACGTGATTGTCCTCGTTGAGAAAAGAGCATAATACCACCCACCACACCATCTCCATCACACTTGTGGCCTTCTGAACAACACCACGTGATTGTCCTCGTTGAGAAAAGAGCATAATTTCACCCTCCACACCATATACATCACCCTTGTGGCCTTCTGAACAACACCACGTGATTGTCCTCGTTGAGAAAAGAGCATAATACCACCCACCACACCATCAACATCACCCTTGTGGACTTCTGAACAACACCACGTGATTGTCCTCGTTGAGAAAAGAGCATAATTTCATCCTCCACACCATAACCATCACACTTGTGGCCTTCTGAACAACACCACGTGATTGTCCTCGTTGAGAAAAGAGCATAATTTCACCCTCCACACCATCAACATCACCCTTGTGGCCTTCTGAACAACACCACGTGATTGTCCTCGTTGAGAAAAGAGCATAATTTCACCCTCCACACCATCAACATCACACTTGTGGACTTCTGAACAACACCACGTGATTGTCCTCGTTGAGAAAAGAGCATAATTTCACCCTCCACACCATCAACATCACACTTGTGGACTTCTGAACAACACCACGTGATTGTCCTCGTTGAGAAAAGAGCATAATTTCACCCTCCACACCATCAACATCACCCTTGTGGCCTTCTGAACAACACCACGTGATTGTCCTTGTTGAGAAAAGAGCATAATTTAACCCTCCACACCATCAACATCACCCTTGTGGACTTCTGAACAACACCACGTGATTGTCCTCGTTGAGAAAAGAGCATAATTTCACCCTCCACACCATCAACATCACCCATGTGGCCTTCTGAACAACACCACGTGATTGTCCTCGTTGAGAAAAGAGCATAATTTCACCCTCCACACCATCAACATCACCCTTGTGGCCTTCTGAACAACACCACGTGATTGTCCTCGTTGAGAAAAGAGCATAATTTCATCCTCCACACCATCAACATCACCCTTGTGGCCTTCTGAACAACACCATGTGATTGTCCTCGTTGAGAAAAGAGCATAATTTCACCCTCCACACCAACAACATCACCCTTGTGGACTTCTGAACAACACCACGTGATTGTCCTCGTTGAGAAACAAGCATAATTTCACCCTCCACACCATCAACATCACCCTTGTGGCCTTCTGAACAACACACGTGATTGTCCTCGTTGAGAAAAGAGCATAATTTCACCCTCCACACCATCTCCATCACACTTGTGGCCTTCTGAACAACACCACGTGATTGTCCTCGTTGAGAAAAGAGCATGACTTCACCCTCCACACCATCAACATCACCCTTGTGGACTTCTGAACAACACCACGTGATTGTCCTCGTTGAGAAAAGAGCATAATTCCACCCTCCACACCATCAACATCACCCTTGTGCTCTTCTGAACAACACCACGTGATTGTCCTCGTTGAGAAAAGAGCATAATTTCATCCTCCACACCATCAACATCACCCTTGTGGCCTTCTGAACAACACCACGTGATTGTCCTCGTTGAGAAAAGAGCATAATTTCACCCTCCACACCATCAACATCACCCTTGTGGACTTCTGAACAACACCACGTGATTGTCCTCGTTGAGAAAAGAGCATAATTTCACCCTCCACACCATGAACATCACCCTTGTGGACTTCTGAACAACACCACGTGATTGTCCTCGTTGAGAAAAGAGCATAATTTCACCCTCCACACCATCAACATCACCCTTGTGGACTTCTGAACAACACCACGTGATTGTCCTCGTTGAGAAAAGAGCATAATTTCACCCTCCACACCATCAACATCACCCTTGTGGACTTCTGAACAACACCACGTGATTGTCCTCGTTGAGAAAAGAGCATGACTTCACCCTCCACACCATCAACATCACCCTTGTGGACTTCTGAACAACACCACGTGATTGTCCTCGTTGAGAAAAGAGCATAATTCCACCCTCCACACCATCAACATCACCCTTGTGCTCTTCTGAACAACACCACGTGATTGTCCTCGTTGAGAAAAGAGCATAATTTCATCCTCCACACCATCAACATCACCCTTGTGGCCTTCTGAACAACACCACGTGATTGTCCTCGTTGAGAAAAGAGCATAATTTCACCCTCCACACCATCAACATCACCCTTGTGGACTTCTGAACAACACCACGTGATTGTCCTCGTTGAGAAAAGAGCATAATTTCACCCTCCACACCATCAACATCACCCTTGTGGCCTTCTGAACAACACCACGTGATTGTCCTCGTTGAGAAAAGAGCATAATTTCACCCTCCACACCATCAACATCACCCTTGTGGCCTTCTGAACAACACCACGTGATTGTCCTCGTTGAGAAAAGAGCATAATTTCACCCTCCACACCATCAACATCACCCTTGTGGCCTTCTGATCAACACCACGTGATTGTCCTCGTTGAGAAAAGAGCATAATTTCACCCTCCACACCATCAACATCACCCTTGTGGCCTTCTGAACAACACACGTGATTGTCCTCGTTGAGAAAAGAGCATAATTTCACCCTCCACACCATCAACATCACCCTTGTGGCCTTCTGATCAACACCACGTGATTGTCCTCGTTGAGAAAAGAGCATAATTTCACCCTCCACACCATCAACATCACCCTTGTGGCCTTCTGATCAACACCACGTGATTGTCCTCGTTGAGAAAAGAGCATAATTTCACCCTCCACACCATCAACATCACCCTTGTGGACTTCTGAACAACACCACGTGATTGTCCTCGTTGAGAAAAGAGCATAATTTCACCCTCCACACCATCAACATCACCCTTGTGGACTTCTGAACAACACCACGTGATTGTCCTCGTTGAGAAAAGAGCATAATTTCACCCTCCACACCATCTTCATCACCCATGTGGCCTTCTGAACAACACCACGTGATTGTCCTCGTTGAGAAAAGAGCATAATTTCACCCTCCACACCATCAACATCACCCTTGTGGCCTTCTGAACAACACCACGTGATTGTCCTCGTTGAGAAAAGAGCATAATTTCACCCTCCACACCATCAACATCACACTTGTGGCCTTCTGAACATAACCACGTGATTGTCCCCGTTGAGAAAAGAGCATAATTTCACCCTCCACACCATCAACATCACCCTTGTGGCCTTCTGATCAACACCACGTGATTGTCCTCGTTGAGAAAAGAGCATAATTTCACCCTCCACACCATCAACATCACCCTTGTGGCCTTCTGATCAACACCACGTGATTGTCATCGTTGAGAAAAGAGCATAATTTCACCCTCCACACCATGAACATCACCCTTGTGGCCTTCTGAACAACACCACGTGGTTGTCCTCGTTGAGAAAAGAGCATAATTTCACCCTCCACACCATCTTCATCACCCATGTGGCCTTCTGAACAACACCACGTGATTGTCCTCGTTGAGAAAAGAGCATAATTTCACCCTCCACACCATCAACATCACCCTTGTGGACTTCTGAACAACACCACGTGATTGTCCTCGTTGAGAAAAGAGCATAATTTCACCCTCCACACCATCTCCATCACACTTGTGGACTTCTGAACAACACCACGTGATTGTCCTCGTTGAGAAAAGAGCCTAATTTCATCCTCCACACCATCAACATCACTCTTGTGGACTTCTGAACAACACCACGTGATTGTCCTCGTTGAGAAAAGAGCATAATACCACCCACCACACCATCTCCATCACCCTTGTGGACTTCTGAACAACACCACGTGATTGTCCTCGTTGAGAAAAGAGCATAATTTCACCCTCCACACCATCAACATCACCCTTGTGGCCTTCTGAACAACACCACGTGATTGTCCTCGTTGAGAAAAGAGCCTAATTTCATCCTCCACACCATCAACATCACCCTTGTGGCCTCCTGAACAACACCATGTGATTGTCCTCGTTGAGAAAAGAGCATAATTTCACCCTCCACACCAACAACATCACCCTTGTGGACTTCTGAACAACACCACGTGATTGTCCTCGTTGAGAAAAGAGCATAATTTCACCCTCCACACCATCAACATCACCCTTGTGGCCTTCTGAACAACACCACGTGATTGTCCTCGTTGAGAAAAGAGCCTAATTTCATCCTCCACACCATCAACATCACCCTTGTGGCCTCCTGAACAACACCATGTGATTGTCCTCGTTGAGAAAAGAGCATAATACCACCCACCACACCATCTCCATCACCCTTGTGGCCTTCTGAACAACACCACGTGATTGTCCTCGTTGAGAATAGAGCCTGACTTCACCCTCCACACCAACAACATCACCCTTGTGGCCTTCTGAACAACACCATGTGATTGTCCTCATTGAGAATAGAGCATAATTTCACCCTCCACACCATCAACATCACCCTTGTGGACTTCTGAACAACACCACGTGATTGTCCTTGTTAAGAAAAGAGCATAATTTAACCCTCCACACCATCAACATCACCCTTGTGGACTCCTGAACAACACCACGTGATTGTCCTCGTTGAGAAAAGAGCATAATTTATATCTCCACACCATCAACATCACCCTTGTGGACTCCTGAACAACACCACGTGATTGTCCTCGTTGAGAAAAGAGCATAATTTCACCCTCCACACCTTCAACATCACCCTTGTGGACTTCTGAACAACACAACGTGATTGTCCTCGTTGAGAAAAGAGCATAATTTCACCCTCCACACCATCAACATCAAACATGTGGACTCCTGAACAACACCACGTGATTGTCCTCGTTGAGAAAAGAGCATAATTTCACCCTCCACACCATGAACATCACCCTTGTGGACTTCTGAACAACACCACGTGTTTGTCCCTGTTGAGAAAAGAGCATAATTTCACCCTCCACACCATCAACATCACCTTTGTGGCCTTCTGAACAACACCACGTGATTGTCCTTGTTGAGAAAAGAGCATAATTTCACCCTCCACACCTTCAACATCGAATTGTGGACTCCTGAACAACACCACGTGATTGTCTCCTATGAGAAAAGAGCATAATTTCACCCTCCACACCATCAACATCACCCTTGTGGACTTCTGAACAACACCAAGTGATTGTCCTCGTTGAGAAAAGAGCATAATTTCACCCTCCACACCATTAACATCACCCTTGTGGACTCCTGAACAACACCACGTGATTGTCTCCTTTGAGAAAAGAGCATAATTTAATTCTCCACAACATCAACATCAAACTTGTGGACTCCTGAACAACACCACGTGATTGTCCTCGTTGAGAAAAGAGCATAATTTCACCCTCCACACCAACAACATCATCCTTGTGGACTTCTGAACAACATCACGTTATTGTCCTCGTTGAGAAAAGAGCATAATTCAACCCTCCACACCATCAACATCACCCTTGTGGGCTCCTGAACAACACCACGTGATTGTCCTCGTTGAGAAAAGAGCATAATTTCACCATCCACACCATCAACATCACCCTTGTGGACTTCTGAACAACACAACGTGATTGTTCTCGTTGAGAAAAGAGCATAATTTCAACCTCCACACCATCAACATCAAACATGTGGACTCCTGAACAACACCACGTGATTGTCCTCGTTGAGAAAACAGCATAATTTCACCATCCACACCATCAACATCACCCTTGTGGACTTCTGACCAACACCACGTGATTGTCCTTGTTATGAAAAGAGCATAATTTCACCCTCCACACCATCAACATCACCTTTGTGGACTCCTGAACAACACCACGTGATTGTCTCCTTTGAGAAAAGAGCATAATTTGACCCTCCACACCATCAACATCACCCTTGTGGACTTCTGAACAACACCACGTGATTGTCCTTGTTAAGAAAAGAGCATAATTCAACCCTCCACACCATCAACATCACCCTTGTGGACTCCTGAACAACACCACGTGATTGTCCTCGTTGAGAAAAAAGCATAATTCCACCCTCCACACCATCAACATCACCCTTGTGGCTTTCTGATCAACACCACGTGATTGTCCTCGTTGAGAAAAGAGCATAATTTCACCCTCCACACCATCAACATCACACTTGTGGACTCCTGAACAACACCACGTGAATGTCCTCGTTGAGAAAAGAGCATAATTCCACCCTCCACACCATCAACATCACCCTTGTGGACTTCTGAACAACACCACGTGATTGTCCTCGTTGAGAAAAGAGCATAATTTCACCCTCCACACCATGAACATCTCCCTTGTGGACTTCTGAACAACACCACGTGTTTGTCCCCGTTGAGAAAAGAGCATAATTCACCCTCCACACCATCAACATCACCCTGGTGGACTTTTGAACAACACCACTTGATTGTCCTCGTTGAGAAGAGAGCATAATTTCACCCTCCACACCATGAACATCACCCTTGTGGACTTCTGAACAACACCACGTGTTTGTCACCGTTGAGAAAAGAGCATAATTTCACCCTCCACACCATCAACATCACCCTTGTGGCCTTCTGAACAACACCACGTGATTGTCCTCGTTGAGAAAAGAGCATAATTGCAGCCTCCACACCATGAACATCACCCTTGTGGACTTCTGAACAACACCAAGTGGTTGTCCTCCTTGAGAAAAGAGCATAATTTCGACCTCCACACCATCGACATCACCCTTGTGGACTCATGAACAACACCACGTGATTGTCCTCGTTGAGAAAAGAGCCTAATTTCACCCTCCACACCAACAACATCACCCTTGTGGACTTCTGAACAACATCACGTGATTGTCCTCGTTGAGAAAAGAGCATAATTTAAACCTCCACACCATCAACATCACCCTTGTGGACTTCTGAACAACACAACGTGATTGTCCTTGTTGAGAAAAGAGCATAATTTCACCCTCCACACCATCAACATCAAACATGTGGACTCCTGAACAACACCACGTGATTGTCCTCGTTGAGAAAAGAGCATAATTTCACCATCCACACCATCAACATCACCCTTGTGGACTTCTGAACAACACCACGTGATTGTCCTTGTTACGAAAAGAGCATAATTTCACCCTCCACACCATCAACATCACCTCTGTGGACTCCTGAACAACACCACGTGATTGTTTCCTTTGAGAAAAGAGCATAATTTAACCCTCCACACCATCAACATCACCCTTGTGGACTTCTGAACAACACCACGTGATTGTCCTTGTTAAGAAAAAAGCATAATTTAACCCTCCACACCATCAACATCACCCTTGTGGACTCCCGAACAACACCACGTGATTGTCCTCGTTGAGAAAAGAGCATAATTCCACCCTCCACACCATCAACATCACCCTTGTGGCCTTCTGATCAACACCACGTGATTGTCCTCGTTGAGAAAAGAGCATAATTTCACCCTCCACACCATGAACATCACCCTTGTGGACTTCTGAACAACACCAGGTGATTGTCCTCGTTGAGGAAAGAGCATAATTTCACCCTCCACACCATCAACATCACCCTTGTAGACTTCTGAACAACACCACGTGATTGTCCTCGTTGAGAACAACACCACTTGATTGTCCTAGTTGAGAAAAGAGCATAATTTCACCCTCCACACCATGAACATCACCCTTGTGGTCTTCTGAACAACACCACGTGTTTGTTTCCGTTGAGAAAAGAGCATAATTTCACCCTCCACACCATCAACATCACCCTTGTGGCCTTCTGAACAACACCACGTGATTGTCCTCGTTGAGAAAAGAGCATAATTCAAACCCTCCACACCATAAACATCAACCTTGTGGACTTCTGAACAACACCACGTGATTGTCCTCGTTGAGAAAAGAGCATAATTTCACCCTCCACACCATGAACATCACCCTTGTGGACTTCTGAACAACACCACGTGATTGTCCTCGTTGAGAAAAGAGAATAATTCACCCTCCACACCATCAACATCACATTGTGGACTTCTGAACAACACCACGTGATTGTCTCCTTTGAGAAAAGAGCATAATTTCACCCTCCACACCATGAACATCACCCTTGTGGACTTCTGAACAACACCACGTGATTGTCTCCTTTGAGAAAAGAGCATAATTTCACCCTCCACACCATCAACATCACCCTTGTGGACTTCTGAACAACACCACGTGATTGTCCTCGTTGAGAAAAGATCATAATTTCACCCTCCACACCATCTCCATCACCCTTGTGGACTCCTGAACAACACCACGTGATTGTCTCCTTTGAGAAAAGAGCATAATTTAATTCTCCACATTATCAACATCAAACTTGTGGACTCCTGAACAACACCACGTGATTGTCCTCGTTGAGAAAAGAGCATAATTTCACCCTCCACACCAACAACATCATCCTTGTGGACTTCTGAACAACATCACGTGATTGTCCTCGTTGAGAAAAGAGCATAATTTAACCCTCCACACCATCAACATCACCCTTGTGGGCTCCTGAACAACACCACGTGATTGTCACCGTTGAGAAAAGAGCATAATTTCACCATCCACACCATCAACATCACCCTTGTGGACTTCTGAACAACACAACGTGATTGTTCTCGTTGAGAAAAGAGCATAATTTTACCCTCCACACCATCAACATCAAACATGTGGACTCCTGAACAACACCACGTGATTGTCCTCGTTGAGAAAACAGCATAATTTCACCATCCACACCATCAACATCACCCTTGTGGACTTTTGACCAACACCACGTGAATGTCCTTGTTATGAAAAGAGCATTATTTCACCCTCCACACCATCAACATCACCTTTGTGGACTCCTGAACAACACCACGTGATTGTCTCCTTTGAGAAAAGAGCATAATTTGACCCTCCACACCATCAACATCACCCTTGTGGACTTCTGAACAACACCACGTGATTGTCCTTGTTAAGAAAAGAGCATGATTCAACCCTCCACACCATCAACATCACCCTTGTGGACTCCTGAACAACACCACGTGATTGTCCTCGTTGAGAAAAAAGCATAATTCCACCCTCCACACCATCAACATCACCCTTGTGGCTTTCTGATCAACACCACGTGATTGTCCTCGTTGAGAAAAGAGCATAATTTCACCCTCCACACCATCAACATCACACTTGTGGACTCCTGAACAACACCACGTGAATGTCCTCGTTGAGAAAAGAGCATAATTTCACCCTCCACACCATCAACATCACCCATGTGGACTTCTGAAAAACACCACGTGATTGTCCTCGTTGAGAAAAGAGCATAATTTCACCCTCCACACCATGAACATCTCCCTTGTGGACTTCTGAACAACACCACGTGTTTGTCCCCGTTGAGAAAAGAGCATAATTCACCCTCCACACCATCAACATCACCCTTGTGGACTTTTGAACAACACCACTTGATTGTCCTCGTTGAGAAGAGAGCATAATTTCACCCTCCACACCATGAACATCACCCTTGTGGACTTCTGAACAACACCACGTGTTTGTCCCCGTTGAGATAAGAGCATAATTTCACCCTCCACACCATCAACATCACCCTTGTGGCCTTCTGAACAACACCACGTGATTGTCCTCGTTGAGAAAAGAGCATAATTGCAGCCTTCACACCATGAACATCACCCTTGTGGACTTCTGAACAACACCAAGTGGTTGTCCTCCTTGAGAAAAGTGCATAATTTCGACCTCCACACCATCAACATCACCCTTGTGGACTCCTGAACAACACCACGTGATTGTCCTCGTTGAGAAAAGAGCCTAATTTCACCCTCCACACCAATAACATCACCCTTGTGGACTTCTGAACAACATCACGTGATTATCATCGTTGAGAAAAGAGCATAATTTCACCCTCCACACCATCAACATCACCCTTGTGGACTTCTGAACAACACAACGTGATTGTCCTCGTTGAGAAAAGAGCATAATTTCACCCTCCACACCATCAACATCAAACATGTGGACTCCTGAACAACACCACGTGATTGTCCTCGTTGAGAAAAGAGCATAATTTCACCATCCACACCATCAACATCACCCTTGTGGACTTCTGAACAACACCACGTGATTGTCCTTGTTAAGAAAAGAGCATAATTTCACCCTCCACACCATCAACATCATCTCTGTGGACTCCTGAACAACACCACGTGATTGTCTCCTTTGAGAAAAGAGCATAATTTAACCCTCCACACCATCAACATCACCCTTGTGGACTTCTGAACAACACCACGTGATTGTCCTTGTTGAGAAAAGAGCATAATTTAACCCTCCACACCATCAACATCACCCTTGTGGACTCCTGAACAACACCACGTGATTGTCCTCGTTGAGAAAATAGCATAATTTCACCCTCCACACCATCAACATCACCCCTGTGAACTTCTGAACAACACCACGTGATTGTCCTCGTTGAGAAAAGAGCATGATTTCATTCGACACACCTTCAACATCACCCCTGTGAACTTCTGAACAACACCACGTGATTGTCCTCGTTGAGAAAAGAGCATGATTCCATTCGACACACCTTCAACATCACCCTTGTGGACTTCTGAACAACACCACGTGATTGTCCTCGTTGAGAAAAGAGCATAATTTCACCCTCCACACCATCAACATCACCCCTGTGAACTTCTGAACAACACCACGTGATTGTCCTCGTTGAGAAAAGAGCATGATTTCACCCTCCACACCATCAACATCACCCCTGTGAACTTCTGAACAACACCACGTGATTGTCCTCGTTGAGAAAAGAGCATGATTCAACCCTCCACACCATCAACATCACACTTGTGGACTTCTGAACAACACCACGTGATTGTCCTCGTTGAGAAAAGAGCATAATTTCACCCTCCACACCATCAACATCACCCCTGTGAACTTCTGAACAACACCACGTGATTGTCCTCGTTGAGAAAAGAGCATAATTTCACCCTCCACACCATCAACATCACCCTTGTGGACTCCTGAACAACACCACGTGATTGTCCTCGTTGAGAAAAGAGCATAATTTCACCCTCCACACCATGAACATCACCCTTGTGGACTTCTGAACAACACCACGTGATTGTCCTCGTTGAGAAAAGAGCATAATTTCACCCTCCACACCATCAACATCACCCTTGTGGCCTTCTGAACAACACCACGTGATTGTCCTCGTTGAGAAAAGAGCATAATTTCACCCTCCACACCATCAACATTACCCTTGTGGACTTCTGAACAACACCACGTGGTTGTCCTCGTTGAGAAAAGAGCATAATTTCACCCTCCACACCATCAACATCACCCTTGTGGCCTTCTGAACAACATACGTGATTGTCCTCGTTGAGAAAAGAGCATAATTTCACCCTCCACACCATCAACATCACCCTTGTGGACTTCTGAACAACACCACGTGATTGTCCTCGTTGAGAAAAGAGCATAATTTCACCCTCCACACCATCAACATCACCCTTGTGGCCTTCTGAACAACACCACGTGATTGTCCTCGTTGAGAAAAGAGCATAATTTCACCCTCCACACCATCAACATCACCCTTGTGGCCTTCTGAACAACACACGTGGTTGTCCTCGTTGAGAAAAGAGCATAATTTCACCCTCCACACCATCAACATCACCCTTGTGGCCTTCTGAACAACACACGTGATTGTCCTCGTTGAGAAAAGAGCATAATTTCACCCTCCACACCATCAACATCACCCTTGTGGACTTCTGAACAACACACGTGGTTGTCCTCGTTGAGAAAAGAGCATAATTTCACCCTCCACACCATCAACATCACCCTTGTGGACTTCTGAACAACACCACGTGGTTGTCCTCGTTAAGAAAAGAGCATAATTTCACCCTTCACACCATCAACATCACCCTTGTGGCCTTCTGAACAACACCACGTGATTGTCCTCGTTGAGAAAAGAGCATAATTTCACCCTCCACACCATCAACATCACCCTTGTGGCCTTCTGAACAACACCACGTGATTGTCTCCTTAGAGAAAAGAGCATAATTTCACCCTCCACACCATCAACATCACCCTTGTGGCCTTCTGAACAACACCACGTGATTGTCCTCGTTGAGAAAAGAGCATAATTTCACCCTCCACACCATCAACATCACCCTTGTGGCCTTCTGAACAACACCACGTGATTGTCCTCGTTGAGAAAAGAGCATAATTTCACCCTCCACACCATCAACATCACCCTTGTGGCCTTCTGAACAACACCACGTGATTGTCCTCGTTGAGAAAAGAGCATAATTTCACCCTCCACACCATCAACATCACCCTTGTGGCCTTCTGAACAACACACGTGGTTGTCCTCGTTGAGAAAAGAGCATAATTTCACCCTCCACACCATCAACATCACCCTTGTGGCCTTCTGAACAACACACGTGGTTGTCCTCGTTGATAAAAGAGCATAATTTCACCCTCCACACCATCAACATCACACTTGTGGCCTTCTGAACAACACACGTGGTTGTCCTCGTTGAGAAAAGAGCATAATTTCACCCTCCACACCATCAACATCACACTTGTGGACTTCTGAACAACACCACGTGATTGTCCTCGTTGAGAAAAGAGCATAATTTCACCCTCCACACCATCAACATCACCCTTGTGGCCTTCTGAACAACACCACGTGGTTGTCCTCGTTGAGAAAAGAGCATAATTTCACCCTCCACACCATCAACATCACCCTTGTGGCCTTCTGAACAACACCACGTGATTGTCCTCGTTGAGAAAAGAGCATAATTTCACCCTCCACACCATCAACATCACACTTGTGGCCTTCTGAACAACACCACGTGATTGTCCTCGTTGAGAAAAGAGCATAATTTCACCCTCCACACCATCAACATCACCCTTGTGGCCTTCTGAACAACACACGTGGTTGTCCTCGTTGAGAAAAGAGCATAATTTCACCCTCCACACTATCAACATCACCCTTGTGGCCTTCTGAACAACACACGTGGTTGTCCTCGTTGAGAAAAGAGCATAATTTCACCCTCCACACCATCAACATCACCCTTGTGGACTTCTGAACAACACACGTGATTGTCTCCTTGAGAAAAGAGCATAATTTCACCCTCCACACCATCAACATCACCCTTGTGGCCTTCTGAACAACACACGTGGTTGTCCTCGTTGAGAAAAGAGCATAATTTCACCCTCCACACCATCAACATCACCCTTGTGGCTTTCTGAACAACACCACGTGATTGTCCTCGTTGAGAAAAGAGCATAATTTCACCCTCCACACCATCAACATCACCCTTGTGGACTTCTGAACAACACCACGTGATTGTCCTCGTTGAGAAAAGAGCATAATTTCACCCTCCACACCATCAACATCACACTTGTGGCCTTCTGAACAACACCACGTGATTGTCCTCGTTGAGAAAAGAGCATAATTTCACCCTCCACACCATCAACATCACCCTTGTGGACTTCTGAACAACACCACGTGATTGTCCTCGTTGAGAAAAGAGCATAATTTCACCCTCCACACCATCAACATCACCCTTGTGGACTTCTGAACAACACCACGTGATTGTCCTCGTTGAGAAAAGAGCATAATTTCACCCTCCACACCATCAACATCACACTTGTGGCCTTCTGAACAACACCACGTGATTGTCCTCGTTGAGAAAAGAGCATAATTTCACCCTCCACACCATCAACATCACACTTGTGGCCTTCTGAACAACACACGTGGTTGTCCTCGTTGAGAAAAGAGCATAATTTCACCCTCCACACCATCAACATCACACTTGTGGACTTCTGAACAACACCACGTGATTGTCCTCGTTGAGAAGAGAGCATAATTTCATTCGACACACCATCAACATCACACTTGTGGACTTCTGAACAACACCACGTGATTGTCCTCGTTGAGAAGAGAGCATAATTTCATTCGACACACCATCAACATCACACTTGTGGCCTTCTGAACAACACCACCTGATTGTCCTCGTTGAGAAGAGAGCATAATTTCATTCGACACACCATCAACATCACACTTGTGGCCTTCTGAACAACACCACGTGATTGTCCTCGTTGAGAAAAGAGCATAATTTCACCCTCCACATCATCAACATCACACTTGTGGCCTCCTGAACAACACACGTGGTTGTCTCCTTTGAGAAAAGAGCATAATTTCACCCTCCACACCATCAACATCACCCTTGTGGACTTCTGAACAACACCACGTGATTGTCCTCGTCAAGAAAAGAGCATAATTTCACCCTCCACACCATCAACATCACCCTTGTGGCCTTCTGAACAACACACGTGGTTGTCCTCGTTGAGAAAAGAGCATAATTTCACCCTCCACACCATCAACATCACCCTTGTGGCCACCTGAACAACACCACGTGATTGTCCTCGTTGAGAAAAGAGCATAATTTCACCCTCCACACCATCAACATCACCCTTGTGGACTTCTGAACAACACACGTGGTTGTCCTCGTTGAGAAAAGAGCATAATTTCACCCTCCACACCATCAACATCACCCTTGTGGCCACCTGAACAACACCACGTGGTTGTCCTCGTTGAGAAAAGAGCATAATTTCACCCTCCACACCATCAACATCACCCTTGTGGACTTCTGAACAACACACGTGGTTGTCCTCGTTGAGAAAAGAGCATAATTTCACCCTCCACACCATCAACATCACACTTGTGGCCTTCTGAACAACACACGTGGTTGTCCTAGTTGAGAAAAGAGCATAATTTCACCCTCCACACCATCAACATCACACTTGTGGACTTCTGAACAACACCACGTGATTGTCCTCGTTGAGAAAAGAGCATAATTTCACCCTCCACACCATCAACATCACCCTTGTGGCCTTCTGAACAACACCACGTGGTTGTCCTCGTTGAGAAAAGAGCATAATTTCACCCTCCACACCATCAACATCACCCTTGTGGCCTTCTGAACAACACCACGTGATTGTCCTCGTTGAGAAAAGAGCATAATTTCACCCTCCACACCATCAACATCACACTTGTGGCCTTCTGAACAACACCACGTGATTGTCCTAGTTGAGAAAAGAGCATAATTTCACCCTCCACACCATCAACATCACCCTTGTGGACTTCTGAACAACACCACGTGATTGTCCTCGTTGAGAAAAGAGCATGATTTCACCCTCCACACCATCAACATCACCCTTGTGGACTTCTGAACAACACCACGTGATTGTCCTCGTTGAGAAAAGAGCATAATTTCACCCTCCACACCATCAACATCACCCTTGTGGACTTCTGAACAACACCACGTGATTGTCCTCGTTGAGAAGAGAGCATAATTTCATTCGACACACCATCAACATCACACTTGTGGCCTTCTGAACAACACCACGTGATTGTCCTCGTTGAGAAAAGAGCATAATTTCACCCTCCACACCATCAACATCACCCTTGTGGACTTCTGAACAACACCACGTGATTGTCCTCGTTGAGAAGAGAGCATAATTTCATTCGACACACCATCAACATCACACTTGTGGCCTTCTGAACAACACACGTGATTGTCCTCGTTGAGAAAAGAGCATAATTTCACCCTCCACACCATCAACATCACACTTGTGGCCTTCTGAACAACACCACGTGATTGTCCTCGTTGAGAAAAGAGCATGATTTCACCCTCCACACCATCAACATCACCCTTGTGGCCTTCTGAACAACACCACGTGATTGTCCTCGTTGAGAAAAGAGCATGATTTCACCCTCCACACCATCAACATCACCCTTGTGGCCTTCTGAACAACACCACGTGATTGTCCTCGTTGAGAAAAGAGCATGATTTCACCCTCCACACCATCAACATCACACTTGTGGCCTTCTGAACAACAACACGTGATTGTCCTCGTTGAGAAAAGAGCATGATTTCACCCTCCACACCATCAACATCACCCTTGTGGCCTTCTGAACAACACACGTGGTTGTCTCCTTTGAGAAAAGAGCATGATTTCACCCTCCACACCATCAACATCACACTTGTGGCCTTCTGAACAACACACGTGATTGTCCTCGTTGAGAAAAGAGCATAATTTCACCCTCCACACCATCAACATCACACTTGTGGCCTTCTGAACAACACCACGTGATTGTCCTCGTTGAGAAAAGAGCATGATTTCACCCTCCACACCATCAACATCACACTTGTGGCCTTCTGAACAACACCACGTGATTGTCCTCGTTGAGAAAAGAGCATGATTTCACCCTCCACACCATCAACATCACCCTTGTGGCCTTCTGAACAACACACGTGGTTGTCTCCTTTGAGAAAAGAGCATAATTTCACCCTCCACACCATCAACATCACCCTTGTGGCCTCCTGAACAACACCACGTGATTGTCCTCGTTGAGAAAAGAGCATAATTTCACCCTCCACACCATCAACATCACCCTTGTGACCTTCTGAACAACACCACGTGATTGTCTCCTTTGAGAAAAGAGCATAATTTCACCCTCCACACCATCAACATCACCCTTGTGGACTTCTGAACAACACCACGTGATTGTCCTCGTTGAGAAAAGAGCATAATTTCACCCTCCACACCATCAACATCACCCTTGTGGCCTTCTGAACAACACACGTGATTGTCTCCTTTGAGAAAAGAGCATAATTCCACCCTCCACACCATCAACATCACCCTTGTGGCCTTCTGAACAACACCACGTGATTGTCCTCGTTGAGAAAAGAGCATAATTTCACCCTCCACACCATCAACATCACCCTTGTGGCCTTCTGAACAACACACGTGGTTGTCTCCTTTGAGAAAAGAGCATAATTCCACCCTCCACACCATCAACATCACCCTTGTGGCCTTCTGAACAACACCACGTGATTGTCCTCGTTGAGAAAAGAGCATAATGTCACCCTTCACACCATCAACATCACACTTGTGGACTTCTGAACAACACCACGTGATTGTCCTCGTTGAGAAAAGAGCATAATTTCACCCTCCACACCATCAACATCACACTTGTGGCCTTCTGAACAACACCACGTGGTTGTCCTCGTTGAGAAAAGAGTATAATTTCACCCTCCACACCATCAACATCACACTTGTGGACTTCTGAACAACAAGACGTGATTGTCCTCGTTGAGAAAAGAGCATAATGTCACCCTTCACACCATCAACATCACCCTTGTGGACTTCAGAACAACACCACGTGATTGTCCTCGTTGAGAAAAGAGCATAATTTCACCCTCCACACCATCAACATCACCCTTGTGGACTTCAGAACAACACCACGTGATTGTCCTCGTTGAGAAAAGAGCATAATTTCACCCTCCACACCATCAACATCACACTTGTGGCCTTCTGAACAACACCACGTGGTTGTCCTCGTTGAGAAAAGAGCATAATTTCACCCTCCACACCATCAACATCACCCTTGTGGCCTTCTGAACAACACCACGTGATTGTCCTCGTTGAGAAAAGAGCATAATTTCACCCTCCACACCATCAACATCACCCTTGTGGCCTTCTGAACAACACCACGTGGTTGTCCTCGTTGAGAAAAAAGCATAATTTCACTCTCCACACCATCAACATCACCCTTGTGGCCTTCTGAACAACACCACGTGGTTGTCCTCGTTGAGAAAAAAGCATAATTTCACTCTCCACACCATCAACATCACCCTTGTGGACTTCTGAACAACACCACGTGATTGTCCTCGTTGAGAAAAGAGCATAATGTCACCCTTCACACCATCAACATCACCCTTGTGGACTTCTGAACAACACCACGTGATTGTCCTCGTTGAGAAAAGAGCATAATGTCACCCTTCACACCATCAACATCACCCTTGTGGCCTTCTGACCAACACCACGTGGTTGTCCTCGTTGAGAAAAGAGCATAATTTCACCCTCCACACCAACAACATCACCCTTGTGGCCTTCTGACCAACACCACGTGGTTGTCCTCGTTGAGAAAAGAGCATAATTTCACCCTCCACACCATCAACATCACACTTGTGACCTTCTGAACAACACCACGTGATTGTCCTCGTTGAGAAAAGAGCATAATTTCACCCTCCACACCAACAACATCACCCTTGTGGCCTTCTGACCAACACCACGTGGTTCTCCACGTTGAGAAAAGAGCATAATTTCACCCTTCACACCATAAACATCACCCTTGTGGAATTCTGAACAACACCACGTGATTGTCCACGTTGAGAAAAAAGCATAATTTAACCCTCCACATCATTAACATCACCCTTGTGGCCTTCTGAACAACACCACGTGATTGTCCTCGTTGAGAAAAGAGCATAATTTCACCCTCCACACCAACAACATCACCCTTGTGGCCTTCTGACCAACACCACGTGATTGTCCACGTTGAGAAAAGAGCGTAATTTCACTCTCCACACCAACAACATCACCCTTGTGGCCTTCTGACCAACACCACGTGATTGTCCACGTTGAGAAAAGAGCGTAATTTCACCCTCCACACCAACAACATCACCCTTGTGGCCTTCTGAACAACACCACGTGATTGTCCTCGTTGAGAAAAGAGCATAATTTCACCCTCCACACCAACAACATCACCCTTGTGGCCTTCTGACCAACACCACGTGATTGTCCACGTTGAGAAAAGAGCGTAATTTCACCCTCCACACCAACAACATCACACTTGTGGCCTTCTGAACAACACCACGTGATTGTCCTCGTTGAGAATAGAGCATAAGTTCACCCTCATCACCATTAACATCACCCTTGTGGCCTTCTGACCAACACCACGTGATTGTCCTGGTTGAGAAAAGAGCATAATTTCACCCTCCACACCAACAACATCACCCTTGTGGCCTTCTGACCAACACCACGTGATTGTCCTGGTTGAGAAAAGAGCATAATTTCACCCTCCACACCAACAACATAACCCTTGTGGACTTCTGACCAACACCACGTGATTGTCCACGTTGAGAAAAGAGCGTAATTTCACCCTCCACACCAACAACATCACACTTGTGGCCTTCTGAACAACACCACGTGATTGTCCTCGTTGAGAATAGAGCATAAGTTCACCCTCCTCACCATTAACATCACCCTTGTGGCCTTCTGACCAACACCACGTGATTGTCCTGGTTGAGAAAAGAGCATAATTTCACCCTTCACACCAACAACATCACCCTTGTGGCCTTCTGACCAACACCACGTGATTGTCCTGGTTGAGAAAAGAGCATAATTTCACCCTCCACACCATCAACATCACCCTTGTGGAATTCTGAACAACACCACGTGATTGTCCTCGTTGAGAATAGAGCATAAGTTCACCCTCCTCACCATTAACATCACCCTTGTGGCCTTCTGACCAACACCACGTGATTGTCCTTGTTGAGAAAAGAGCATAATTTCACCCTCCACACCAACAACATCACCCTTGTGGCCTTCTGACCAACACCACGTGATTGTCCTGGTTGAGAAAAGAGCATAATTTCACCCTCCACACCAACAACATCACCCTTGTGGACTTCTGAACATCACCACGTGATTGTCCTCGTTGAGAAAAGAGCATAATTTCACACTCCACACCAACAACATCACCCTTGTGGCCTTCTGAACAACACCACGTGGTTGTCCTCGTTGAGAAAAGAGAATATTTTCACCCTCCACACCATTAACATCACACTTGTGGCCTTCTGAACAACACCACGTGATTGTCCTCGTTGAGAAAAGAGCAAAATTTCACCCTTCACACCATCAACATCACCCTTGTGGACTCCTGAACAACACCACGTGATTGTCCTCGTTGAGAAAAGAGCATAATTTCACCCTCCACACCATCAACATCACCCTTGTGGACTCCTGAACAACACCACGTGATTGTCCTCGTTGAGAAAAGAGCATAATTTCACCCTCCACACCATCAACATCACCCTTGTGGACTTCTGAACAACACCACGTGATTGTCCTCGTTGAGAAAAGAGCATAATTTCACCCTCCACACCATCAACATCACCCCTGTGGCCTTCTGATCAACACCACGTGATTGTCCTCGTTGAGAAAAGAGCATAATTTCACCCTCCACACCATCAACATCACCCTTGTGGCCTTCTGAACAACACCACGTGATTGTCCTCGTTGAGAAAAGAGCATAATACCACCCTCCACACCATCAACATCACCCTTGTGGACTTCTGAACATCACCACGTGATTGTCCTCGTTGAGAAAAGAGCATAATTTCACACTCCACACCAACAACATCACCCTTGTGGCCTTCTGAACAACACCACGTGGTTGTCCTCGTTGAGAAAAGAGAATATTTTCACCACCACACCATTAACATCACACTTGTGGCCTTCTGAACAACACCACGTGATTGTCCTCGTTGAGAAAAGAGCATAATTTCACCCTCCACACCATCAACATCACCATTGTGGCCTTCTGAACAACACCACGTGGTTGTCCTCGTTGAGAAAAGAGCATAATTTCATCCTCCACACCATCAACATCACCCTTGTGGCCTTCTGAACACCACTTGGTTGTCCTCGTTGAGAAGAGAGCATAATTTCACCCTTCACACCATCAACATCACCCCTGTGGCCTTCTGAACAACACCACGTGGTTGTCCTCGTTGAGAAAAGAGCATAATTTCATCCTCCACACCATCAACATCACCCTTGTGGCCTTCTGAACAACACCACGTGATTGTCCTCGTTGAGAAAAGAGAATATTTTCATCCTCCACACCATCAACATCACCCTTGTGGCCTTCTGAACAACACCACGTGATTGTCCTCGTTGAGAAAAGAGCATAATTTCATCCTCCACACCATCAACATCACCCTTGTGGCCTTCTGAACAACACCACGTGGTTGTCCTCGTTGAGAAAAGAGAATATTTTCATCCTCCACACCATCAACATCACCCTTGTGGCCTTCTGAACAACACCACGTGGTTGTCCTCTTTGAGAAAAGAGCCTAATTTCACCCTTCACACCATCAACATCACCCTTGTGGTGCCCTGAACAACACCACGTGATTGTCCACGTTGAGAAAAGAGCATAATTTCACCCTCCACACCATCAACATCACCCTTGTGGCCTTCTGAACAACACCACGTGGTTGTCCTCGTTGAGAAAAGAGCCTAATTTCACCCTTCACACCATCAACATCACCCTTGTGGACTTCTGAACAACACCACGTGATTGTCCTCGTTGAGAAAAGAGCATAATTTCACCCTCCACACCATCAACATCACCCTTGTGGCCTTCTGAACAACACCACGTGATTGTCCTCGTTGAGAAAAGAGCATAATTTCATCCTTCACACCATCAACATCACCCATGTGGCCTTCTGAACAACACCACGTGATTGTCCTCGTTGAGAAAAGAGCATAATTTCATCCTCCACACCATCAACATCACCCTTGTGGCCTTCTGAACAACACCACGTGGTTGTCCTCGTTGAGAAAAGAGCATAATTTCAACCTTCACACCATCAACATCACCCTCGTGGCCTTCTGAACAACACCACGTGATTGTCCTCGTTGAGAAAAGAGCATAATTTCACCCTCCACACCATCAACATCACCCTTGTGGCCTTCTGAACAACACCACGTGGTTGTCCTCGTTGAGAAAAGAGCCTAATTTCACCCTTCACACCATCAACATCACCCCTGTGGCCTTCTGAACAACACCACGTGATTGTCCTCGTTGAGAAAAGAGAATATTTTCATCCTCCACACCATCAACATCACCCTTGTGGCCTTCTGAACAACACCACGTGGTTGTCCTCGTTGAGAAAAGAGCATAATTTCACCCTTCACACCATCAACATCACCCATGTGGCCTTCTGAACAACACCACGTGGTTGTCCTCGTTGAGAAAAGAGCATAATTTCACCCTTCACACCATCAACATCACCCATGTGGCCTCCTGAACAACACCACGTGGTTGTCCTCGTTGAGAAAAGAGCATAATTTCATCCTCCACACCATCAACATCACACTTGTGGCCTTCTGAACAACACCACGTGGTTGTCCTCGTTGAGAAAAGAGCATAATTTCACCCTCCACACCATCAACATCACACTTGTGGCCTTCTGAACAACACCACGTGGTTGTCCTCGTTGAGAAAAGAGCATAATTTCATCCTCCACACCATCAACATCACACTTGTGGCCTTCTGAACAACACCACGTGGTTGTCCTCGTTGAGAAAAGAGCATAATTTCACCCTCCACACCATCAACATCACCCTTGTGGCCTTCTGAACAACACCACGTGGTTGTCCTCGTTGAGAAAAGAGCATAATTTCACCCTTCACACCATCAACATCACCCATGTGGCCTTCTGAACAACACCACGTGGTTGTCCTCGTTGAGAAAAGAGCATAATTTCATCCTCCACACCATCAACATCACCCTTGTGGCCTTCTGAACAACACCACGTGGTTGTCCTCGTTGAGAAAAGAGCATAATTTCACCCTCCACACCATCAACATCACCCTTGTGGTGCCCTGAACAACACCGCTTGATTGTCCTCGTTGAGAAAAGAGCTTATCTTCACCCTCCACACCATCAACATCACCCTTGTGGACTTCTGAACAACACCACGTGATTGTCCTCGTTGAGAAAAGAGCATAATTTCACCCTTCACACCATCAACATCACCTCTGTGAACTTCTGAACAACACGACCTGGTTTTCCTCGTTGAGAAAAGAGCATAATTTCATTCGACACACCATCAACATCACCCTTGTGGACTCCTGAACAACACCACGTGATTGTCCTCGTTGAGAAAAGAGCATAATTTCACCCTTCACACCTTCAACATCACCCTTGTGGACTTCTGAACAACACCACGTGATTGTCCTCGTTGAGAAAAGAGCTTATCTTCACCCTCCACACCATCAACATCACACTTGTGGACTCCTGAACAACACCACGTGATTGTCCTCGTTGAGAAAAGAGCATAATTTCATTCGACACACCATCAACATCACCCTTGTGGACTTCTGAACAACACCACGTGATTGTCCTCGTTGAGAAAAGAGCATAATTTCATTCGACACACCATCAACATCACCCTTGTGGACTTCTGAACAACACCACGTGGTTGTCCTCGTTGAGAAAAGAGCATAATTTCATTCGACACACCATCAACATCACCCTTGTGGACTTCTGAACAACACCACGTGATTGTCCTCGTTGAGAAAAGAGCTTATCTTCACCCTCCACACCATCAACATCACACTTGTGGTCTCCTGAACAACACCACGTGATTGTCCTCGTTGAGAAAAGAGCATAATTTCATTCGACACACCATCAACATCACCCTTGTGGACTTCTGAACAACACCACGTGATTGTCCTCGTTGAGAAAAGAGCATAATTTCATTCGACACACCATCAACATCACCCTTGTGGCCTTCTGAACAACACCACGTGATTGTCCTCGTTGAGAAAAGAGCATAATTTCACCCTCCACACCTTCAACATCACCCTTGTGGCCTTTTGAACAACACCACGTGATTGTCCTCGTTGAGAAAAGAGCATAATTTCACCCTCCACACTATCAACATCACCCTTGTGGACTTCTGAACAACACCACGTGATTGTCCTCGTTGAGAAAAGAGCATAATTTCACCCTCCACACCATCAACATCACACTTGTGGACTCCTGAACAACACCACGTGATTGTCCTCGTTGAGAAAAGAGCATAATTTCACCCTCCACACCATTAACATCACCCTTGTGGCCTTCTGAACAACACCACGTGATTGTCCTCGTTGAGAAAAGAGCATAATTTCACCCTCCACACCATCAACATCACACTTGTGGACTCCTGAACAACACCACGTGATTGTCCTCGTTGAGAAAAGAGCATGATTTCACCCTCCACACCATTAACATCACCCTTGTGGCCTTCTGAACAACACCACGTGATTGTCCTCTTTGAGAAAAGAGCATAATTTCACCCTCCACACCCTCAACATCACCCCTGTGGCCTTCTGAACAACACCACGTGATTGTCCTCGTTGAGAGAAGAGCATAATTTCACCCTTCACACCATTAACATCACCCTTGTGGCCTTCTGAACAACACCACGTGATTGTCCTCGTTCAGAAAGGAGCATAATTTCACCCTCCACACCCTCAACATCACCCCTGTGGCCTTCTGAACAACACCACGTGATTGTCCTCGTTGAGAATAGAGCCTAATTTCACCCTCCACATCATTAACATCACCCCTGTGGCCTTCTGAACAACACCACGTGATTGTCCTCGTTGAGAAAAGAGCATAATTTCACCCTCCACATCATTAACATCACCCCTTGTGGCCTTCTGAACAACACCACGTGATTGTCCTCGTTGAGAAAAGAGCATAATTTCGACCCTCCACATCATCAACATCACCCCTATGGCCTTCTGAACAACACCACGTGATTGTCCTCGTTGAGAGAAGAGCATAATTTCACCCTCCACACCATTAACATCACCCTTGTGGACTCCTGAACAACACCACGTGATTGTCCTCGTTGAGAAAATAGCATAATTTCACCCTCCACACCATTAACATCACCCCTGTGGCCTTCTGAACAACACCACGTGATTGTCCTCGTTGAGAAAAGAGCATAATTTCACCCTCCACACCCTCAACATCACCCCTGTGGCCTTCTGAACAACACCACGTGATTGTCCTCGTTGAGGAGAGAGCATAATTTCACCCTCCACGCCATTAACATCACCCTTGTGGCCTTCTGAACAACACCACGTGATTGTCCTCGTTGAGAGAAGAGCATAATTTCACCCTCCACACCATTAACATCACCCCTGTGGCCTTCTGAACAACACCACGTGATTGTCCTCGTTGAGAGAAGAGCATAATTTCACCCTCCACACCATTAACATCACCCTTGTGGCCTTCTGAACAACACCACGTGATTGTCCTCGTTGAGAAAAGAGCATAATTTCACCCTCCACACCATTAACATCACCCCTGTGGCCTTCTGAACAACACCACGTGATTGTCCTCGTTGAGAGAAGAGCATAATTTCACCCTCCACACCATTAACATCACCCTTGTGGCCTTCTGAACAACACCACGTGATTGTCCTCGTTGAGAAAAGAGCATAATTTCACCCTCCACACCATTAACATCACCCTTGTGGCCTTCTGAACAACACCACGTGATTGTCCTCGTTGAGAAAAGAGCATAATTTCACCCTCCACACCATTAACATCACCCCTGTGGCCTTCTGAACAACACCACGTGATTGTCCTCGTTGAGAAAAGAGCATAATTTCACCCTCCACACCATTAACATCACCCTTGTGGCCTTCTGAACAACACCACGTGATTGTCCTCGTTGAGAAAAGAGCATAATTTCACCCTCCACACCATTAACATCACCCTTGTGGCCTTCTGAACAACACCACGTGATTGTCCTCGTTGAGAAAAGAGCATAATTTCACCCTCCACACCATCAACATCACCCTTGTGGCCTTCTGAACAACACCACGTGATTGTCCTCGTTGAGAAAAGAGCATGATTTCACCCTCCACACCATCAACATCACCCTTGTGGCCTTCTGAACAACACCACGTGATTGTCTCCTTTGAGAAAAGAGCATAATTTCACCCTCCACACCATCAACATCACCCTCTTGGACTCCTGAACAACACCACGTGATTGTCTCCTATGAGAAAAGAGCATGACTTCACCCTCCACACCATCAACATCACCCTTGTGGACTTGTAAACAACACCACGTGATTGTCCTCGTTGAGAAAAGAGCATAATTTCACCCTCCACACCTTCAACATCACCCTTGTGGACTTCTGAACAACACCACGTGATTGTCCTCGTTGAGAAAAGAGCATAATTTCACCCTCCACACCATCAACATCACCCTTGTGGCCTTCTGAACAACACCACGTGATTGTCCTCGTTGAGAAAAGAGCATAATTTCACCCTCCACACCATCAACATCATCCTTGTGGACTTCTGAACAACACCACGTGATTGTCCTCGTTGAGAAAAGAGCATAATTTCACCCTCCACACCATCAACATCACCCTTGTGGACTTCTGAACAACACCACGTGATTGTCTCCTTTGAGAAAAGAGCATAATTTCACCCTCCACACCATCAACATCACCCTCTTGGACTCCTGAACAACACCACGTGATTGTCTCCTATGAGAAAAGAGCATGACTTCACCCTCCACACCATCAACATCACCCTTGTGGACTTCTGAACACCACCACGTGATTGTCCTCGTTGAGAAAAGAGCATAATTTCACCCTCCACACCATCAACATCATCCTTGTGGACTTCTGACCAACACCACGTGATTGTCCTCGTTGAGAAAAGAGCATAATTTCACCCTCCACACCATCAACATCATCCTTGTGGACTTCTGAACAACACCACGTGATTGTCCTCGTTGAGAAAAGAGCATAATACCACCCTCCACACCATCAACATCACCCTTGTGGACTTCTGAACAACACCACGTGATTGTCTCCTTTGAGAAAAGAGCATAATTTCACCCTCCACACCATCAACATCACCCTCTTGGACTCCTGAACAACACCACGTGATTGTCTCCTATGAGAAAAGAGCATGACTTCACCCTCCACACCATCAACATCACCCTTGTGGACTTCTGAACACCACCACGTGATTGTCCTCGTTGAGAAAAGAGCATAATTTCACCCTCCACACCATCAACATCATCCTTGTGGACTTCTGAACAACACCACGTGATTGTCCTCGTTGAGAAAAGAGCATAATTTCACCCTCCACACAATCAACATCACCCTTGTGGACTTCTGAACACCACCACGTGATTGTCCTCGTTGAGAAAAGAGCATAATTTCACCCTCCACACCATCAACATCATCCTTGTGGACTTCTGAACAACACCACGTGATTGTCCTCGTTGAGAAAAGAGCATAATTTCACCCTCCACACCATCAACATCACCCTTGTGGACTTCTGAACACCACCACGTGGTTGTCTCCTTTGAGAAAAGAGCATAATTTCACCCTCCACACCATCAACATCGCCCTTGTGGACTTCTGAACACCACCACGTGATTGTCCTCGTTGAGAAAAGAGCATAATTTCACCCTCCACACCATCAACATCATCCTTGTGGACTTCTGAACAACACCACGTGATTGTCCTCGTTGAGAAAAGAGCATAATACCACCCTCCACACCATCAACATCACCCTTGTGGACTTCTGAACAACACCACGTGATTGTCCTCGTTGAGAAAAGAGCATAATTTCACCCTCCACACCATCAACATCACCCTTGTGGACTTCTGAACAACACCACGTGATTGTCCTCGTTGAGAAAAGAGCATAATTTCATCCTCCACACCATGAACATCACCCTTGTGGACTTCTGAACAACACCACGTGATTGTCCTCGTTGAGAAAAGAGCATAATTTCACCCTCCACACCATCAACATCACCCTTGTGGACTTCTGAACAACACCACGTGGTTGTCTCCTTTGAGAAAAGAGCATAATTCCACCCTCCACACCATCAACATCACCCTTGTGGCCTTCTGATCAACACCACGTGGTTGTCCTCGTTGAGAAAAGAGCATAATTTCACCCTCCACACCATCAACATCACCCTTGTGGCCTTCTGATCAACACACGTGGTTGTCTCCTTTGAGAAAAGAGCATAATTTAACCCTCCACACCATCAACATCACCCTTGTGGACTTCTGAACAACACCACGTGATTGTCCTCGTTGAGAAAAGAGCATGACTTCACCCTCCACACCATCAACATCACCCTTGTGGACTTCTGAACAACACACGTGGTTGTCTCCTTTGAGAAAAGAGCATAATTTCACCCTCCACATCATCAACATCACCCTTGTGGCCTTCTGAACAACACACGTGGTTGTCCTCGTTGAGAAAAGAGCATAATTTCACCCTCCACACCATGAACATCACCCTTGTGGACTTCTGAACAACACCACGTGATTGTCCTCGTTGAGAAAAGAGCATAATTTCCCCCTCCACACCATCAACATCACCCTTGTTGACTTCTGAGCAACACCACGTGATTGTCCTCGTTGAGAAACAAGCATAATTTCATCCTCCACACCATCAACATCACCCTTGTGGCCTTCTGAACAACACACGTGGTTGTCTCCTTTGAGAAAAGAGCATAATTTCACCCTCCACACCAACAACATCACCCTTGTGGCCTTCTGAACAACACCACGTGATTGTCCTCGTTGAGAAAAGAGCATAATTTCACCCTCCACACCATCAACATCACCCTTGTGGCCTTCTGAACAACACCACGTGAGTGTCCTCGTTGAGAAAAGAGCATAATTTCACCCTCCACACCATCAACATCACCCTTGTGGACTTCTGAACAACACCACGTGGTTGTCTTCCTTGAGAAAAGAGCATAATTTCACCCTCCACACCATCAACATCGAACTTGTGGACTCCTGAACAACACCACGTGATTGTCCTCGTTGAGAAAAAAGCATAATTTCACCCTCCACACCATCAACATCACCCTTGTGGACTTCTGAACAACACCACGTGATTGTCCTCGTTGAGAAAAGAGCATAATTTCACCCTCCACACCATGAACATCACCCTTGTGGACTTCTGATCAACACCACTTGTTTGTCCCCGTTGAGAAAAGAGCATAATTTCACCCTCCACACCATCAACATCACCCTTGTGGACTTCTGAACAACACCACGTGATTGTCCTCGTTAAGAAAAGAGCATAATTCCACCCTCCACACCATGAACATCACCCTTGTGGACTTCTGAACAACACCACGTGATTGTCCTCGTTGAGAAAAAAGCATAATTTCCCCCTCCACACCATCAACATCACCCTTGTGGACTTCTGAGCAACACCACGTGATTGTCCTCGTTGAGAAACAAGCATAATATCACCCTCCACACCTTCAACATCAAACTTGTGGACTCCTTAACAAAACCACGTGATTGTCTCCTATGTGAAAAGAGCATAATTTCACCCTCCACACCATCAACATCACCCTTGTGGACTTCTGATCAACACCACGTGTTTGTCCCCGTTGAGAAAAGAGCATAATTTCACCCTCCACACCATGAACATCACCCTTGTGGACTTCTGAACAACACCACGTGATTGTCTCCTTTGAGAAAAGAGCATAATTTCACCCTCCACACCATCAACATCACCCTCTTGGACTCCTGAACAACACCACGTGATTGTCTCCTATGAGAAAAGAGCATGACTTCACCCTCCACACCATCAACATCACCCTTGTGGACTTCTGAACACCACCACGTGATTGTCCTCGTTGAGAAAAGAGCATAATTTCACCCTCCACACCATCAACATCATCCTTGTGGACTTCTGACCAACACCACGTGATTGTCCTCGTTGAGAAAAGAGCATAATTTCACCCTCCACACCATCAACATCATCCTTGTGGACTTCTGAACAACACCACGTGATTGTCCTCGTTGAGAAAAGAGCATAATACCACCCTCCACACCATCAACATCACCCTTGTGGACTTCTGAACAACACCACGTGATTGTCTCCTTTGAGAAAAGAGCATAATTTCACCCTCCACACCATCAACATCACCCTCTTGGACTCCTGAACAACACCACGTGATTGTCTCCTATGAGAAAAGAGCATGACTTCACCCTCCACAACATCAACATCACCCTTGTGGACTTCTGAACACCACCACGTGATTGTCCTCGTTGAGAAAAGAGCATAATTTCACCCTCCACACCATCAACATCATCCTTGTGGACTTCTGAACAACACCACGTGATTGTCCTCGTTGAGAAAAGAGCATAATTTCACCCTCCACACAATCAACATCACCCTTGTGGACTTCTGAACACCACCACGTGATTGTCCTCGTTGAGAAAAGAGCATAATTTCACCCTCCACACCATCAACATCATCCTTGTGGACTTCTGAACAACACCACGTGATTGTCCTCGTTGAGAAAAGAGCATAATTTCACCCTCCACACCATCAACATCACCCTTGTGGACTTCTGAACACCACCACGTGGTTGTCTCCTTTGAGAAAAGAGCATAATTTCACCCTCCACACCATCAACATCACCCTTGTGGACTTCTGAACACCACCACGTGATTGTCCTCGTTGAGAAAAGAGCATAATTTCACTCTCCACACCATCAACATCATCCTTGTGGACTTCTGAACAACACCACGTGATTGTCCTCGTTGAGAAAAGAGCATAATACCACCCTCCACACCATCAACATCACCCTTGTGGACTTCTGAACAACACCACGTGATTGTCCTCGTTGAGAAAAGAGCATAATTTCACCCTCCACACCATCAACATCACCCTTGTGGACTTCTGAACAACACCACGTGATTGTCCTCGTTGAGAAAAGAGCATAATTTCATCCTCCACACCATGAACATCACCCTTGTGGACTTCTGAACAACACCACGTGATTGTCCTCGTTGAGAAAAGAGCATAATTTCACCCTCCACACCATCAACATCACCCTTGTGGACTTCTGAACAACACCACGTGGTTGTCTCCTTTGAGAAAAGAGCATAATTCCACCCTCCACACCATCAACATCACCCTTGTGGCCTTCTGATCAACACCACGTGGTTGTCCTCGTTGAGAAAAGAGCATAATTTCACCCTCCACACCATCAACATCACCCTTGTGGCCTTCTGAACAACACACGTGGTTGTCTCCTTTGAGAAAAGAGCATAATTTAACCCTCCACACCATCAACATCACCCTTGTGGACTTCTGAACAACACCACGTGATTGTCCTCGTTGAGAAAAGAGCATGACTTCACCCTCCACACCATCAACATCACCATTGTGGACTTCTGAACAACACACGTGGTTGTCTCCTTTGAGAAAAGAGCATAATTTCACCCTCCACATCATCAACATCACCCTTGTGGCCTTCTGAACAACACACGTGGTTGTCCTCGTTGAGAAAAGAGCATAATTTCACCCTCCACACCATGAACATCACCCTTGTGGACTTCTGAACAACACCACGTGATTGTCCTCGTTGAGAAAAGAGCATAATTTCCCCCTCCACACCATCAACATCACCCTTGTTGACTTCTGAGCAACACCACGTGATTGTCCTCGTTGAGAAACAAGCATAATTTCATCCTCCACACCATCAACATCACCCTTGTGGCCTTCTGAACAACACACGTGGTTGTCTCCTTTGAGAAAAGAGCATAATTTCACCCTCCACACCAACAACATCACCCTTGTGGCCTTCTGAACAACACCACGTGATTGTCCTCGTTGAGAAAAGAGCATAATTTCACCCTCCACACCATCAACATCACCCTTGTGGCCTTCTGAACAACACCACGTGATTGTCCTCGTTGAGAAAAGAGCATAATTTCACCCTCCACACCATCAACATCACCCTTGTGGACTTCTGAACAACACCACGTGGTTGTCTTCCTTGAGAAAAGAGCATAATTTCACCCTCCACACCATCAACATCGAACTTGTGGACTCCTGAACAACACCACGTGATTGTCCTCGTTGAGAAAAAAGCATAATTTCACCCTCCACACCATCAACATCACCCTTGTGGACTTCTGAACAACACCACGTGATTGTCCTCGTTGAGAAAAGAGCATAATTTCACCCTCCACACCATGAACATCACCCTTGTGGACTTCTGATCAACACCACTTGTTTGTCCCCGTTGAGAAAAGAGCATAATTTCACCCTCCACACCATCAACATCACCCTTGTGGACTTCTGAACAACACCACGTGATTGTCCTCGTTAAGAAAAGAGCATAATTCCACCCTCCACACCATGAACATCACCCTTGTGGACTTCTGAACAACACCACGTGATTGTCCTCGTTGAGAAAAAAGCATAATTTCCCCCTCCACACCATCAACATCACCCTTGTGGACTTCTGAGCAACACCACGTGATTGTCCTCGTTGAGAAACAAGCATAATATCACCCTCCACACCTTCAACATCAAACTTGTGGACTCCTTAACAAAACCACGTGATTGTCTCCTATGTGAAAAGAGCATAATTTCACCCTCCACACCATCAACATCACCCTTGTGGACTTCTGATCAACACCACGTGTTTGTCCCCGTTGAGAAAAGAGCATAATTTCACCCTCCACACCATGAACATCACCCTTGTGGACTTCTGATCAATACCACGTGTTTGTCCTCGTTGAGAAAAGAGCATAATTTCACCCTCCACACCATGAACATCACCCTTGTGGACTTCTGATCAACACCACGTGTTTGTCCCCGTTGAGAAAAGAGCATAATTTTACCCTCCACACCATCAACATCACCCTTGTGGACTTCTGAACAACACCACTTGATTGTGTTCGTTAAGAAAAGAGCATAATTCCACCCTCCACACCATGAACATCACCCTTGTGGACTTCTGAACAACACCACGTGATTGTCCTCGTTGAGAAAAGAGCATAATTTCCCCCTCCACACCATCAACATCACCCTTGTGGACTTCTGAGCAACACCACGTGATTGTCCTCGTTGAGAAACAAGCATAATTTCACCCTCCACACCTTCAACATCAAACTTGTGGACTCCTTAACAACACCACGTGATTGTCTCCTATGTGAAAAGAGCATAATTTCACCCTCCACACCATCAACATCACCCTTGTGGACTTCTGAAGAACACCACGTGATTGTCCTCGTTGAGAAAAGAGCATAATTTCACCCTCCACACCATTAACATCACCCTTGTGGACTCCTGAACGACACCACGTGATTGTCTCCTTTGAGAAAAGAGCATAATTTAACCCTCCACACCATCAACATCACCCTTGTGGCCTTCTGAACAACACCACGTGATTGTCCTCGTTGAGGAAAGAGCATAATTTCACCCTCCACACCATGAACATCACCCTTGTGGACTTCTGAACAACACACGTGGTTGTCTCCTTTGAGAAAAGAGCATAATTTCACCCTCCACACCATCAACATCACCCTTGTGGACTTCTGAACAACACACGTGGTTGTCCTTGTTAAGAAAAGAGCATAATTCCACCCTCCACACCATCAACATCACCCTTGTGGCCTTCTGAACAACACCACGTGATTGTCCTCGTTGAGAAAAGAGCATAATTCCACCCTCCACACCATCAACATCATCCTTGTGGACTTCTGAACAACACCACGTGATTGTCCTCGTTGAGAAAAGAGCATAATTTCACCCTCCACACCATCAACATCACCCTTGTGGCCTTCTGAACAACACCACGTGATTGTCCTCGTTGAGAAAAGAGCATAATTTAACCCTCCACACCATCAACATCACCCTTGTGGCCTTCTGAACAACACCACGTGATTGTCCTCGTTGAGAAAAGAGCATAATTCCACCCTCCACACCATCAACATCACCCTTGTGGACTTCTGAACAACACACGTGGTTGTCTCCTTTGAGAAAAGAGCATAATTTCATCCTCCACACCATCAACATCATCCTTGTGGACTTCTGAACAACACCACGTGATTGTCCTCGTTGAGAAAAGAGCATAATTTCACCCTCCACACCATCAACATCACCCTTGTGGACTTCTGAGCAACACCACGTGATTGTCCTCGTTGAGAAACAAGCATAATTTCACCCTCCACACCTTCAACATCAAACTTGTGGACTCCTTAACAACCTCACGTGATTGTCTCCTATGTGAAAAGAGCATAATTTCACCCTCCACACCATCAACATCACCCTTGTGGACTTCTGAACAACACCACGTGATTGTCCTCGTTGAGAAAAGAGCATAATTTCACCCTCCACACCATTAACATCACCCTTGTGGACTTCTGAACGACACCACGTGATTGTCTCCTTTGAGAAAAGAGCATAATTTAACCCTCCACACCATCAACATCACCCTTGTGGCCTTCTGAACAACACCACGTGATTGTCCTCGTTGAGAAAAGAGCATAATTTCACCCTCCACACCATCAACATCACCCTTGTGGACTTCTGAACAACACCACGTGATTGTCCTCGTTGAGAAAAGAGCATAATTTCACCCTCCACACCATCAACATCACCCTTGTGGACTCCTGAACAACACACGTGGTTGTCTCCTTTGAGAAAAGAGCATAATTTCACCCTCCACACCATCAACATCACCCTTGTGGCCTTCTGAACAACACACGTGGTTGTCCTCGTTGAGAAAAGAGCATAATTTCACCCTCCACACCATCAACATCACCCTTGTGGCCTTCTGAACAACACACGTGATTGTCCTCGTTGAGAAAAGAGCATAATTTCACCCTCCACACCATCAACATCACCCTTGTGGCCTTCTGAACAACACCACGTGGTTGTCCTCGTTGAGAAAAGAGCATAATACCACCCTCCACACCATGAACATCACCCTTGTGGCCTTCTGAGAAACACACGTGATTGTCCTCGTTGAGAAAAGAGCATAATTTCACCCTCCACACCAACAACATCATCCTTGTGGACTTCTGAACAACACCACGTGATTGTCCTCGTTGAGAAAAGAGCATAATTTCACCCTCCACACCAACAACATCATCCTTGTGGACTTCTGAACAACACACGTGGTTGTCTCCTTTGAGAAAAGAGCATAATTTCACCCTCCACACCATCAACATCACCCTTGTGGCCTTCTGAACAACACCACGTGATTGTCCTCGTTGAGAAAAGAGCATAATTTCACCCTCCACACCATCAACATCACCCTCGTGGACTTCTGAACAACACCACGTGATTGTCCTCGTTGAGAAAAGAGCATAATTTCACCCTCCACACCATCAACATCACACTTGTGGCCTTCTGAACAACACCACGTGATTGTCCTCGTTGAGAAAAGAGCATAATTTCATCCTCCACACCATCAACATCACACTTGTGGACTTCTGAACAACACCACGTGATTGTCCTCGTTGAGAAAAGAGCATAATTTCATCCTCCACACCATCAACATCACCCTCGTGGACTTCTGAACAACACCACGTGATTGTCCTCGTTGAGAAAAGAGCATAATTTCACCCTCCACACCATCAACATCACCCTTGTGGCCTTCTGAACAACACACGTGGTTGTCTCCTTTGAGAAAAGAGCATAATTTCACCCTCCACACCATCAACATCACCCTTGTGGCCTTCTGAACAACACCACGTGATTGTCCTCGTTGAGAAAAGAGCATAATACCACCCTCCACACCATGAAAATCACCCTTGTGGACTCCTGAACAACACACGTGGTTGTCTCCTTTGAGAAAAGAGCATAATTTCACCATCCACACCATCAACATCACCCTTGTGGCCTTCTGAACAACACCACGTGGTTGTCCTCGTTGAGAAAAGAGCATAATACCACTCTCCACACCATGAACATCACCCTTGTGGCCTTCTGAACAACACACGTGGTTGTCCTCGTTGAGAAAAGAGCATAATTTCACCCTCCACACCAACAACATCATCCTTGTGGACTTCTGAACAACACCACGTGATTGTCCTCGTTGAGAAAAGAGCATAATTTCACCCTCCACACCATCAACATCACCCTTGTGGACTTCTGAACAACACCACGTGATTGTCCTCGTTGAGAAAAGAGCATAATTTCACCCTCCACACCATTAACATCACCCTTGTGGACTTCTGAACGACACCACGTGATTGTCCCCTTTGAGAAAAGAGCATAATTTAACCCTCCACACCATCAACATCACCCTTGTGGCCTTCTGAACAACACCACGTGGTTGTCCTCGTTGAGAAAAGAGCATAATTTCATCCTCCACACCATTAACATCACCCTTGTGGCCTTCTGAACAACACCACGTGATTGTCCTCGTTGAGAAAAGAGCATAATTTCACCCTCCACACCATCAACATCACCCTTGTGGCCTTCTGAACAACACACGTGTTTGTCTCCTTTGAGAAGAGAGCATAATTTCACCCTCCACACCATCAACATCACCCTTGTGGCCTTCTGAACAACACACGTTGTTGTCCTCGTTGAGGAAAGAGCATAATTTCACCCTCCACACCATCAACATCACCCTTGTGGCCTTCTGAACAACACCACGTGATTGTCCTCGTTGAGAAAAGAGCATAATTTCATCCTCCACACCATTAACATCACCCTTGTGGCCTTCTGAACAACACACCTGGTTGTCTTCGTTGAGAAAAGAGCATAATTTCACCATCCACACCATCAACATCACCCTTGTGGCCTTCTGAACAACACCACGTGATTGTCCTCGTTGAGAAAAGAGCATAATTTCACCCTCCACACCATCAACATCACCCTTGTGGCCTTCTGAACAACACCACGTGATTGTCCTCGTTGAGAAAAGAGCATAATTTCACCCTCCACACCATCAACATCACCCTTGTGGCCTTCTGAACAACACCACGTGATTGTCCTCGTTGAGAAAAGAGCATAATTTCACCCTCCACACTATCAACATCACCCTTGTGGCCTTCTGAACAACACACGTGATTGTCCTTGTTGAGAAAAGAGCATAATTTCACCCTCCACACCATCAACATCACCCTTGTGGCCTTCTGAACAACACACGTGATTGTCCTCGTTGAGAAAAGAGCATAATTCCACCCTCCACACCATCAACATCACCCTTGTGGCCTTCTGAACAACACCACGTGGTTGTCCTCGTTGAGAAAAGAGCATAATTTCATCCTCCACACCATTAACATCACCCTTGTGGCCTTCTGAACAACACCACGTGATTGTCCTCGTTGAGAAAAGAGCATAATTTCACCCTCCACACCATCAACATCACCCTTGTGGCCTTCTGAACAACACACGTGTTTGTCTCCTTTGAGAAGAGAGCATAATTTCACCCTCCACACCATCAACATCACCCTTGTGGCCTTCTGAACAACACACGTTGTTGTCCTCGTTGAGGAAAGAGCATAATTTCACCCTCCACACCATCAACATCACCCTTGTGGCCTTCTGAACAACACCACGTGATTGTCCTCGTTGAGAAAAGAGCATAATTTCATCCTCCACACCATTAACATCACCCTTGTGGCCTTCTGAACAACACACCTGGTTGTCTTCGTTGAGAAAAGAGCATAATTTCACCATCCACACCATCAACATCACCCTTGTGGCCTTCTGAACAACACCACGTGATTGTCCTCGTTGAGAAAAGAGCATAATTTCACCCTCCACACCATCAACATCACCCTTGTGGCCTTCTGAACAACACACCTGGTTGTCTTCGTTGAGAAAAGAGCATAATTTCACCATCCACACCATCAACATCACACTTGTGACCTTCTGAACAACACACGTGATTGTCCTCGTTGAGAAAAGAGCATAATTCCACCCTCCACACCATCAACATCACCCTTGTGGACTTCTGAACAACACCACGTGGTTGTCTTCGTTGAGAAAAGAGCATAATTTCACCATCCACACCATCAACATCACCCTTGTGGCCTACTGAACAACACACCTGGTTGTCTTCGTTGAGAAAAGAGCATAATTCCACCCTCCACACCATCAACATCACCCTTGTGGACTTCTGAACAACACCACGTGGTTGTCTTCGTTGAGAAAAGAGCTTAATTTCACCATCCACACCATCAACATCACCCTTGTGGCCTTCTGAACAACACACCTGGTTGTCTTCGTTGAGAAAAGAGCATAATTTCACCATCCACACCATCAACATCACACTTGTGACCTTCTGAACAACACCACGTGATTGTCCTCGTTGAGAAAAGAGCATAATTTCACCCTCCACACTATCAACATCACCCTTGTGGCCTTCTGAACAACACCACGTGATTGTCCTCGTTAAGAAAAGAGCATAATTTCACCCTCCACACCATTAACATCACCCCTGTGGCCTTCTGAACAACACCACGTGATTGTTCTCGTTGAGAGAAGAGCATAATTTCACCCTCCACACCATTAACATCACCCTTGTGGCCTTCTGAACAACACCACGTGATTGTCCTCGTTAAGAAAAGAGCATAATTTCACCCTCCACACCATCAACATCACACTTGTGACCTTCTGAACAACACCACGTGATTGTCCTCGTTGAGAAAAGAGCATAATTTCACCCTCCACACCATTAACATCACCCTTGTGGCCTTCTGAACAACACCACGTGATTGTCCTCGTTGAGAAAAGAGCATAATTTCACCCTCCACACCATTAACATCACCCTTGTGGCCTTCTGAACAACACCACGTGGTTGTCCTCGTTGAGAAAAGAGCATAATTTCACCCTCCACACCATCAACATCACCCTCTTGGACTCCTGAACAACACCACGTGATTGTCTCCTATGAGAAAAGAGCATGACTCCACCCTCCACACCATCAACATCACCCTTGTGGACTTCTGAACAACACCACGTGATTGTCCTCGTTGAGAAAAGAGCATAATTTCACCCTCCACACCTTCAACATCATCCTTGTGGACTTCTGAACAACACCACGTGATTGTCCTCGTTGAGAAAAGAGCATAATTTCACCCTCCACACAATCAACATCACCCTTGTGGACTTCTGAACACCACCACGTGATTGTCCTCGTTGAGAAAAGAGCATAATTTCACCCTCCACACCATCAACATCATCCTTGTGGACTTCTGAACAACACCACGTGATTGTCCTCGTTGAGAAAAGAGCATAATTTCACCCTCCACACCATCAACATCACCCTTGTGGACTTCTGAACACCACCACGTGGTTGTCTCCTTTGAGAAAAGAGCATAATTTCACCCTCCACACCATCAACATCACCCTTGTGGACTTCTGAACACCACCACGTGATTGTCCTCGTTGAGAAAAGAGCATAATTTCACCCTCCACACCATCAACATCATCCTTGTGGACTTCTGAACAACACCACGTGATTGTCCTCGTTGAGAAAAGAGCATAATACCACCCTCCACACCATCAACATCACCCTTGTGGACTTCTGAACAACACCACGTGATTGTCCTCGTTGAGAAAAGAGCATAATTTCACCCTCCACACCATCAACATCACCCTTGTGGACTTCTGAACAACACCACGCGATTGTCCTCGTTGAGAAAAGAGCATAATTTCATCCTCCACACCATGAACATCACCCTTGTGGACTTCTGAACAACACCACGTGATTGTCCTCGTTGAGAAAAGAGCATAATTTCACCCTCCACACCATCAACATCACCCTTGTGGACTTCTGAACAACACCACGTGGTTGTCTCCTTTGAGAAAAGAGCATAATTCCACCCTCCACACCATCAACATCACCCTTGTGGCCTTCTGAACAACACCACGTGGTTGTCCTCGTTGAGAAAAGAGCATAATTTCACCCTCCACACCATCAACATCACCCTTGTGGCCTTCTGAACAACACACGTGGTTGTCTCCTTTGAGAAAAGAGCATAATTTAACCCTCCACACCATCAACATCACCCTTGTGGACTTCTGAACAACACCACGTGATTGTCCTCGTTGAGAAAAGAGCATGACTTCACCCTCCACACCATCAACATCACCCTTGTGGACTTCTGAACAACACACGTGGTTGTCTCCTTTGAGAAAAGAGCATAATTTCACCCTCCACATCATCAACATCACCCTTGTGGCCTTCTGAACAACACACGTGGTTGTCCTCGTTGAGAAAAGAGCATAATTTCACCCTCCACACCATGAACATCACCCTTGTGGACTTCTGAACAACACCACGTGATTGTCCTCGTTGAGAAAAGAGCATAATTTCCCCCTCCACACCATCAACATCACCCTTGTGGACTTCTGAGCAACACCACGTGATTGTCCTCGTTGAGAAACAAGCATAATTTCATCCTCCACACCATCAACATCACCCTTGTGGCCTTCTGAACAACACACGTGGTTGTCTCCTTTGAGAAAAGAGCATAATTTCACCCTCCACACCAACAACATCACCCTTGTGGCCTTCTGAACAACACCACGTGATTGTCCTCGTTGAGAAAAGAGCATAATTTCACCCTCCACACCATCAACATCACCCTTGTGGCCTTCTGAACAACACCACGTGATTGTCCTCGTTGAGAAAAGAGCATAATTTCACCCTCCACACCATCAACATCACCCTTGTGGACTTCTGAACAACACCACGTGGTTGTCTTCCTTGAGAAAAGAGCATAATTTCACCCTCCACACCATCAACATCGAACTTGTGGACTCCTGAACAACACCACGTGATTGTCCTCGTTGAGAAAAAAGCATAATTTCACCCTCCACACCATCAACATCACCCTTGTGGACTTCTGAACAACACCACGTGATTGTCCTCGTTGAGAAAAGAGCATAATTTCACCCTCCACACCATGAACATCACCCTTGTGGACTTCTGATCAACACCACGTGTTTGTCCCCGTTGAGAAAAGAGCATAATTTCACCCTCCACACCATCAACATCACCCTTGTGGACTTCTGAACAACACCACGTGATTGTCCTCGTTAAGAAAAGAGCATAATTCCACCCTCCACACCATGAACATCACCCTTGTGGACTTCTGAACAACACCACGTGATTGTCCTCGTTGAGAAAAGAGCATAATTTCCCCCTCCACACCATCAACATCACCCTTGTGGACTTCTGAGCAACACCACGTGATTGTCCTCGTTGAGAAACAAGCATAATATCACCCTCCACACCTTCAACATCAAACTTGTGGACTCCTTAACAAAACCACGTGATTGTCTCCTATGTGAAAAGAGCATAATTTCACCCTCCACACCATCAACATCACCCTTGTGGACTTCTGATCAACACCACGTGTTTGTCCCAATTGAGAAAAGAGCATAATTTCACCCTCCACACCATGAACATCACCCTTGTGGACTTCTGATCAATACCACGTGTTTGTCCTCGTTGAGAAAAGAGCATAATTTCACCCTCCACACCATGAACATCACCCTTGTGGACTTCTGATCAACACCACGTTTTTGTCCCCGTTGAGAAAAGAGCATAATTTCACCCTCCACACCATCAACATCACCCTTGTGGACTTCTGAACAACACCACGTGATTGTGTTCGTTAAGAAAAGAGCATAATTCCACCCTTCACACCATGAACATCACCCTTGTGGACTTCTGAACAACACCACGTGATTGTCCTCGTTGAGAAAAGAGCATAATTTCCCCCTCCACACCATCAACATCACCCTTGTGGACTTCTGAGCAACACCACGTGATTGTCCTCGTTGAGAAACAAGCATAATTTCACCCTCCACACCTTCAACATCAAACTTGTGGACTCCTTAACAACACCACGTGATTGTCTCCTATGTGAAAAGAGCATAATTTCACCCTCCACACCATCAACATCACCCTTGTGGACTTCTGAAGAACACCACGTGATTGTCCTCGTTGAGAAAAGAGCATAATTTCACCCTCCACACCATTAACATCACCCTTGTGGACTCCTGAACGACACCACGTGATTGTCTCCTTTGAGAAAAGAGCATAATTTAACCCTCCACACCATCAACATCACCCTTGTGGCCTTCTGAACAACACCACGTGATTGTCCTCGTTGAGGAAAGAGCATAATTTCACCCTCCACACCATGAACATCACCCTTGTGGACTTCTGAACAACACACGTGGTTGTCTCCTTTGAGAAAAGAGCATAATTTCACCCTCCACACCATCAACATCACCCTTGTGGACTTCTGAACAACACACGTGGTTGTCCTTGTTAAGAAAAGAGCATAATTCCACCCTCCACACCATCAACATCACCCTTGTGGCCTTCTGAACAACACCACGTGATTGTCCTCGTTGAGAAAAGAGCATAATTCCACCCTCCACACCATCAACATCATCCTTGTGGACTTCTGAACAACACCACGTGATTGTCCTCGTTGAGAAAAGAGCATAATTTCACCCTCCACACCATCAACATCACCCTTGTGGCCTTCTGAACAACACCACGTGATTGTCCTCGTTGAGAAAAGAGCATAATTTAACCCTCCACACCATCAACATCACCCTTGTGGCCTTCTGAACAACACCACGTGATTGTCCTCGTTGAGAAAAGAGCATAATTCCACCCTCCACACCATCAACATCACCCTTGTGGACTTCTGAACAACACACGTGGTTGTCTCCTTTGAGAAAAGAGCATAATTTCACCCTCCACACCATCAACATCATCCTTGTGGACTTCTGAACAACACCACGTGATTGTCCTCGTTGAGAAAAGAGCATAATTTCACCCTCCACACCATCAACATCACCCTTGTGGACTTCTGAGCAACACCACGTGATTGTCCTCGTTGAGAAACAAGCATAATTTCACCCTCCACACCTTCAACATCAAACTTGTGGACTCCTTAACAACCTCACGTGATTGTCTCCTATGTGAAAAGAGCATAATTTCACCCTCCACACCATCAACATCACCCTTGTGGACTTCTGAACAACACCACGTGATTGTCCTCGTTGAGAAAAGAGCATAATTTCACCCTCCACACCATTAACATCACCCTTGTGAACTTCTGAACGACACCACGTGATTGTCTCCTTTGAGAAAAGAGCATAATTTAACCCTCCACACCATCAACATCACCCTTGTGGCCTTCTGAACAACACCACGTGATTGTCCTCGTTGAGAAAAGAGCATAATTTCACCCTCCACACCATCAACATCACCCTTGTGGACTTCTGAACAACACACGTGGTTGTCTCCTATGTGAAAAGAGCATAATTTCACCCTCCACACCTTCAACATCAAACTTGTGGACTCCTTAACAACACCACTTGATTGTCTCGTATGTGAAAAGAGCATAATTTCACCCTCCACACCATCAACATCACCCTTGTGGACTTCTGAACAACACCACGTGATTGTCCTCGTTGAGAAAAGAGCATAATTTCACCCTCCACACCATGAACATCACCCTTGTGGACTTCTGTACAACACACGTGGTTGTAATTGTTGAGAAAAGAGCATAATTCCACCCTCCACACCATCAACATCACCCTTGTGGCCTTCTGAACAACACCACGTGATTGTCCTCGTTGAGAAAAGAGCATAATTTCACCCTCCACACCATCAACATCACCCTTGTGGACTCCTGAACAACACACGTGGTTGTCCTCGTTGAGAAAAGAGCATAATTTCACCCTCCACACCATCAACATCACCCTTGTGGACTTCTGAACAACACACGTGGTTGTCCTCGTTGAGAAAAGAGCATAATTTCACCCTCCACACCATCAACATCACCCTTGTGGCCTTCTGAACAACACCACGTGGTTGTCCTCGTTGAGAAAAGAGCATAATTTCACCCTCCACACCAACAACATCATCCTTGTGGACTTCTGAACAACACACGTGGTTGTCTCCTTTGAGAAAAGAGCATAATTTCACCCTCCACACCATCAACATCACCCTTGTGGACTTCTGAACAACACCACGTGATTGTCCTCGTTGAGAAAAGAGCATAATTTCACCCTCCACACCATCAACATCATCCTTGTGGACTTCTGAACAACACCACGTGATTGTCCTCGTTGAGAAAAGAGCATAATTTCACCCTCCACACCATCAACATCACCCTTGTGGACTTCTGAACAACACCACGTGATTGTCCTCGTTGAGAAAAGAGCATAATTTCACCCTCCACACCATCAACATCACTCTTGTGGACTTCTGAACAACACCACGTGATTGTCCTCGTTGAGAGAAGAGCATAATTTCACCCTCCACACCATCAACATCACCCTTGTGGACTCCTGAACAACACACGTGGTTGTCTCCTTTGAGAAAAGATCATAATTTCACCCTCCACACCATCAACATCACCCTTGTGGCCTTCTGAACAACACACGTGGTTGTCCTCGTTGAGAAAAGAGCATAATTTCACCCTCCACACCATCAACATCACCCTTGTGGCCTTCTGAACAACACACGTGATTGTCCTCGTTGAGAAAAGAGCATAATTTCACCCTCCACACCATCAACATCACCCTTGTGGCCTTCTGAACAACACCACGTGGTTGTCCTCGTTGAGAAAAGAGCATAATACCACCCTCCACACCATGAACATCACCCTTGTGGCCTTCTGAACAACACACGTGATTGTCCTCGTTGAGAAAAGAGCATAATTTCACCCTCCACACCGACAACATCATCCTTGTGGACTTCTGAACAACACCACGTGATTGTCCTCGTTGAGAAAAGAGCATAATTTCACCCTCCACACCAACAACATCATCCTTGTGGACTTCTGAACAACACACGTGGTTGTCTACTTTGAGAAAAGAGCATAATTTCACCCTCCACACCATCAACATCACCCTTGTGGCCTTCTGAACAACACCACGTGATTGTCCTCGTTGAGAAAAGAGCATAATTTCACCCTCCACACCATCAACATCACCCTCGTGGAGTTCTGAACAACACCACGTGATTGTCCTCGTTGAGAAAAGAGCATAATTTCACCCTCCACACCATCAACATCACACTTGTGGCCTTCTGAACAACACCACGTGATTGTCCTCGTTGAGAAAAGAGCATAATTTCATCCTCCACACCATCAACATCACACTTGTGGACTTCTGAACAACACCACGTGATTGTCCTCGTTGAGAAAAGAGCATAATTTCATCCTCCACACCATCAACATCACCCTCGTGGACTTCTGAACAACACCACGTGATTGTCCTCGTTGAGAAAAGAGCATAATTTCACCCTCCACACCATCAACATCACCCTTGTGGCCTTCTGAACAACACACGTGGTTGTCTCCTTTGAGAAAAGAGAATAATTTCACCCTCCACACCATCAACATCACCCTTGTGGCCTTCTGAACAACACCACGTGATTGTCCTCGTTGAGAAAAGAGCATAATACCACCCTCCACACCATGAAAATCACCCTTGTGGACTCCTGAACAACACACGTGGTTGTCTCCTTTGAGAAAAGAGCATAATTTCACCCTCCACACCATCAACATCACCCTTGTGGCCTTCTGAACAACACCACGTGGTTGTCCTCGTTGAGAAAAGAGCATAATACCACCCTCCACACCATGAACATCACCCTTGTGGCCTTCTGAACAACACACGTGGTTGTCCTCGTTGAGAAAAGAGCATAATTTCACCCTCCACACCAACAACATCATCCTTGTGGACTTCTGAACAACACCACGTGATTGTCCTCGTTGAGAAAAGAGCATAATTTCACCCTCCACACCATCAACATCACCCTTGTGGACTTCTGAACAACACCACGTGATTGTCCTCGTTGAGAAAAGAGCATAATTTCACCCTCCACACCATTAACATCACCCTTGTGGACTTCTGAACGACACCACGTGATTGTCTCCTTTGAGAAAAGAGCATAATTTAACCCTCCACACCATCAACATCACCCTTGTGGCCTTCTGAACAACACCACGTGGTTGTCCTCGTTGAGAAAAGAGCATAATTTCATCCTCCACACCATTAACATCACCCTTGTGGCCTTCTGAACAACACCACGTGATTGTCCTCGTTGAGAAAAGAGCATAATTTCACCCTCCACACCATCAACATCACCCTTGTGGCCTTCTGAACAACACACGTGTTTGTCTCCTTTGAGAAGAGAGCATAATTTCACCCTCCACACCATCAACATCACCCTTGTGGCCTTCTGAACAACACACGTTGTTGTCCTCGTTGAGGAAAGAGCATAATTTCACCCTCCACACCATCAACATCACCCTTGTGGCCTTCTGAACAACACCACGTGATTGTCCTCGTTGAGAAAAGATCATAATTTCATCCTCCACACCATTAACATCACCCTTGTGGCCTTCTGAACAACACACCTGGTTGTCTTCGTTGAGAAAAGAGCATAATTTCACCATCCACACCATCAACATCACCCTTGTGGCCTTCTGAACAACACCACGTGATTGTCCTCGTTGAGAAAAGAGCATAATTTCACCCTCCACACCATCAACATCACCCTTGTGGCCTTCTGAACAACACCACGTGATTGTCCTCGTTGAGAAAAGAGCATAATTTCACCCTTCACACCATCAACATCACCCTTGTGGCCTTCTGAACAACACCACGTGATTGTCCTCGTTGAGAAAAGAGCATAATTTCACCCTCCACACTATCAACATCACCCTTGTGGCCTTCTGAACAACACACGTGATTGTCCTTGTTGAGAAAAGAGCATAATTTCACCCTCCACACCATCAACATCACCCTTGTGGCCTTCTGAACAACACACGTGATTGTCCTCGTTGAGAAAAGAGCATAATTCCACCCTCCACACCATCAACATCACCCTTGTGGCCTTCTGAACAACACCACGTGGTTGTCCTCGTTGAGAAAAGAGCATAATTTCATCCTCCACACCATTAACATCACCCTTGTGGCCTTCTGAACAACACCACGTGATTGTCCTCGTTGAGAAAAGAGCATAATTTCACCCTCCACACCATCAACATCACCCTTGTGGCCTTCTGAACAACACACGTGTTTGTCTCCTTTGAGAAGAGAGCATAATTTCACCCTCCACACCATCAACATCACCCTTGTGGCCTTCTGAACAACACACGTTGTTGTCCTCGTTGAGGAAAGAGCATAATTTCACCCTCCACACCATCAACATCACCCTTGTGGCCTTCTGAACAACACCACGTGATTGTCCTCGTTGAGAAAAGAGCATAATTTCATCCTCCACACCATTAACATCACCCTTGTGGCCTTCTGAACAACACACCTGGTTGTCTTCGTTGAGAAAAGAGCATAATTTCACCATCCACACCATCAACATCACCCTTGTGGCCTTCTGAACAACACCACGTGATTGTCCTCGTTGAGAAAAGAGCATAATTTCACCCTCCACACCATCAACATCACCCTTGTGGCCTTCTGAACAACACACCTGGTTGTCTTCGTTGAGAAAAGAGCATAATTTCACCATCCACACCATCAACATCACACTTGTGACCTTCTGAACAACACACGTGATTGTCCTCGTTGAGAAAAGAGCATAATTCCACCCTCCACACCATCAACATCACCCTTGTGGACTTCTGAACAACACCACGTGGTTGTCTTCGTTGAGAAAAGAGCATAATTTCACCATCCACACCATCAACATCACCCTTGTGGCCTTCTGAACAACACACCTGGTTGTCTTCGTTGAGAAAAGAGCATAATTCCACCCTCCACACCATCAACATCACCCTTGTGGACTTCTGAACAACACCACGTGGTTGTCTTCGTTGAGAAAAGAGCATAATTTCACCATCCACACCATCAACATCACCCTTGTGGCCTTCTGAACAACACACCTGGTTGTCTTCGTTGAGAAAAGAGCATAATTTCACCATCCACACCATCAACATCACACTTGTGACCTTCTGAACAACACCACGTGATTGTCCTCGTTGAGAAAAGAGCATAATTTCACCCTCCACACTATCAACATCACCCTTGTGGCCTTCTGAACAACACCACGTGATTGTCCTCGTTAAGAAAAGAGCATAATTTCACCCTCCACACCATTAACATCACCCCTGTGGCCTTCTGAACAACACCACGTGATTGTTCTCGTTGAGAGAAGAGCATAATTTCACCCTCCACACCATTAACATCACCCTTGTGGCCTTCTGAACAACACCACGTGATTGTCCTCGTTAAGAAAAGAGCATAATTTCACCCTCCACACCATCAACATCACACTTGTGACCTTCTGAACAACACCACGTGATTGTCCTCGTTGAGAAAAGAGCATAATTTCACCCTCCACACCATTAACATCACCCTTGTGGCCTTCTGAACAACACCACGTGATTGTCCTCGTTGAGAAAAGAGCATAATTTCACCCTCCACACCATTAACATCACCCTTGTGGCCTTCTGAACAACACCACGTGGTTGTCCTCGTTGAGAAAAGAGCATAATTTCACCCTCCACACCATCAACATCACCCTCTTGGACTCCTGAACAACACCACGTGATTGTCTCCTATGAGAAAAGAGCATGACTCTACCCTCCACACCATCAACATCACCCTTGTGGACTTCTGAACAACACCACGTGATTGTCCTCGTTGAGAAAAGAGCATAATTTCACCCTCCACACCTTCAACATCACCCTTGTGGACTTCTGAACAACACCACGTGATTGTCCTCGTTGAGAAAAGAGCATAATTTCACCCTCCACACTATCAACATCACCCTTGTGGCCTTCTGAACAACACCACGTGATTGTCCTCGTTGAGAAAAGAGCATAATTTCACCCTCCACACTATCAACATCACCCTTGTGGCCTTCTGAACAACACCACGTGATTGTCCTCGTTGAGAAAAGAGCATAATTTCACCCTCCACACCATCAACATCACCCTTGTGGCCTTCTGAACAACACCACGTGATTGTCCTCGTTGAGAAAAGAGCATGATTTCATCCTCCACACCATCAACATCACCCTTGTGGACTTCTGAACAACACACGTGATTGTCCTCGTTGAGTAATGAGCCGATTTCATCCTCCACACCATCAACATCACCCTTGTGGACTTCTGAACAACACCACGTGATTGTCCTCGTTGAGAAAAGAGCATAATTTCATCCTCCACACCATCAACATCACCCTTGTGGACTTCTGAACAACACCACGTGATTGTCCTCGTTGAGAAAAGAGCATAATTTCATCCTCCACACCATCAACATCACACTTGTGGCCTTCTGAACAACACCACGTGATTGTCCTTGTTGAGAAAAGAGCATAATTTCACCCTCCACACCATCAACATCACCCTTGTGGCCTTCTGAACAACACCACGTGATTGTCCTCGTTGAGAAAAGAGCATAATTTCACCCTCCACACCATCAACATCACCCTTGTGAACCTCTGAACAACACCACGTGGTTGTCCTCGTTGAGAAAAGAGCATAATTTCACCCTCCACAACAACAACATCACACTTGTGGCCTTCTGAACAACACCACGTGATTGTCCTCGTTGAGTAATGAGCCGATTTCACCCTCCACACCATGAACATCACCCTTGTGGCCTTCTGAACAACACCACGTGATTGTCCTCGTTGAGAAAAGAGCATAATTTCACCCTCCACACCATCAACATCACCCTTGTGGCCTTCTGAACAACACCACGTGATTGTCCTCGTTGAGTAATGAGCCGATTTCACCCTCCACACCATCAACATCACCCTTGTGGACTTCTGAACAACACCACGTCATTGTCCTCGTTGAGTAATGAGCCGATTTCACCCTCCACACCATCAACATCACCCTTGTGGCCTTCTGAACAACACCACGTGATTGTCCTCGTTGAGTAATGAGCCGATTTCATCCTCCACACCATCAACATCACCCTTGTGGACTTCTGAACAACACCACGTGATTGTCCTTGTTGAGTAATGAGCCGATTTCACCCTCCACACCATCAACATCACCCTTGTGGACTTCTGAACAACACCACGTGATTGTCCTCGTTGAGTAATGAGCCGATTTCATCCTCCACACCATCAACATCACCCTTGTGGCCTTCTGAACAACACCACGTGATTGTCCTCGTTGAGTAATGAGCCGATTTCACCCTCCACACCATCAACATCACCCTTGTGGACTTCTGAACAACACCACGTGATTGTCCTCGTTGAGTAATGAGCCGATTTCATCCTCCACACCATCAACATCACCCTTGTGGACTTCTGAACAACACCACGTGATTGTCCTCGTTGAGTAATGAGCCGATTTCATCCTCCACACCATCAACATCCACTTGTGGCCTTCTGAACAACACCAGGTGATTGTCCTCGTTGAGAAAAGAGCATAATTTCACCCTCCACACTATGATCATCACACTTGTGGCCTTCTGAACAACACCACGTGATTGTCCTCGTTGAGAAAAGAGCATAATTTCACCCTCCACACCATCAACATCACCCTTGTGGCCTTCTGAACAACACCACGTGATTGTCCTCGTTGAGAAAAGAGCATAATTTCACCCTCAACACCATCAACATCACCCTTGTGGACTTCTGAACAACACCACGTGATTGTCCTCGTTGAGAAAAGTGCATAATTTCACCCTCCACACCATCAACATCACCCTTGTGGCCTTCTGAACAACACCACGTGATTGTCCTCGTTGAGAAAAGAGCATAATTTCACCCTCCACACCATCAACATCACACTTGTGGCCTTCTGAACAACACCACGTGATTGTCCTCGTTGAGAAAAGAGCATGATTTCACCCTCCACACCATCAACATCACCCTTGTGGCCTTCTGAACAACACCACGTGATTGTCCTCGTTGAGAAAAGAGCATAATTTCATTTGACACACCATCAACATCACACTTGTGGAATCCTGAACAACACCACGTGATTGTCCTCGTTGAGAAAAGAGCATAATTTCACCCTCCACACCATCAACATCCACTTGTGGCCTTCTGAACAACACCACGTGATTGTCCTCGTTGAGAAAAGAGCATGATTTCACCCTCCACACCATCAACATCACCCTTGTGGCCTTCTGAACAACACCACGTGATTGTCCTCGTTGAGAAAAGAGCATAATTTCATTTGACACACCATCAACATCACACTTGTGGACTCCTGAACAACACCACGTGATTGTCCTCGTTGAGAAAAGAGCATAATTTCACCCTCCACACCATCAACATCCACTTGTGGCCTTCTGAACAACACCACGTGATTGTCCTCGTTGAGAAAAGAGCATAATTTCATTTGACACACCATCAACATCACCCTTGTGGACTTCTGAACAACACCACGTGATTGTCCTCGTTGAGAGAAGAGCATAATTTCACCCTCCACACTATGATCATCACACTTGTGGCCTTCTGAACAACACCACGTGATTGTCCTGGTTGAGAAAAGAGCATAATTTCACCCTCCACACCATCAACATCACACTTGTGGACTTCTGAACAACACCACGTGATTGTCCTCGTTGAGAAAAGAGCATAATTTCACCCTCCACACTATGATCATCACCCTTGTGGACTTCTGAACAACACCACGTGATTGTCCTCGTTGAGAAAAGAGCATAATTTCACCCTCCACACTATGATCATCACCCCTGTGGACTTCTGAACAACACCACGTGATTGTCCTCGTTGAGAAAAGAGCATAATTTCACCCTCCACACTATGATCATCACCCTTGTGGCCTTCTGAACAACACCACGTGATTGTCCTCGTTGAGAAAAGAGCATAATTTCACCCTCCACACAATCAACATCACCCTTGTGGACTTCTGAACAACACCACGTGATTGTCCTCGTTGAGAAAAGAGCATAATTTCACCCTCCACACTATGATCATCACACTTGTGGCCTTCTGAACAACACCACGTGATTGTCCTCGTTGAGAAAAGAGCATAATTTCACCCTCCACACTATGATCATCACACTTGTGGCCTTCTGAACAACACCACGTGATTGTCCTCGTTGAGAAAAGAGCATAATTTCACCCTCCACACTATGATCATCACCCTTGTGGACTTCTGAACAACACCACGTGATTGTCCTCGTTGAGAAAAGAGCATAATTTCACCCTCCACACTATGATCATCACACTTGTGGACTCCTGAACAACACCACGTGATTGTCCTCGTTGAGAAAAGAGCATAATTTCACCCTCCACACTATGATCATCACCCTTGTGGCCTTCTGAACAACACCACGTGATTGTCCTCGTTGAGAAAAGAGCATAATTTCACCCTCCACACTATGATCATCACCCTTGTGGACTTCTGAACAACACCACGTGATTGTCCTCGTTGAGAAAAGAGCATAATTTCACCCTCCACACTATGATCATCACCCTTGTGGACTTCTGAACAACACCACGTGATTGTCCTCGTTGAGAAAAGAGCATAATTTCACCCTCCACACTATGATCATCACACTTGTGGACTCCTGAACAACACCACGTGATTGTCCTCGTTGAGAAAAGAGCATAATTTCACCCTCCACACTATGATCATCACCCTTGTGGCCTTCTGAACAACACCACGTGGTTGTCCTCGTTGAGAAAAGAGCATGACTTCACTCTCCACACCATCAACATCACCCTTGTGGCCTTCTGAACAACACCACGTGATTGTCCTCGTTGAGAAAAGAGCATAATTTCACCCTCCACACTATGATCATCACACTTGTGGCCTTCTGAACAACACCACGTGATTGTCCTCGTTGAGAAAAGAGCATAATTTCACCCTCCACACTATGATCATCACCCTTGTGGCCTTCTGAACAACACCACGTGATTGTCCTCTTTGAGAAAAGAGCATAATTTCACCCTCCACACTATGATCATCACCCTTGTGGACTTCTGAACAACACCACGTGATTGTCCTCGTTGAGAAAAGAGCATAATTTCACCCTCCACACTATGAACATCACACTTGTGGACTTCTGAACAACACCACGTGATTGTCCTCGTTGAGAAAAGAGCATAATTTCACCCTCCACACTATGATCATCACTCTTGTGGCCTTCTGAACAACACCACGTGATTGTCCTCGTTGAGAAAAGAGCATGATTTCATCCTCCACACCATCAACATCACCCTTGTGGACTTCTGAACAACACACGTGATTGTCCTCGTTGAGTAATGAGCCGATTTCATCCTCCACACCATCAACATCACCCTTGTGGACTTCTGAACAACACCACGTGATTGTCCTCGTTGAGAAAAGAGCATAATTTCATCCTCCACACCATCAACATCACCCTTGTGGACTTCTGAACAACACCACGTGATTGTCCTCGTTGAGAAAAGAGCATAATTTCATCCTCCACACCATCAACATCACACTTGTGGCCTTCTGAACAACACCACGTGATTGTCCTTGTTGAGAAAAGAGCATAATTTCACCCTCCACACCATCAACATCACCCTTGTGGCCTTCTGAACAACACCACGTGATTGTCCTCGTTGAGAAAAGAGCATAATTTCACCCTCCACACCATCAACATCACCCTTGTGAACCTCTGAACAACACCACGTGGTTGTCCTCGTTGAGAAAAGAGCATAATTTCACCCTCCACAACAACAACATCACACTTGTGGCCTTCTGAACAACACCACGTGATTGTCCTCGTTGAGTAATGAGCCGATTTCACCCTCCACACCATGAACATCACCCTTGTGGCCTTCTGAACAACACCACGTGATTGTCCTCGTTGAGAAAAGAGCATAATTTCACCCTCCACACCATCAACATCACCCTTGTGGCCTTCTGAACAACACCACGTGATTGTCCTCGTTGAGTAATGAGCCGATTTCACCCTCCACACCATCAACATCACCCTTGTGGACTTCTGAACAACACCACGTCATTGTCCTCGTTGAGTAATGAGCCGATTTCACCCTCCACACCATCAACATCACCCTTGTGGCCTTCTGAACAACACCACGTGATTGTCCTCGTTGAGTAATGAGCCGATTTCATCCTCCACACCATCAACATCACCCTTGTGGACTTCTGAACAACACCACGTGATTGTCCTTGTTGAGTAATGAGCCGATTTCACCCTCCACACCATCAACATCACCCTTGTGGACTTCTGAACAACACCACGTGATTGTCCTCGTTGAGTAATGAGCCGATTTCATCCTCCACACCATCAACATCACCCTTGTGGCCTTCTGAACAACACCACGTGATTGTCCTCGTTGAGTAATGAGCCGATTTCACCCTCCACACCATCAACATCACCCTTGTGGACTTCTGAACAACACCACGTGATTGTCCTCGTTGAGTAATGAGCCGATTTCATCCTCCACACCATCAACATCACCCTTGTGGACTTCTGAACAACACCACGTGATTGTCCTCGTTGAGTAATGAGCCGATTTCATCCTCCACACCATCAACATCCACTTGTGGCCTTCTGAACAACACCAGGTGATTGTCCTCGTTGAGAAAAGAGCATAATTTCACCCTCCACACTATGATCATCACACTTGTGGCCTTCTGAACAACACCACGTGATTGTCCTCGTTGAGAAAAGAGCATAATTTCACCCTCCACACCATCAACATCACCCTTGTGGCCTTCTGAACAACACCACGTGATTGTCCTCGTTGAGAAAAGAGCATAATTTCACCCTCAACACCATCAACATCACCCTTGTGGACTTCTGAACAACACCACGTGATTGTCCTCGTTGAGAAAAGTGCATAATTTCACCCTCCACACCATCAACATCACCCTTGTGGCCTTCTGAACAACACCACGTGATTGTCCTCGTTGAGAAAAGAGCATAATTTCACCCTCCACACCATCAACATCACACTTGTGGCCTTCTGAACAACACCACGTGATTGTCCTCGTTGAGAAAAGAGCATGATTTCACCCTCCACACCATCAACATCACCCTTGTGGCCTTCTGAACAACACCACGTGATTGTCCTCGTTGAGAAAAGAGCATAATTTCATTTGACACACCATCAACATCACACTTGTGGAATCCTGAACAACACCACGTGATTGTCCTCGTTGAGAAAAGAGCATAATTTCACCCTCCACACCATCAACATCCACTTGTGGCCTTCTGAACAACACCACGTGATTGTCCTCGTTGAGAAAAGAGCATGATTTCACCCTCCACACCATCAACATCACCCTTGTGGCCTTCTGAACAACACCACGTGATTGTCCTCGTTGAGAAAAGAGCATAATTTCATTTGACACACCATCAACATCACACTTGTGGACTCCTGAACAACACCACGTGATTGTCCTCGTTGAGAAAAGAGCATAATTTCACCCTTCACACCATCAACATCCACTTGTGGCCTTCTGAACAACACCACGTGATTGTCCTCGTTGAGAAAAGAGCATAATTTCATTTGACACACCATCAACATCACCCTTGTGGACTTCTGAACAACACCACGTGATTGTCCTCGTTGAGAGAAGAGCATAATTTCACCCTCCACACTATGATCATCACACTTGTGGCCTTCTGAACAACACCACGTGATTGTCCTGGTTGAGAAAAGAGCATAATTTCACCCTCCACACCATCAACATCACACTTGTGGACTTCTGAACAACACCACGTGATTGTCCTCGTTGAGAAAAGAGCATAATTTCACCCTCCACACTATGATCATCACCCTTGTGGACTTCTGAACAACACCACGTGATTGTCCTCGTTGAGAAAAGAGCATAATTTCACCCTCCACACTATGATCATCACCCCTGTGGACTTCTGAACAACACCACGTGATTGTCCTCGTTGAGAAAAGAGCATAATTTCACCCTCCACACTATGATCATCACCCTTGTGGCCTTCTGAACAACACCACGTGATTGTCCTCGTTGAGAAAAGAGCATAATTTCACCCTCCACACAATCAACATCACCCTTGTGGACTTCTGAACAACACCACGTGATTGTCCTCGTTGAGAAAAGAGCATAATTTCACCCTCCACACTATGATCATCACACTTGTGGCCTTCTGAACAACACCACGTGATTGTCCTCGTTGAGAAAAGAGCATAATTTCACCCTCCACACTATGATCATCACACTTGTGGCCTTCTGAACAACACCACGTGATTGTCCTCGTTGAGAAAAGAGCATAATTTCACCCTCCACACTATGATCATCACCCTTGTGGACTTCTGAACAACACCACGTGATTGTCCTCGTTGAGAAAAGAGCATAATTTCACCCTCCACACTATGATCATCACACTTGTGGACTCCTGAACAACACCACGTGATTGTCCTCGTTGAGAAAAGAGCATAATTTCACCCTCCACACTATGATCATCACCCTTGTGGCCTTCTGAACAACACCACGTGATTGTCCTCGTTGAGAAAAGAGCATAATTTCACCCTCCACACTATGATCATCACCCTTGTGGACTTCTGAACAACACCACGTGATTGTCCTCGTTGAGAAAAGAGCATAATTTCACCCTCCACACTATGATCATCACCCTTGTGGACTTCTGAACAACACCACGTGATTGTCCTCGTTGAGAAAAGAGCATAATTTCACCCTCCACACTATGATCATCACACTTGTGGACTCCTGAACAACACCACGTGATTGTCCTCGTTGAGAAAAGAGCATAATTTCACCCTCCACACTATGATCATCACCCTTGTGGCCTTCTGAACAACACCACGTGGTTGTCCTCGTTGAGAAAAGAGCATGACTTCACTCTCCACACCATCAACATCACCCTTGTGGCCTTCTGAACAACACCACGTGATTGTCCTCGTTGAGAAAAGAGCATAATTTCACCCTCCACACTATGATCATCACACTTGTGGCCTTCTGAACAACACCACGTGATTGTCCTCGTTGAGAAAAGAGCATAATTTCACCCTCCACACTATGATCATCACCCTTGTGGCCTTCTGAACAACACCACGTGATTGTCCTCTTTGAGAAAAGAGCATAATTTCACCCTCCACACTATGATCATCACCCTTGTGGACTTCTGAACAACACCACGTGATTGTCCTCGTTGAGAAAAGAGCATAATTTCACCCTCCACACTATGAACATCACACTTGTGGACTTCTGAACAACACCACGTGATTGTCCTCGTTGAGAAAAGAGCATAATTTCACCCTCCACACTATGATCATCACTCTTGTGGCCTTCTGAACAACACCACGTGATTGTCCTCGTTGAGAAAAGAGCATAATTTCACCCTCCACACTATGATCATCACCCTTGTGGACTTCTGAACAACACCACGTGATTGTCCTCGTTGAGAAAAGAGCATAATTTCACCCTCCACACTATGATCATCACCCTTGTGGCCTTCTGAACAACACCACGTGGTTGTCCTCGTTGAGAAAAGAGCATGACTTCACTCTCCACACCATCAACATCACCCTTGTGGCCTTCTGAACAACACCACGTGATTGTCCTCGTTGAGAAAAGAGCATAATTTCACCCTCCACACTATGATCATCACACTTGTGGCCTTCTGAACAACACCACGTGATTGTCCTCGTTGAGAAAAGAGCATAATTTCACCCTCCACACTATGATCATCACCCTTGTGGCGTTCTGAACAACACCACGTGATTGTCCTCGTTGAGAGAAGAGCATAATTTCACCCTCCACACTATGATCATCACCCTTGTGGCCTTCTGAACAACACCACGTGATTGTCCTCGTTGAGAAAAGAGCATAATTTCACCCTCCACACTATGATCATCACCCTTGTGGCCTTCTGAACAACACCACGTGATTGTACTCGTTGAGAAAAGAGCATAATTTCACCCTCCACACTATGATCATCACCCTTGTGGACTTCTGAACAACACACGTGATTGTCCCCGTTGAGAAAAGAGCATAATTTCACCCTCCACACTATGATCATCACCCTTGTGGCCTTCTGAACAACACCACGTGATTGTCCTCGTTGAGAAAAGAGCATAATTTCACCCTCCACACCATCAACATCACACTTGTGGACTTCTGAACAACACCACGTGATTGTCCCCGTTGAGAAAAGAGCATAATTTCACCCTCCACACTATGATCATCACCCTTGTGGCCTTCTGAACAACACCACGTGATTGTCCTCGTTGAGAAAAGAGCTTAATTTCACCCTCCACACCATCAACATCACACTTGTGGACTTCTGAACAACACCACGTGATTGTCCTCGTTGAGAAAAGAGCATAATTTCACCCTCCACACTATGATCATCACACTTGTGGCCTTCTGAACAACACCACGTGATTGTCCTCGTTGAGAAAAGAGCATAATTTCACCCTCCACACTATGATCATCACACTTGTGGCCTTCTGAACAACACCACGTGATTGTCCTCGTTGAGAAAAGAGCATAATTTCACCCTCCACACTATGATCATCACCCTTGTGGACTTCTGAACAACACACGTGATTGTCCCCGTTGAGAAAAGAGCATAATTTCACCCTCCACACTATGATCATCACCCTTGTGGCCTTCTGAACAACACCACGTGATTGTCCTCGTTGAGAAAAGAGCATAATTTCACCCTCCACACTATGATCATCACCCTTGTGGACTTCTGAACAACACACGTGATTGTCCCAGTTGAGAAAAGAGCATAATTTCACCCTCCACACTATGATCATCACCCTTGTGGCCTTCTGAACAACACACGTGATTGTCCCCGTTGAGAAAAGAGCATAATTTCACCCTCCACACTATGATCATCACCCTTGTGGACTTCTGAACAACACACGTGATTGTCGCCGTTGAGAAAAGAGCATAATTTCACCCTCCACACTATGATCATCACCCTTGTGGACTTCTGAACAACACCACGTGATTGTCCTCGTTGAGAAAAGAGCATAATTTCACCCTCCACACTATGATCATCACCCTTGTGGACTTCTGAACAACACACGTGATTGTCCCCGTTGAGAAAAGAGCATAATTTCACCCTCCACACTATGATCATCACCCTTGTGGCCTTCTGAACAACACCACTTGATTGTCCTCGTTGAGAAAAGAGCATAATTTCACCCTCCACACCATCAACATCACCCTTGTGGACTTCTGAACAACACACGTGATTGTCCTCGTTGAGAAAAGAGCATAATTTCACCCTCCACACCATCAACATCACCCTTGTGGACTTCTGAACAACACCACGTGATTGTCCTCGTTGAGAAAAGAGCATAATTTCACCCTCCACACTATGATCATCACCCTTGTGGCCTTCTGAACAACACCACGTGATTGTCCTCGTTGAGAAAAGAGCATGACTTCACTCTCCACACCATCAACATCACCCTTGTGGCCTTCTGAACAACACCACGTGATTGTCCTCGTTGAGAAAAGAGCATAATTTCACCCTCCACACCATCAACATCACCCTTGTGGCCTTCTGAACAACACCACGTGATTGTCCTCGTTGAGAAAAGAGCATGATTTCACCCTCCACACCATCAACATCACCCTTGTGGACTCCTGAACAACACCACGTGATTGTCCTCGTTGAGAGAAGAGCATAATTTCACCCTCCACACTATGATCATCACCCTTGTGGACTTCTGAACAACACCACGTGATTGTCCTCGTTGAGAAAAGAGCATGACTTCACTCTCCACACCATCAACATCACCCTTGTGGACTTCTGAACAACACCACGTGATTGTCCTCGTTGAGAAAAGTGCATAATTTCACCCTCCACACCATCAACATCACCCTTGTGGCCTTCTGAACAACACCACGTGATTGTCCTCGTTGAGAAAAGAGCATAATTTCACCCTCCACACCATCAACATCCACTTGTGGCCTTCTGAACAACACCACGTGATTGTCCTCGTTGAGAAAAGAGCATAATTTCACCCTCCACACCATCAACATCACCCTTGTGGACTTCTGAACAACACCACGTGATTGTCCTCGTTGAGAAAAGTGCATAATTTCACCCTCCACACCATCAACATCACCCTTGTGGCCTTCTGAACAACACCACGTGATTGTCCTCGTTGAGATAAGAGCATAATTTCACCCTCCACACCATCAACATCACCCTTTTGGCCTTCTGAACATCACCACGTGATTGTCCTCGTTGAGAAAAGAGCATAATTTCACCCTCCACACCATCAACATCACACTTGTGGCCTTCTGAACAACACCACGTGATTGTCCTCGTTGAGAAAAGTGCATAATTTCACCCTCCACACCATCAACATCACCCTTGTGGCCTTCTGAACAACACCACGTGATTGTCCTCGTTGAGAAAAGAGCATAATTTCACCCTCCACACCATCAACATCACCCTTGTGGACTTCTGAACAACACCACGTGATTGTCCTCGTTGAGAAAAGTGCATAATTTCACCCTCCACACCATCAACATCACCCTTGTGGCCTTCTGAACAACACCACGTGATTGTCCTCGTTGAGAAAAGAGCATAATTTCACCCTCCACACCATCAACATCACACTTGTGGCCTTCTGAACAACACCACGTGATTGTCCTCGTTGAGAAAAGAGCATGATTTCACCCTCCACACCATCAACATCACCCTTGTGGCCTTCTGAACAACACCACGTGATTGTCCTCGTTGAGAAAAGAGCATAATTTCATTTGACACACCATCAACATCACACTTGTGGACTTCTGAACAACACCACGTGATTGTCCTCGTTGAGAAAAGTGCATAATTTCACCCTCCACACCATCAACATCACCCTTGTGGCCTTCTGAACAACACCACGTGATTGTCCTCGTTGAGAAAAGAGCATAATTTCACCCTCCACACCATCAACATCACACTTGTGGCCTTCTGAACAACACCACGTGATTGTCCTCGTTGAGAAAAGAGCATAATTTCACCCTCCACACCATCAACATCACCCTTGTGGCCTTCTGAACAACACCACGTGATTGTCCTCGTTGAGAAAAGAGCATGATTTCACCCTCCACACCATCAACATCACCCTTGTGGCCTTCTGAACAACACCACGTGATTGTCCTCGTTGAGAAAAGTGCATAATTTCACCCTCCACACCATCAACATCACCCTTGTGGCCTTCTGAACAACACCACGTGATTGTCCTCGTTGAGAAAAGAGCATAATTTCACCCTCCACACCATCAACATCACCCTTGTGGACTTCTGAACAACACCACGTGATTGTCCTCGTTGAGAAAAGTGCATAATTTCACCCTCCACACCATCAACATCACCCTTGTGGCCTTCTGAACAACACCACGTGATTGTCCTCGTTGAGAAAAGAGCATAATTTCACCCTCCACACCATCAACATCACACTTGTGGCCTTCTGAACAACACCACGTGATTGTCCTCGTTGAGAAAAGAGCATAATTTCACCCTCCACACCATCAACATCACCCTTGTGGCCTTCTGAACAACACCACGTGATTGTCCTCGTTGAGAAAAGAGCATGATTTCACCCTCCACACCATCAACATCACCCTTGTGGCCTTCTGAACAACACCACGTGATTGTCCTCGTTGAGAAAAGAGCATAATTTCACCCTCCACACTATCAACATCACCCTTGTGGACTTCTGAACAACACCACGTGATTGTCCTCGTTGAGAAAAGAGCATGATTTCACCCTCCACACCATCAACATCACCCTTGTGGCCTTCTGAACAACACCACGTGATTGTCCTCGTTGAGAAAAGAGCATAATTTCACCCTCCACACCATCAACATCACACTTGTGGACTTCTGAACAACACCACGTGATTGTCCTCGTTGAGAAAAGAGCATAATTTCACCCTCCACACTATGATCATCACACTTGTGGCCTTCTGAACAACACCACGTGATTGTCCTCGTTGAGAAAAGAGCATGATTTCACCCTCCACACCATCAACATCACCCTTGTGGCCTTCTGAACAACACCACGTGATTGTCCTCGTTGAGAAAAGAGCATAATTTCACCCTCCACACCATCAACATCACACTTGTGGACTTCTGAACAACACCACGTGATTGTCCTCGTTGAGAAAAGAGCATAATTTCACCCTCCACACTATGATCATCACACTTGTGGCCTTCTGAACAACACCACGTGATTGTCCTCGTTGAGAAAAGAGCATAATTTCACCCTCCACACTATGATCATCACACTTGTGGCCTTCTGAACAACACCACGTGATTGTCCTCGTTGAGAAAAGAGCATAATTTCACCCTCCACACTATGATCATCACCCTTGTGGACTTCTGAACAACACCACGTGATTGTCCTCGTTGAGAAAAGAGCATAATTTCACCCTCCACACCATCAACATCACCCTTGTGGCCTTCTGAACAACACCACGTGATTGTCCTCGTTGAGAAAAGAGCATAATTTCACCCTCCACACTATGATCATCACACTTGTGGCCTTCTGAACAACACCACGTGATTGTCCTCGTTGAGAAAAGAGCATAATTTCACCCTCCACACTATGATCATCACCCTTGTGGACTTCTGAACAACACCACGTGATTGTCCTCGTTGAGAAAAGAGCATAATTTCACCCTCCACACTATGATCATCACCCTTGTGGACTTCTGAACAACACCACGTGATTGTCCTCGTTGAGAAAAGAGCATAATTTCACCCTCCACACTATGATCATCACACTTGTGGACTCCTGAACAACACCACTTGATTGTCCTCGTTGAGAAAAGAGCATAATTTCACCCTCCACACTATGATCATCACCCTTGTGGCCTTCTGAACAACACCACGTGATTGTCCTCGTTGAGAAAAGAGCATGACTTCACTCTCCACACCATCAACATCACCCTTGTGGCCTTCTGAACAACACCACGTGATTGTCCTCGTTGAGAAAAGAGCATAATTTCACCCTCCACACTATGATCATCACACTTGTGGCCTTCTGAACAACACCACGTGATTGTCCTCGTTGAGAAAAGAGCATAATTTCACCCTCCACACTATGATCATCACCCTTGTGGCCTTCTGAACAACACCACGTGATTGTCCTCGTTGAGAAAAGAGCATAATTTCACCCTCCACACTATGATCATCACCCTTGTGGACTTCTGAACAACACCACGTGATTGTCCTCGTTGAGAAAAGAGCATAATTTCACCCTCCACACTATGAACATCACACTTGTGGACTTCTGAACAACACCACGTGATTGTCCTCGTTGAGAAAAGAGCATAATTTCACCCTCCACACTATGATCATCACCCTTGTGGCCTTCTGAACAACACCACGTGGTTGTCCTCGTTGAGAAAAGAGCATGACTTCACTCTCCACACCATCAACATCACCCTTGTGGCCTTCTGAACAACACCACGTGATTGTCCTCGTTGAGAAAAGAGCATAATTTCACCCTCCACACTATGATCATCACACTTGTGGCCTTCTGAACATCACCACGTGATTGTCCTCGTTGAGAAAAGAGCATAATTTCACCCTCCACACTATGATCATCACCCTTGTGGCGTTCTGAACAACACCACGTGATTGTCCTCGTTGAGAGAAGAGCATAATTTCACCCTCCACACTATGATCATCACCCTTGTGGCCTTCTGAACAACACCACGTGATTGTCCTCGTTGAGAAAAGAGCATAATTTCACCCTCCACACTATGATCATCACCCTTGTGGCCTTCTGAACAACACCACGTGATTGTCCTCGTTGAGAGAAGAGCATAATTTCACCCTCCACACTATGATCATCACCCTTGTGGCCTTCTGAACAACACCACGTGATTGTCCTCGTTGAGAAAAGAGCATAATTTCACCCTCCACACTATGATCATCACCCTTGTGGCCTTCTGAACAACACCACGTGATTGTCCTCGTTGAGAAAAGAGCATAATTTCACCCTCCACACTATGATCATCACCCTTGTGGCCTTTTGAACAACACCACGTGATTGTCCTCGTTGAGAAAAGAGCATAATTTCACCCTCCACACTATGATCATCACACTTGTGGCCTTCTGAACAACACCACGTGATTGTCCTCGTTGAGAAAAGAGCATAATTTCACCCTCCACACTATGATCATCACACTTGTGGCCTTCTGAACAACACCACGTGATTGTCCTCGTTGAGAAAAGAGCATAATTTCACCCTCCACACTATGATCATCACCCTTGTGGACTTCTGAACAACACACGTGATTGTCCCCGTTGAGAAAAGAGCATAATTTCACCCTCCACACTATGATCATCACCCTTGTGGCCTTCTGAACAACACCACGTGATTGTCCTCGTTGAGAAAAGAGCATAATTTCACCCTCCACACTATGATCATCACCCTTGTGGACTTCTGAACAACACACGTGATTGTCCCCGTTGAGAAAAGAGCATAATTTCACCCTCCACACTATGATCATCACCCTTGTGGCCTTCTGAACAACACACGTGATTGTCCCCGTTGAGAAAAGAGCATAATTTCACCCTCCACACTATGATCATCACCCTTGTGGACTTCTGAACAACACACTTGATTGTCCCCGTTGAGAAAAGAGCATAATTTCACCCTCCACACTATGATCATCACCCTTGTGGACTTCTGAACAACACACTTGATTGTCCCCGTTGAGAAAAGAGCATAATTTCACCCTCCACACTATGATCATCACCCTTGTGGCCTTCTGAACAACACCACGTGATTGTCCTCGTTGAGAAAAGAGCATAATTTCACCCTCCACACTATGATCATCACCCTTGTGGACTTCTGAACAACACACGTGATTGTCCCCGTTGAGAAAAGAGCATAATTTCACCCTCCACACTATGATCATCACCCTTGTGGCCTTCTGAACAACACCACTTGATTGTCCTCGTTGAGAAAAGAGCATAATTTCACCCTCCACACCATCAACATCACCCTTGTGGACTTCTGAACAACACACGTGATTGTCCTCGTTGAGAAAAGAGCATAATTTCACCCTCCACACCATCAACATCACCCTTGTGGACTTCTGAACAACACCACGTGATTGTCCTCGTTGAGAAAAGAGCATAATTTCACCCTCCACACTATGATCATCACCCTTGTGGCCTTCTGAACAACACCACGTGATTGTCCTCGTTGAGAAAAGAGCATGACTCCACTCTCCACACCATCAACATCACCCTTGTGGCCTTCTGAACAACACCACGTGATTGTCCTCGTTGAGAAAAGAGCATAATTTCAGCCTCCACACTATGATCATCACACTTGTGGCCTTCTGAACAACACCACGTGATTGTCCTCGTTGAGAAAAGAGCATAATTTCAGCCTCCACACCATCAACATCACCCTTGTGGACTCCTAAACAACACCACGTGATTGTCCTCGTTGAGAGAAGAGCATAATTTCACCCTCCACACTATGATCATCACCCTTTTGGCCTTCTGAACATCACCACGTGATTGTCCTCGTTGAGAAAAGAGCATAATTTCACCCTCCACACCATCAACATCACACTTGTGGCCTTCTGAACAACACCACGTGATTGTCCTCGTTGAGAAAAGTGCATAATTTCACCCTCCACACCATCAACATCACCCTTGTGGCCTTCTGAACAACACCACGTGATTGTCCTCGTTGAGAAAAGAGCATAATTTCATTTGACACACCATCAACATCACACTTGTGGACTTCTGAACAACACCACGTGATTGTCCTCGTTGAGAAAAGTGCATAATTTCACCCTCCACACCATCAACATCACCCTTGTGGCCTTCTGAACAATACCACGTGATTGTCCTCGTTGAGAAAAGAGCATAATTTCACCCTCCACACCATCAACATCACACTTGTGGCCTTCTGAACAACACCACGTGATTGTCCTCGTTGAGAAAAGAGCATAATTTCACCCTCCACACCATCAACATCACCCTTGTGGCCTTCTGAACAACACCAAGTGATTGTCCTCGTTGAGAAAAGAGCATGATTTCACCCTCCACACCATCAACATCACCCTTGTGGCCTTCTGAACAACACCACGTGATTGTCCTCGTTGAGAAAAGTGCATAATTTCACCCTCCACACCATCAACATCACCCTTGTGGCCTTCTGAACAACACCACGTGATTGTCCTCGTTGAGAAAAGAGCATAATTTCACCCTCCACACCATCAACATCACCCTTGTGGACTTCTGAACAACACCACGTGATTGTCCTCGTTGAGAAAAGTGCATAATTTCACCCTCCACACCATCAACATCACCCTTGTGGCCTTCTGAACAACACCACGTGATTGTCCTCGTTGAGAAAAGAGCATAATTTCACCCTCCACACCATCAACATCACACTTGTGGCCTTCTGAACAACACCACGTGATTATCCTCGTTGAGAAAAGAGCATAATTTCACCCTCCACACCATCAACATCACCCTTGTGGCCTTCTGAACAACACCACGTGATTGTCCTCGTTGAGAAAAGAGCATGATTTCACCCTCCACACCATCAACATCACCCTTGTGGCCTTCTGAACAACACCACGTGATTGTCCTCGTTGAGAAAAGAGCATAATTTCACCCTCCACACTATCAACATCACCCTTGTGGACTTCTGAACAACACCACGTGATTGTCCTCGTTGAGAAAAGAGCATGATTTCACCCTCCACACCATCAACATCACCCTTGTGGCCTTCTGAACAACACCACGTGATTGTCCTCGTTGAGAAAAGAGCATAATTTCACCCTCCACACCATCAACATCACACTTGTGGACTTCTGAACAACACCACGTGATTGTCCTCGTTGAGAAAAGAGCATAATTTCACCCTCCACACTATGATCATCACACTTGTGGCCTTCTGAACAACACCACGTGATTGTCCTCGTTGAGAAAAGAGCATGATTTCACCCTCCACACCATCAACATCACCCTTGTGGCCTTCTGAACAACACCACGTGATTGTCCTCGTTGAGAAAAGAGCATAATTTCACCCTCCACACCATCAACATCACACTTGTGGACTTCTGAACAACACCACGTGATTGTCCTCGTTGAGAAAAGAGCATAATTTCACCCTCCACACTATGATCATCACACTTGTGGCCTTCTGAACAACACCACGTGATTGTCCTCGTTGAGAAAAGAGCATGATTTCACCCTCCACACCATCAACATCACCCTTGTGGCCTTCTGAACAACACCACGTGATTGTCCTCGTTGAGAAAAGAGCATAATTTCACCCTCCACACTATGATCATCACCCTTGTGGACTTCTGAACAACACCACGTGATTGTCCTGGTTGAGAAAAGAGCATAATTTCACCCTCCACACTATGATCATCACCCTTGTGGCCTTCTGAACAACACCACGTGATTGTCCTCGTTGAGAAAAGAGCATAATTTCACCCTCCACACCATCAACATCACCCTTGTGGACTTCTGAACAACACCACGTGATTGTCCTCGTTGAGAAAAGAGCATAATTTCACCCTCCACACCATCAACATCACACTTGTGGACTTCTGAACAACACCACGTGATTGTCCTCGTTGAGAAAAGAGCATAATTTCACCCTCCACACTATGATCATCACCCTTGTGGACTTCTGAACAACACCACGTGATTGTCCTCGTTGAGAAAAGAGCATAATTTCACCCTCCACACTATGATCATCACACTTGTGGCCTTCTGAACAACACCACGTGATTGTCCTCGTTGAGAGAAGAGCATGATTTCACCCTCCACACTATGATCATCACACTTGTGGCCTTCTGAACAACACCACGTGATTGTCCTCGTTGAGAAAAGAGCATAATTTCACCCTCCACACTATGATCATCACCCTTGTGGACTTCTGAACAACACCACGTGATTGTCCTCGTTGAGAAAAGAGCATAATTTCACCCTCCACACTATGATCATCACACTTGTGGCCTTCTGAACAACACCACGTGATTGTCCTCGTTGAGAAAAGAGCATAATTTCACCCTCCACACTATGATCATCACCCTTGTGGCGTTCTGAACAACACCACGTGATTGTCCTCGTTGAGAAAAGAGCATAATTTCACCCTCCACACTATGATCATCACACTTGTGGCCTACTGAACAACACCACGTGGTTGTCCTCGTTGAGAAAAGAGCATAATTTCACCCTCCACACCATCAACATCACCCTTGTGGACTTCTGAACAACACCACGTGATTGTCCTGGTTGAGAAAAGAGCATAATTTCACCCTCCACACTATGATCATCACACTTGTGGCCTTCTGAACAACACCACGTGGTTGTCCTCGTTGAGAAAAGAGCATAATTTCACCCTCCACACCATCAACATCACACTTGTGGACTTCTGAACAACACCACGTGATTGTCCTCGTTGAGAAAAGAGCATAATTTCACCCTCCACAATATGATCATCACACTTGTGGCCTTCTGAACAACACCACGTGGTTGTCCTCGTTGAGAAGAGAGCATAATTTCACCCTCCACACCATCAACATCACCCTTGTGGACTTCTGAACAACACCACGTGATTGTCCTCGTTGAGAAAAGAGCATAATTTCACCCTCCACACTATGATCATCACACTTGTGGCCTTCTGAACAACACCACGTGGTTGTCCTCGTTGAGAAAAGAGCATAATTTCACCCTCCACACCATCAACATCACCCTTGTGGACTTCTGAACAACACCACGTGATTGTCCTGGTTGAGAAAAGAGCATAATTTCACCCTCCACACTATGATCATCACACTTGTGGCCTTCTGAACAACACCACGTGGTTGTCCTCGTTGAGAAAAGAGCATAATTTCACCCTCCACACCATCAACATCACCCTTGTGGACTACTGAACAACACCACGTGATTGTCCTCGTTGAGAAAAGAGCATAATTTCACCCTCCACACCATCAACATCACACTTGTGGACTTCTGAACAACACCACGTGATTGTCCTCGTTGAGAAAAGAGCATAATTTCACCCTCCACACTATGATCATCACACTTGTGGCCTTCTGAACAACACCACGTGGTTGTCCTCGTTGAGAGAAGAGCATAATTTCACCCTCCACACCATCAACATCACCCTTGTGGACTTCTGAACAACACCACGTGATTGTCCTCGTTGAGGAAAGAGCATAATTTCATTCGACACACCATCAACATCACCCTTGTGGACTTCTGAACAACACCACGTGATTGTCCTGGTTGAGAAAAGAGCATAATTTCACCCTCCACACCATCAACATCACCCTTGTGGACTTCTGAACAACACCACGTGATTGTCCTCGTTGAGAAAAGAGCATAATTTCACCCTCCACACTATCAACATCACCCTTGTGGCCTTCTGAACAACACCACGTGATTGTCCTCGTTGAGAAAAGAGCATGATTTCACCCTCCACACCATCAACATCACCCTTGTGGCCTTCTGAACAACACCACGTGATTGTCCTCGTTGAGAAAAGAGCATAATTTCACCCTCCACACCATCAACATCACACTTGTGGCCTTCTGAACAACACCACGTGATTGTCCTCGTTGAGAAAAGAGCATAATTTCACCCTCCACACTATGATCATCACACTTGTGGCCTTCTGAACAACACCACGTGATTGTCCTGGTTGAGAAAAGAGCATGATTTCACCCTCCACACCATCAACATCACCCTTGTGGCCTTCTGAACAACACCACGTGATTGTCCTCGTTGAGAAAAGAGCATAATTTCACTCTCCACACCATCAACATCACCCTTGTGGCCTTCTGAACAACACACGTGATTGTCCTCGTTGAGAAAAGAGCATAATTTCACTCTCCACACCATCAACATCACCCTTGTGGCCTTCTGAACAACACCACGTGATTGTCCTCGTTGAGAAAAGAACATAATTTCACCCTCCACACCATCAACATCACCCTTGTGGACTTCTGAACAACACCACGTGATTGTCCTGGTTGAGAAAAGAGCATAATTTCACCCTCCACACTATGATCATCACCCTTGTGGCCTTCTGAACAACACCACGTGATTGTCCTCGTTGAGAAGAGAGCATAATTTCACCCTCCACACCATCAACATCACCCTTGTGGACTTCTGAACAACACCACGTGATTGTCCTCGTTGAGAAAAGAGCATAATTTCACCCTCCACACTATGATCATCACACTTGTGGCCTTCTGAACAACACCACGTGATTGTCCTCGTTGAGAAAATAGCATAATTTCACCCTCCACACCATCAACATCACCCTTGTGGACTTCTGAACAACACCACGTGATTGTCCTCGTTGAGAAAAGAGCATAATTTCACCCTCCACACCATCAACATCACCCTTGTGGCCTTCTGAACAACACCACGTGATTGTCCTCGTTGAGAAAAGAGCATAATTTCACCCTCCACACTATGATCATCACACTTGTGGCCTTCTGAACAACACCACGTGATTGTCCTCGTTGAGAAGAGAGCATAATTTCACCCTCCACACCATCAACATCACCCTTGTGGACTTCTGAACAACACCACGTGATTGTCCTCGTTGAGAAAAGAGCATAATTTCACCCTCCACACCATCAACATCACCCTTGTGGACTTCTGAACAACACCACGTGATTGTCCTCGTTGAGAAAAGAGCATAATTTCACCCTCCACACTATGATCATCACCCTTGTGGCCTTCTGAACAACACACGTGATTGTCCTCGTTGAGAAAAGAGCATAATTTCACCCTCCACACCATCAACATCACCCTTGTGGACTTCTGAACAACACACGTGGTTGTCCCCGTTGAGAAAAGAGCATAATTTCACCCTCCACACCATCAACATCACCCTTGTGGACTTCTGAACAACACACGTGATTGTCCTCGTTGAGAAAAGAGCATAATTTCACCCTCCACACTATGATCATCACCCTTGTGGCCTTCTGAACAACACACGTGATTGTCCTCGTTGAGAAAAGAGCATAATTTCACCCTCCACACCATCAACATCACCCTTGTGGACTTCTGAACAACACCACGTGATTGTCCTCGTTGAGAAAAGAGCATAATTTCACCCTCCACACCATGAACATCACCCTTGTGGCCTTCTGAACAACACCACGTGATTGTCCTCGTTGAGAAAAGAGCATAATTTCACCCTCCACACTATGATCATCACCCTTGTGGCCTTCTGAACAACACCACGTGATTGTCCTTGTTGAGAAAAGAGCATAATTTCACCCTCCACACTATGATCATCACACTTGTGGACTCCTGAACAACACCACGTGATTGTCCTCGTTGAGAAAAGAGCATAATTTCACCCTCCACACTATGATCATCACACTTGTGGCCTTCTGAACAACACCACGTGATTGTCCTCGTTGAGAAAAGAGCATAATTTCACCCTCCACACCATCAACATCACCCCTGTGGACTTCTGAACAACACCACATGATTGTCCTCGTTGAGAAAAGAGCATAATTCCACCCTCCACACCATCAACATCACCCTTGTGGCCTTCTGAACAACACCACGTGATTGTCCTCGTTGAGAAAAGAGCATAATTTCACCCTCCACACTATGATCATCACACTTGTGGCCTTCTGAACAACACCACGTGATTGTCCTCGTTGAGAAAAGAGCATAATTTCACCCTGCACACCATCAACATCACCCTTGTGGCCTTCTGAACAACACCACGTGATTGTCCTCGTTGAGAAAAGAGCATAATTTCACCCTCCACACTATGATCATCACACTTGTGGCCTTCTGAACAACACCACGTGGTTGTCCTCGTTGAGAAAAGAGCATAATTTCACCCTCCACACCATCAACATCACCCTTGTGGACTTCTGAACAACACCACGTGATTGTCCTCGTTGAGAAAAGAGCATAATTTCACCCTCCACACTATGATCATCACACTTGTGGCCTTCTGAACAACACCACGTGGTTGTCCTCGTTGAGAAAAGAACATAATTTCACCCTCCACACCATCAACATCACCCTTGTGGACTTCTGAACAACACCACGTGATTGTCCTCGTTGAGAAAAGAGCATAATTTCACCCTCCACACTATGATCATCACACTTGTGGCCTTCTGAACAACACCACGTGATTGTCCTCGTTGAGAAAAGAGCATAATTTCACCCTCCACACCATCAACATCACACTTGTGGCCTTCTGAACAACACCACGTGATTGTCCTCGTTGAGAAAAGAGCATAATTTCACCCTCCACACTATGATCATCACCCTTGTGGCCTTCTGAACAACACCACGTGATTGTCCTCGTTGAGAAAAGAGCATAATTTCACCCTCCACACCATCAACATCACCCTTGTGGACTTCTGAACAACACCACGTGATTGTCCTCGTTGAGAAAAGAGCATAATTTCACCCTCCACACTATGATCATCACACTTGTGGCCTTCTGAACAACACCACGTGATTGTCCTCGTTGAGAAAAGAGCATAATTTCACCCTCCACACTATGATCATCATCCTTGTGGACTCCTGAACAACACCACGTGATTGTCCTGGTTGAGAAAAGAGCATAATTTCACCCTCCACACTATGATCATCACACTTGTGGCCTTCTGAACAACACCACGTGGTTGTCCTCGTTGAGAAAAGAGCATAATTTCACCCTCCACACCATCAACATCACCCTTGTGGACTACTGAACAACACCACGTGATTGTCCTCGTTGAGAAAAGAGCATAATTTCACCCTCCACACCATCAACATCACACTTGTGGACTTCTGAACAACACCACGTGATTGTCCTCGTTGAGACAAGAGCATAATTTCACCCTCCACACTATGATCATCACACTTGTGGCCTTCTGAACAACACCACGTGATTGTCCTCGTTGAGAAAAGAGCATAATTTCACCCTCCACACCATCAACATCACCCTTGTGGACTCCTGAACAACACCACGTGATTGTCCTCGTTGAGAAAAGAGCATAATTTCACCCTCCACACCATCAACATCACCCTTGTGGACTTCTGAACAACACCACGTGATTGTCCTCGTTGAGAAAAGAGCATAATTTCACCCTCCACACTATGATCATCACACTTGTGGCCTTCTGAACAACACCACGTGATTGTCCTCGTTGAGAAAAGAGCATAATTTCACCCTCCACACCATCAACATCACCCTTGTGGACTCCTGAACAACACCAAGTGATTGTCCTCGTTGAGAAAAGAGCATAATTTCACCCTCCACACCATCAACATCACCCTTGTGGACTTCTGAACAACACCACGTGATTGTCCTCGTTGAGGAAAGAGCATAATTTCATTCGACACACCATCAACATCACCCTTGTGGACTTCTGAACAACACCACGTGATTGTCCTGGTTGAGAAAAGAGCATAATTTCACCCTCCACACCATCAACATCACCCTTGTGGACTTCTGAACAACACCACGTGATGGCCTCGTTGAGAAAAGAGCATAATTTCACCCTCCACACTATCAACATCACCCTTGTGGACTTCTGAACAACACCACGTGATTGTCCTCGTTGAGAAAAGAGCATGATTTCACCCTCCACACAATCAACATCAACCTTGTGGCCTTCTGAACAACACCACGTGATTGTCCTCGTTGAGAAAAGAGCATAATTTCACCCTCCACACCATCAACATCACACTTGTGGCCTTCTGAACAACACCACGTGATTGTCCTCGTTGAGAAAAGAGCATAATTTCACCCTCCACACTATGATCATCACACTTGTGGCCTTCTGAACAACACCACGTGATTGTCCTCGTTGAGAAAAGAGCATAATTTCACCCTCCACACCATCAACATCACCCTTGTGGACTTCTGAACAACACCACGTGATTGTCCTGGTTGAGAAAAGAGCATAATTTCACCCTCCACACTATGATCATCACCCTTGTGGCCTTCTGAACAACACCACGTGATTGTCCTCGTTGAGAAGAGAGCATAATTTCACCCTCCACACCATCAACATCACCCTTGTGGACTTCTGAACAACACCACGTGATTGTCCTCGTTGAGAAAAGAGCATAATTTCACCCTCCACACTATGATCATCACACTTGTGGCCTTCTGAACAACACCACGTGATTGTCCTCGTTGAGAAAAGAGCATAATTTCACCCTCCACACCATCAACATCACCCTTGTGGACTTCTGAACAACACCACGTGATTGTCCTCGTTGAGAAAAGAGCATAATTTCACCCTCCACACCATCAACATCACCCTTGTGGCCTTCTGAACAACACCACGTGATTGTCCTCGTTGAGAAAAGAGCATAATTTCACCCTCCACACTATGATCATCACACTTGTGGCCTTCTGAACAACACCACGTGATTGTCCTCGTTGAGAAGAGAGCATAATTTCACCCTCCACACCATCAACATCACCCTTGTGGACTTCTGAACAACACCACGTGATTGTCCTCGTTGAGAAAAGAGCATAATTTCACCCTCCACACCATCAACATCACCCTTGTGGACTTCTGAACAACACCACGTGATTGTCCTCGTTGAGAAAAGAGCATAATTTCACCCTCCACACTATGATCATCACCCTTGTGGCCTTCTGAACAACACACGTGATTGTCCTCGTTGAGAAAAGAGCATAATTTCACCCTCCACACCATCAACATCACCCTTGTGGACATCTGAACAACACACGTGGTTGTCCTCGTTGAGAAAAGAGCATAATTTCACCCTCCACACTATGATCATCACCCTTGTGGCCTTCTGAACAACACACGTGATTGTCCTCGTTGAGAAAAGAGCATAATTTCACCCTCCACACCATCAACATCACCCTTGTGGACTTCTGAACAACACCACGCGATTGTCCTCGTTGAGAAAAGAGCATAATTTCACCCTCCACACCATGAACATCACCCTTGTGGCCTTCTGAACAACACCACGTGATTGTCCTCGTTGAGTAAAGAGCATAATTTCACCCTCCACACTATGATCATCACCCTTGTGGCCTTCTGAACAACACCACGTGATTGTCCTCGTTGAGAAAAGAGCATAATTTCACCCTCCACACTATGATCATCACCCTTGTGGCCTTCTGAACAACACCACGTGATTGTCCTTGTTGAGAAAAGAGCATAATTTCACCCTCCACACTATGATCATCACACTTGTGGACTTCTGAACAACACACGTGATTGTCCTCGTTGAGAAAAGAGCATAATTTCACCCTCCACACTATGATCATCACACTTGTGGACTCCTGAACAACACCACGTGATTGTCCTCGTTGAGAAAAGAGCATAATTTCATTCGACACACCTTCAACATCACACTTGTGGACTTCTGAACAACACCACGTGATTGTCCTCGTTGAGAAAAGAGCATAATTTCACCCTCCACACTATGATCATCACACTTGTGGACTTCTGAACAACACCGCGTGATTGTCCTCGTTGAGAAAAGAGCATAATTTCACCCTCCACACTATGATCATCACACTTGTGGCCTTCTGAACAACACCACGTGATTGTCCTCGTTGAGAAAAGAGCATAATTTCACCCTCCACACCATCAACATCACCCCTGTGAACTTCTGAACAACACCACGTGATTGTCCTCGTTGAGAAAAGAGCATAATTTCACCCTCCACACAATCAACATCCACTTGTGGCCTTCTGAACAACACCACGTGATTGTCCTCGTTGAGAAAAGAGCATAATTTCACCCTCCACACCATCAACATCACCCTTGTGGACTTCTGAACAACACCACGTGATTGTCCCCGTTGAGAAAAGTGCATAATTTCACCCTCCACACCATCAACATCACCCTTGTGGCCTTCTGAACAACACCACGTGATTGTCCTCGTTGAGAAAAGAGCATAATTTCACCCTCCACACTATGATCATCACACTTGTGGCCTTCTGAACAACACCACGTGATTGTCCTCGTTGAGAAAAGAGCATAATTTCACCCTCCACACCATCAACATCACCCCTGTGAACTTCTGAACAACACCACGTGATTGTCCCCGTTGAGAAAAGTGCATAATTTCACCCTCCACACCATCAACATCACACTTGTGGACTTCTGAACAACACCACGTGATTGTCCTCGTTGAGAAAAGAGCATAATTTCACCCTCCACACTATGATCATCACACTTGTGGCCTTCTGAACAACACCACGTGATTGTCCTCGTTGAGAAAAGAGCATAATTTCACCCTCCACACCATCAACATCACCCCTGTGGACTTCTGAACAACACCACGTGATTGTCCCCGTTGAGAAAAGTGCATAATTTCACCCTCCACACCATCAACATCACACTTGTGGACTTCTGAACAACACCACGTGATTGTCCTCGTTGAGAAAAGAGCATAATTTCACCCTCCACACTATGATCATCACACTTGTGGCCTTCTGAACAACACCACGTGATTGTCCTCGTTGAGAAAAGAGCATAATTTCACCCTCCACACCATCAACATCACCCCTGTGAACTTCTGAACAACACCACGTGATTGTCCTCGTTGAGAAAAGAGCATAATTTCACCCTCCACACCATCAACATCCACTTGTGGCCTTCTGAACAACACCACGTGATTGTCCTCGTTGAGAAAAGAGCATAATTTCACCCTCCACACCATCAACATCACCCTTGTGGACTTCTGAACAACACCACGTGATTGTCCCCGTTGAGAAAAGTGCATAATTTCACCCTCCACACCATCAACATCACCCTTGTGGCCTTCTGAACAACACCACGTGATTGTCCTCGTTGAGAAAAGAGCATAATTTCACCCTCCACACTATGATCATCACACTTGTGGCCTTCTGAACAACACCACGTGATTGTCCTCGTTGAGAAAAGAGCATAATTTCACCCTGCACACCATCAACATCACCCTTGTGGCCTTCTGAACAACACCACGTGATTGTCCTCGTTGAGAAAAGAGCATAATTTCAGCCTCCACACCATCAACATCACCCTTGTGGACTCCTGAACAACACCACGTGATTGTCCTCGTTGAGAAAAGAGCATAATTTCACCATCCACACCATCAACATCACCCTTGTGACCTTCTGATCAACACCACGTGGTTGTCCTCGTTGAGAAAAGAGCATAATTTCACCCTCCACACCATCAACATCACCCTTGTGGCCTTCTGAACAACACCACGTGATTGTCCTCGTTGAGAAAAGAGCATAATTTCACCCTCCACACCATCAACATCACCCTTGTGGCCTTCTGAACAACACCACGTGATTGTCCTCGTTGAGAAAAGAGCATAATTTCACCCTCCACACTATGATCATCACACTTGTGGCCTTCTGAACAACACCACGTGATTGTCCTCGTTGAGATAAGAGCATAATTTCACCCTCCACACCATCAACATCACCCTTGTGGACTTCTAAACAACACCACGTGATTGTCCTCGTTGAGAAAAGAGCATGACTTCACTCTCCACACCATCAACATCACCCTTGTGGACTTCTGAACAACACCACGTGATTGTCCTCGTTGAGAAAAGAGCATAATTTCACCCTCCACACCATCAACATCACACTTGTGGCCTTCTGAACAACACCACGTGATTGTCCTCGTTGAGAAAAGAGCATGATTTCACCCTCCACACCATCTCCATCACCCTTGTGGCCTTCTGAACAACACCACGTGATTGTCCTCGTTGAGAAAAGAGCATAATTTCATTCGACACACCATGAACATCACCCTTGTGGCCTTCTGAACAACACCACGTTATTGTCCTCGTTGAGAAAAGAGCATAATTTCACCCTCCACACCATCAACATCACCCTTGTGGCCTTCTGAACAACACCACGTGATTGTCCTCGTTGAGAAAAGAGCATAATTTCACCCTCCACACCATGAACATCACCCTTGTGGCCTTCTGAACAACACCACGTGATTGTCGTCGTTGAGAAAAGTGCATAATTTCACCCTCCACACCATCAACATCACCCTTGTGGCCTTCTGAACAACACCACGTGATTGTCCTCGTTGAGAAAAGAGCATAATTTCACCCTCCACACCATCAACATCACACTTGTGGCCTTCTGAACAACACCACGTGATTGTCCTCGTTGAGAAAAGAGCATGATTTCACCCTCCACACCATCTCCATCACCCTTGTGGACTTCTGAACAACACCACGTGATTGTCCTCGTTGAGAAAAGAGCATAATTTCACCCTCCACACCATCAACATCACCCTTGTGGCCTTCTGAACAACACCACGTGATTGTCCTGGTTGAGAAAAGAGCATAATTTCACCCTCCACACCATCAACATCACCCTTGTGGCCTTCTGAACAACACCACGTGATTGTCCTCGTTGAGAAAAGAGCATAATTTCACCCTCCACACCCTCAACATCACCCCTGTGGCCTTCTGAACAACACCACGTGATTGTCCTCGTTGAGAAAAGAGCATAATTTCACCCTCCACACCATCAACATCACCCTTGTGGCCTTCTGAACAACACCACGTGATTGTCCTCGTTGAGAAAAGAGCATAATTTCACCCTCCACACCATCAACATCACCCTTGTGGACTTCTGAACAACACCACGTGATTGTCCTCGTTGAGAAAAGAGCATAATTTCACCCTCCACACCATCAACATCACCCTTGTGGCCTTCTGAACAACACCACGTGATTGTCCTCGTTGAGAAAAGAGCATAATTTCACCCTCCACACCATCTCCATCACCCTTGTGGCCTTCTGAACAACACCACGTGATTGTCCTCGTTGAGAAAAGAGCATAATTTCACCCTCCACACCATCTCCATCACCCTTGTGGCCTTCTGAACAACACCACGTGATTGTCCTCGTTGAGAAAAGAGCATAATTTCACCCTCCACACCATCAACATCACCCTTGTGGCCTTCTGAACAACACCACGTGATTGTCCTCGTTGAGAAAAGAGCATAATTTCACCCTCCACACCATCAACATCACCCTTGTGGACTCCTGAACAACACCACGTGATTGTCCTCGTTGAGAAAAGAGCATGACTTCACCCTCCACACCATCAACATCACCCTTGTGGACTTCTGAACAACACCACGTGATTGTCCCCGTTGAGAAAAGAGCATAATTTCACCCTCCACACCTTCAACATCACCCTTGTGGCCTTCTGAACAACACCACGTGATTGTCCTCGTTGAGAAAAGAGCATAATTTCACCCTCCACACCATCAACATCACCCTTGTGGACTCCTGAACAACACCACGTGATTGTCCTCGTTGAGAAAAGAGCATGACTTCACCCTCCACACCATCAACATCACCCTTGTGGACTTCTGAACAACACCACGTGATTGTCCTCGTTGAGAAAAGAGCATAATTTCACCCTCCACACCATCTCCATCACCCTTGTGTTGCCCTGAACAACACCACGTGATTGTCCTCGTTGAGAAAAGAGCATAATTTCACCCTCCACACCATCTCCATCACCCTTGTGTTGCCCTGAACAACACCACGTGATTGTCCTCGTTGAGAAAAGAGCATAATTTCACCCTCCACACCATCAACATCACCCTTGTGGCCTTCTGAACAACACCACGTGATTGTCCTCGTTGAGAAAAGAGCATAATTTCACCCTCCACACCATCAACATCACCCTTGTGGACTTCTGAACAACACCACGTGATTGTCCCCGTTGAGAAAAGAGCATAATTTCACCCTCCACACCATCAACATCACCCTTGTGGCCTTCTGAACAACACCACGTGATTGTCCTCGTTGAGAAAAGAGCATAATTTCACCCTCCACACCATCAACATCACCCTTGTGGCCTTCTGAACAACACCACGTGATTGTCCTCGTTGAGAAAAGAGCATAATTTCACCCTTCACACCATCAACATCACCCTTGTGGACTTCTGAACAACACCACGTGATTGTCCTCGTTGAGAAAAGAGCATAATTTCACCCTCCACACCATAACCATCACCCTTGTGGCCTTCTGAACAACACCACGTGATTGTCCCCGTTGAGAAAAGAGCATAATTTCACCCTTCACACCATCAACATCACCCTTGTGGACTTCTGAACAACACCACGTGATTGTCCTCGTTGAGAAAAGAGCATAATTTCACCCTTCACACCATCAACATCACCCTTGTGGCCTTCTGAACAACACCACGTGATTGTCCTCGTTGAGAAAAGAGCATAATTTCACCCTCCACACCATCAACATCACCCTTGTGGCCTTCTGAACAACACCACGTGATTGTCCTCGTTGAGAAAAGAGCATAATTTCACCCTTCACACCATCAACATCACCCTTGTGGCCTTCTGAACAACACCACGTGATTGTCCTCGTTGAGAAAAGAGCATAATTTCACCCTCCACACCATCAACATCACCCTTGTGGCCTTCTGAACAACACCACGTGATTGTCCTCGTTAAGAAAAGAGCATAATTTCACCCTTCACACCATCAACATCACCCTTGTGGCCTTCTGAACAACACCACGTGATTGTCCTCGTTGAGAAAAGAGCATAATTTCACCCTCCACACCATCAACATCACCCTTTTGGACCTCTGAACAACACCACGTGATTGTCCTCGTTGAGAAAAGAGCATGACTTCACCCTCCACACCATCAACATCACCCTTGTGGACTTCTGAACAACACCACGTGATTGTCCTCGTTGAGAAAAGAGGATAATTTCACCCTCCACACCATCTCCATCACCCTTGTGGCCTTCTGAACAACACCACGTGATTGTCCTCGTTGAGAAAAGAGCATAATTTCACACTCCACACCATTAACATCACCCTTGTGGCCTTCTGAACAACACCACGTGATTGTCCCCGTTGAGAAAAGAGCATAATTTCACCCTCCACACCATCAACATCACCCTTGTGGACTTCTGAACAACACCACGTGATTGTCCCCGTTGAGAAAAGAGCATAATTTCACCCTCCACACCATCAACATCACCCTTTTGGACCTCTGAACAACACCACGTGATTGTCCTCGTTGAGAAAAGAGCATGACTTCACCCTCCACACCATCAACATCACCCTTGTGGACTTCTGAACAACACCACGTGATTGTCCCCGTTGAGAAAAGAGCATAATTTCACCCTCCACACCATCTTCATCACCCTTGTGGCCTTCTGAACAACACCACGTGATTGTCCTCGTTGAGAAAAGAGCATAATTTCACACTCCACACCATCAACATCACCCTTGTGGACTTCTGAACAACACCACGTGATTGTCCCCGTTGAGAAAAGAGCATAATTTCACCCTCCACACCATCAACATCACCCTTGTGGACTTCTGAACAACACCACGTGATTGTCCTCGTTGAGAAAAGAGCATAATTTCACCCTCCACACCATCAACATCACACTTGTGGCCTTCTGAACAACACCACGTGATTGTCCCCGTTGAGAAAAGAGCATAATTTCACCCTCCACACCATTAACATCACCCTTGTGGCCTTCTGAACAACATCACGTGATTGTCCTCGTTGAGAAAAGAGCCTAATTTCACCCTCCACACCATTAACATCACCCTTGTGGCCTTCTGAACAACACCACGTGATTGTCCTCGTTGAGAAAAGAGCATAATTTCACCCTCCACACCATCAACATCACACTTGTGGCCTTCTGAACAACACCACGTGATTGTCCTCGTTGAGAAAAGAGCATAATTTCACCCTCCACACCATCAACATCACCCTTGTGGACTTCTGAACAACACCACGTGATTGTCCTCGTTGAGGAAAGAGCATAATTTCACCCTCCACATCATCAACATCACCCTTGTGAACTCCTGAACAACACACGTGATTGTCCTCGTTGAGAAAAGAGCATAATTTCACCCTCCACACCATCAACATCACACTTGTGGCCTTCTGAACAACACCACGTGATTGTCCTCGTTGAGAAAAGAGCATAATACCATCCTCCACACTATCAACATCACCCTTGTGGCCTTCTGAACAACACCACGTGATTGTCCTCGTTGAGAAAAGAGCATAATTTCACCCTCCACACCATCAACATCACACTTGTGGCCTTCTGAACAACACCACGTGATTGTCCTCGTTGAGAAAAGAGCATAATACCATCCTCCACACTATCAACATCACCCTTGTGGCCTTCTGAACAACACCACGTGATTGTCCTCGTTGAGAAAAGAGCATAATACCATCCTCCACACTATCAACATCACCCTTGTGGACTCCTGAACAACACCACGTGATTGTCCTCGTTGACAAAAGAGCATAATTTCACCCTCCACACCATCAACATCACCCTTGTGGACTTCTGAACAACACACGTGGTTGTCCTCGTTGAGAAAAGAGCATAATTTCACCCTCCACATCATCAACATCACCCTTGTGGACTCCTGAACAACACCACGTGATTGTCCTCGTTGAGAAAAGAGCATAATTTCACCCTCCACACCAACAACATCACCTTTGTGGCCTTCTGAACAACACCACGTGATTGTCCTCGTTGAGAAAAGAGCATAATTTCACCCTCCACACCATCAACATCACACTTGTGGCCTTCTGAACAACACCACGTGATTGTCCTCGTTGACAAAAGAGCATAATTTCACCCTCCACACCATCAACATCACACTTGTGGCCTTCTGAACAACACCACGTGATTGTCCTCGTTGAGAAAAGAGCATAATACCATCCTCCACACTATCAACATCACACTTGTGGCCTTCTGAACAACACCACGTGATTGTCCTCGTTGAGAAAAGAGCATAATACCATCCTCCACACCATCAACATCACACTTGTGGCCTTCTGAACAACACCACGTGATTGTCCTCGTTGAGAAAAGAGCATAATACCATCCTCCACACCATCAACATCACCCTTGTGGCCTTCTGAACAACACCACGTGATTGTCCTCGTTGAGAAAAGAGCATAATTTCACCCTCCACACCATCAACATCACCCTTGTGGCCTTCTGAACAACACCACGTGATTGTCCTCGTTGAGAAAAGAGCATAATACCATCCTCCACACCATCAACATCACCCTTGTGGCCTTCTGAAGAACACCACGTGATTGTCCTCGTTGAGAAAAGAGCATAATACCATCCTCCACACCATCAACATCACACTTGTGGCCTTCTGAACAACACCACGTGATTGTCCTCGTTGAGAAAAGAGCATAATACCATCCTCCACACCATCAACATCACACTTGTGGCCTTCTGAACAACACCACGTGATTGTCCTCGTTGAGAAAAGAGCATAATACCATCCTCCACACCATCAACATCACACTTGTGGCCTTCTGAACAACACCACGTGATTGTCCTCGTTGAGAAAAGAGCATAATTTCACCCTCCAAACCATCAACATCACACTTGTGGCCTTCTGAACAACACCACGTGATTGTCCTCGTTGAGAAAAGAGCATAATTTCACCCTCCACACCATCAACATCACCCTTGTGGCTTTCTGAACAACACCACGTGATTGTCCTCGTTGAGAAAAAAGCATAATTTCACCCTCCACACCATCAACATCACCCTTGTGGCCTTCTGAACAACACCACGTGATTGTCCTCGTTGAGAAAAAAGCATAATTTCACCCTCCACACCAACAACATCACCCTTGTGGCCTTCTGAACAACACCACGTGATTGTCCTCGTTGAGAAAAGAGCATAATTTCACCCTCCACACCATCAACATCAGCCTTGTGGCCTTCTGAACAACACCACGTGATTGTCCTCGTTGAGAAAAGAGCATAATACCATCCTCCACACCATCAACATCACCCTTGTGGCCTTCTGAACAACACCACGTGATTGTCCTCGTTGAGAAAAGAGCATAATTTCACCCTCCAGACCATCAACATCACCCTTGTGGCTTTCTGAACAACACCACGTGATTGTCCTCGTTGAGAAAAGAGCATAATTTCACCCTCCACACCATCAACATCACCCTTGTGGACTTCTGAACAACACCACGTGATTGTCCTCGTTGAGAAAAGAGCATAATACCATCCTCCACACCATCAACATCACCCTTGTGGACTTCTGAACAACACCACGTGATTGTCCTCGTTGAGAAAAGAGCATAATTTCACCCTCCACACCATCAACATCACCCTTGTGGACTTCTGAACAACACCACGTGATTGTCCTCGTTGAGAAAAGAGCATAATTTCACCCTCCACACCATCAACATCACCCTTGTGGACTTCTGAACAACACCACGTGATTGTCCTCGTTGAGAAAAGAGCATAATACCATCCTCCACACCATCAACATCACCCTTGTGGACTCCTGAACAACACCACGTGATTGTCCTCGTTGAGAAAAGAGCATAATTTCATCCTCCACACCATCAACATCACCCTTGTGGACTTCTGAACAACACCACGTGATTGTCCTCGTTGAGTAATGAGCCGATTTCACCCTCCACACCATCAACATCACCCTTGTGGCCTTCTGAACAACACCACGTGATTGTCCTCGTTGAGAAAAGAGCATAATAGCACCCTCCACACAATCAACATCACCCTTGTGGACTTCTGAACAACACCACGTGATTGTCCTCGTTGAGAAAAGAGCATAATAGCACCCTCCACACAATCAACATCACACTTGTGGACTTCTGAACAACACCACGTGATTGTCCTCGTTGAGAAAAGAGCATAATACCATCCTCCACACCATCAACATCACACTTGTGGCCTTCTGAACAACACCACGTGATTGTCCTCGTTGAGAAAAGAGCATAATAGCACCCTCCACACAATCAACATCACCCTTGTGGACTTCTGAACAACACCACGTGATTGTCCTCGTTGAGAAAAGAGCATAATAGCACCCTCCACACAATCAACATCACACTTGTGGACTTCTGAACAACACCACGTGATTGTCCTCGTTGAGAAAAGAGCATAATTTCACCCTCCAGACCCTTAACATCACCCTTGTGGACTTCTGAACAACACCACGTGATTGTCCTCGTTGAGAAAAGAGCATAATTTCACCCTCCACACCATCAACATCACCCTCGTGGCCTTCTGAACAACACCACGTGATTGTCCTCGTTGAGAAAAGAGCATAATTTCACCCTCCACACCATCAACATCACCCTTGTGGCCTTCTGAACAACACCACGTGATTGTCCTCGTTGAGAAAAGAGCATAATTTCACCCTCCACACCATCAACATCACCCTTGTGGCCTTCTGAACAACACAAGTGGTTGTCCTCGTTGAGAAAAGAGCATAATTCCACCCTCCACACCATCAACATCACCCTTGTGGCCTTCTGAACAACACACGTGGTTGTCCTCGTTGAGAAAAGAGCATAATTCCACCCTCCACACCATCAACATCACCCTTGTGGCCTTCTGAACAACACCACGTGATTGTCCTCGTTGAGAAAAGAGCATAATTTCACCCTCCACACCATCAACATCACCCTTGTGGCCTTCTGAACAACACCCCGTGATTGTCCTCGTTGAGAAAAGAGCATAATTTCACCCTCCAGACCCTTAACATCACCCTTGTGGACTTCTGAACAACACCACGTGATTGTCCTCGTTGAGAAAAGAGCATAATTTCATCCTCCACACCATCAACATCACCCTTGTGGACTTCTGAACAACACCACGTGATTGTCCTCGTTGAGAAAAGAGCATAATTTCACCCTCCACACCATCTCCATCACCCTTGTGGCCTTCTGAACAACACCACGTGATTGTCCTCGTTGAGAAAAGAGCATAATTTCACCCTCCACACCATAACCATCACCCTTGTGGCCTTCTGAACAACACCACGTGATTGTCCTCGTTGAGAAAAGAGCATAATTTCACCCTCCACACCATCAACATCACCCTTGTTGGCTTCTGAACAACACCACGTGATTGTCCTCGTTGAGAAAAGAGCATAATTTCACCCTCCACACCATAACCATCACCCTTGTGGACTTCTGATCAACACCACGTTATTGTCCTCGTTGAGAAAAGAGCATAATTTCCACCTCCACACCATCAACATCACCCTTGTGAACTTCTGAACAACACCACGTGATTGTCCTCGTTGAGAAAAGAGCATAATTTCACCCTCCACACCATCAACATCACCCTTGTGGCTTTCTGAACAACACCACGTGATTGTCCTCGTTGAGAAAAGAGCATAATTTCACCCTCCACACCATCAACATCACCCTTGTGGCCTCCTGAACAACACCACGTGGTTGTCCTCGTTGAGAAAAGAGCATAATTTCACCCTCCACACCATCAACATCACACTTGTGGCCTTCTGAACAACACCACGTGATTGTCCTTGTTGAGAAAAGAGCATAATTTCACCCTCCACACCATCAACATCACACTTGTGGCCTTCTGAACAACACCACGTGATTGTCCTTGTTGAGAAAAGAGCATAATTTCACCCTCCACACCATCAACATCACCCTTGTGGCCTTCTGAACAACACCACGTGATTGTCCTCGTTGAGAAAAGAGCATAATTTCACCCTCCACACCATCAACATCACCCTTGTGGCCTTCTGAACAACACCACGTGATTGTCCTCGTTGAGAAAAGAGCATAATTTCACCCTCCACACCATCAACATCACACTTGTGGACTTCTGAACAACACCACGTGATTGTCCTCGTTGAGAAAAGAGCATAATTTCACCCTCCAGACCCTTAACATCACCCTTGTGGACTTCTGAACAACACCACGTGATTGTCCTCGTTGAGAAAAGAGCATAATTTCACCCTCCACACCATCAACATCACCCTTATGGCCTTCTGAACAACACCACGTGATTGTCCTCGTTGAGAAAAGAGCATAATTTCACCCTCCAGACCCTTAACATCACCCTTGTGGACTTCTGAACAACACCACGTGATTGTCCTCGTTGAGAAAAGAGCATAATTTCACCCTCCACACCATCAACATCACCCTCGTGGCCTTCTGAACAACACCACGTGATTGTCCTCGTTGAGAAAAGAGCATAATTTCACACTCCACACCATCAACATCACCCTTGTGGCCTTCTGAACAACACCACGTGATTGTCCTCGTTGAGAAAAGAGCATAATTTCACCCTCCACACCATCAACATCACCCTTGTGGCCTTCTGAACAACACACTTGGTTGTCCTCGTTGAGAAAAGAGCATAATTTCACCCTCCACACCATATACATCACACTTGGGGCCTTCTGAACAACACCACGTGATTGTCCTCGTTGAGAAAAGAGCATAATTTCACCCTCCACACCATGAACATCACCCTTGTGGACTTCTGAACAACACCACGTGATTGTCCTCGTTGAGAAAAGAGCATAATTTCATCCTCCACACCATCAACATCACCCTTGTGGACTTCTGAACAACACCACGTGATTGTCCTCGTTGAGAAAAGAGCATAATTTCACCCTCCACACCATCAACATCACCCTTGTGGCCTTCTGAACAACACCACGTGATTGTCCTTGTTGAGAAAAGAGTATAATTTCACCCTCCACACCATCAACATCACCCTTGTGGCCTTCTGAACAACACCACGTGATTGTCCTCGTTGAGAAAAGAGCATAATTTCACCCTCCACACTATTAACATCACCCTTGTGGACTTCTGAACAACACCACGTGATTGTCCTCGTTGAGAAAAGAGCATAATTTCACCCTCCACACTATTAACATCACCCTTGTGGACTCCTGAACAACACCACGTGATTGTCCTCGTTGAGAAAAGAGCATAATTTCACCCTCCACACCATCAACATCACCCTTGTGGACTTCTGAACAACACCACGTGATTGTCCTCGTTGAGAAAAGAGCATAATTTCACCCTCCACACTATTAACATCACCCTTGTGGACTTCTGAACAACACCACGTGATTGTCCTCATTGAGAAAAGAGCATAATTTCACCCTCCACACCATCAACATCACCCTTGTGGACTTCTGAACAACACCAAGTGATTGTCCTCGTTGAGAAAAGAGCATAATTTCACCCTCCACACTATTAACATCACCCTTGTGGACTTCTGAACAACACCACGTGATTGTCCTCGTTGAGAAAAGAGCCTAATTTCACCCTCCACACCATCAACATCACCCTTGTGGCCTTCTGAACAACATCACGTGGTTGTCCTCGTTGAGAAAAGAGCATAATTTCACCCTCCACACCATCAACATCACCCTTGTGGACTCCTGAACAACACCACGTGATTGTCCTCGTTGAGAAAAGAGCATAATTTCACCCTCCACACCATCAACATCACCCTTGTGGCCTTCTGAACAACATCACGTGATTGTCCTCGTTGAGAAAAGAGCATAATTTCACCCTCCACATCATCAACATCACCCTTGTGGACTCCTGAACAACACCACGTGGTTGTCCTCGTTGAGAAAAGAGCATAATTTCACCCTCCACACCATCTCCATCACACTTGTGGACTTCTGAACAACACCACGTGGTTGTCCTCGTTGAGAAAAGAGCATAATTTCACCCTCCACATCATCAACATCACCCTTGTGGACTCCTGAACAACACCACGTGGTTGTCCTCGTTGAGAAAAGAGCATAATTTCACCCTCCACACCATCTCCATCACACTTGTGGACTTCTGAACAACACCACGTGATTGTCCTCGTTGAGAAAAGAGCATAATTTCACCCTCCACACTATTAACATCACCCTTGTGGACTTCTGAACAACACCACGTGATTGTCCTCGTTGAGAAAAGAGCCTAATTTCACCCTCCACACCATCAACATCACCCTTGTGGCCTTCTGAACAACATCACGTGGTTGTCCTCGTTGAGAAAAGAGCATAATTTCATCCTCCACACCATCTCCATCACCCTTGTGGCCTTCTGAACAACACCACGTGATTGTCCTCGTTGAGAAAAGAGCATAATTTCATCCTCCACACCATCAACATCACCCTTGTGGCCTTCTGAACAACACCACGTGATTGTCATCGTTGAGAAAAGAGCATAATTTCATCCTCCACACCATCAACATCACCCTTGTGGCCTTCTGAACAACACCACGTGATTGTCCTCGTTGAGAAAAGAGCATAATTTCACCCTCCACACCATCTCCATCACACTTGTGGACTTCTGAACAACATCACGTGATTGTCCTCGTTGAGAAAAGAGCATAATTTCAGCCTCCACACCATCTCCATCACCCTTGTGAACTTCTGAACAACACCACGTGATTGTCCTCGTTGAGAAAAGAGCATAATTTCACCCTCCACACCTTCAACATCACCCTTGTGAACTTCTGAACAACACCACGTGATTGTCCTCGTTGAGAAAAGAGCCTAATTTCACCCTCCACACCATCAACATCACCCTTGTGGCCTTCTGAACAACATCACGTGGTTGTCCTCGTTGAGAAAAGAGCATAATTTCACCCTCCACACCATCAACATCACCCTTGTGGCCTTCTGAACAACATCACGTGATTGTCCTCGTTGAGAAAAGAGCATAATTTCAGCCTCCACACCATCTCCATCACCCTTGTGAACTTCTGAACAACACCACGTGATTGTCCTCGTTGAGAAAAGAGCATAATTTCACCCTCCACACCTTCAACATCACCCTTGTGAACTTCTGAACAACACCACGTGATTGTCCTCGTTTGAGAAAAGAGCATAATTTCACCCTCCACACCATCTCCATCACACTTGTGGACTTCTGAACAACACCACGTGATTGTCCTCGTTGAGAAAAGAGCATAATTTCACCCTCCACACTATTAACATCACCCTTGTGGACTTCTGAACAACACCTCGTGATTGTCCTCGTTGAGAAAAGAGCCTAATTTCACCCTCCACACCATCAACATCACCCTTGTGGCCTTCTGAACAACATCACGTGATTGTCCTCGTTGAGTAATGAGCCGATTTCATCCTCCACACCATTAACATCACCCTTGTGGACTCCTGAACAACACCACGTGATTGTCTCCTTTGAGAAAAGAGCATAATTTCACCCTCCACACCATCAACATCACCCTTGTGGCCTTCTGAACAACACCACGTGATTGTCCTCGTTGAGAAAAGAGCATAATTTCACCCTCCACACCATCTCCATCACACTTGTGGACTTCTGAACAACACCACGTGATTGTCATCGTTGAGAAAATAGCATAATTTCACCCTCCACACCATGAACATCACCCTTGTGGACTTCTGAACAACACCACGTGATTGTCCTCGTTGAGAAAAGAGCATAATTTCACCCTCCACACCATCAACATCACCCTTGTGGACTCCTGAACAACAGCACGTGATTGTCCTCGTTGAGTAAAGAGCATAATTTCACCCTCCACACCATCAACATCGAACTTGTGGACCCCTGAACAACACCACGTGGTTGTCCTCGTTGAGAAAAGAGCATAATTTCACCCTCCACACCATCAACATCACCCTTGTGGACTCCTGAACAACACCACGTGATTGTCCTCGTTGAGAAAAGAGCATAATTTCACCCTCCACACTATTAACATCACCCTTGTGGACTTCTGAACAACACCACGTGATTGTCCTCGTTGAGAAAAGAGCATAATTTCACCCTCCACACCATCAACATCACCCTTGTGGACTTCTGAACAACACCACGTGATTGTCCTCGTTGAGAAAAGAGCATAATTTCACCCTCCACACTATTAACATCACCCTTGTGGACTTCTGAACAACACCACGTGATTGTCCTCATTGAGAAAAGAGCATAATTTCACCCTCCACACCATCAACATCACCCTTGTGGACTTCTGAACAACACCAAGTGATTGTCCTCGTTGAGAAAAGAGCATAATTTCACCCTCCACACTATTAACATCACCCTTGTGGACTTCTGAACAACACCACGTGATTGTCCTCGTTGAGAAAAGAGCCTAATTTCACCCTCCACACCATCAACATCACCCTTGTGGCCTTCTGAACAACACCACGTGGTTGTCCTCGTTGAGAAAAGAGCATAATTTCACCCTCCACACCATCAACATCACCCTTGTGGCCTTCTGAACAACACCACGTGATTGTCCTCGTTGAGAAAAGAGTATAATTTCACCCTCCACACCATTAACATCACCCTTGTGGCCTTCTGAACAACACCACGTGTTTGTCCTCGTTGAGAAAAGAGCATAATTTCACCCTCCACACCATCAACATCACCCTTGTGGACTCCTGAACAACAGCACGTGATTGTCCTCGTTGAGTAAAGAGCATAATTTCACCCTCCACACCATCAACATCGAACTTGTGGACCCCTGAACAACACCACGTGGTTGTCCTCGTTGAGAAAAGAGCATAATTTCACCCTCCACACCATCAACATCACCCTTGTGGACTCCTGAACAACACCACGTGATTGTCCTCGTTGAGTAAAGAGCATAATTTCACCCTCCACACCATCAACATCGAACTTGTGGACCCCTGAACAACACCACGTGGTTGTCCTCGTTGAGAAAAGAGCATAATTTCACCCTCCACACCATCAACATCACCCTTGTGGACTTCTGAACAACACCACGTGATTGTCCTCGTTGAGAAAAGAGCATAATTTCACCCTCCACACCATGAACATCACCGTTGTGGACTCCTGAACAACACCACGTGATTGTCCTCGTTGAGAAAAGAGCATAATTTCATCCTCCACACCATCAACATCACCCTTGTGGACTTCTGAACAACACCACGTGATTGTCCTTGTTAAGAAAAGGGCATAATTTCACCCTCCACACCATCAACATCACCGTTGTGGACTCCTGAACAACACCACGTGATTGTCCTCGTTGAGAAAAGAGTATAATTTCACCCTCCACACCATGAACATCACCCTTGTGGACTTCTGAACAACACCACGTGATTGTCCTCGTTGAGAAAAGAGCATAATTTCACCCTCCACACCATGAACATCACCGTTGTGGACTCCTGAACAACACCACGTGATTGTCCTCGTTGAGAAAAGAGCATAATTTTATCCTCCACACCATCAACATCACCCTTGTGGACTTCTGAACAACACCACGTGATTGTCCTCGTTGACAAAAGAGTATAATTTCACCCTCCACACCATCAACATCAAACATAAGGACTCCTGAACAACACCACGTGATTGTCCTCGTTGAGAAAAGAGCATAATTTCACCATCCACACCATCAACATCACACTTGTGGACTTCTGAACAACACCACGTGATTGTCCTTGTTAAGAAAAGGGCATAATTTCACCCTCCACACCATCAACATCACCCTTGTGAACTCCTGAACAACACCACGTGATTGTCTCCTTTGAGGAAAGAGCATAATTTAACCTCCCACACCATCAACATCACACTTGTGGACTCCTGAACAACACCACGTGATTGTCCTCGTTGAGAAAAGAGCATAATTTCACCCTCCACACCATCAACATCACCCTTGTGGACTTCTGAACAACACCACGTGATTGTCTCCTTTGAGAAAAGAGCATAATTTCACCCTCCACACCATCAACATCACCCTTGTGGACTTCTGAACAACACCACGTGATTGGCCTCGTTGAGAAAAAAGCATAATTTCACCCTCCACATCATCAACATCACCCTTGTGGACTTCTGAACAACACCACGTGATTGTTCTCGTTGAGAAAAGAGCCTAATTTCACCCTCCACACCATCAACATCACCCTTGTGGACTTCTGAACAACACCACGTGATTGTCCTCGTTGAGAAAAGAGCCTAATTTCACCCTCCACACCATCAACATCACCCTTGTGAACTCCTGAACAACACCACGTGATTGTCTCCTTTGAGGAAAGAGCATAATTTAACCTTCCACACCATCAACATCACACTTGTGGACTCCTGAACAACACCACCTGATTGTCCTCGTTGAGAAAAGAGCATAATTTCACCCTCCACACCATCAACATCACCCTTGTGGACTTCTGAACAACACCACGTGATTGTCCTCGTTGAGAAAAGAGCCTAATTCCACCCTCCACACCACGAACATCACCCTTGCGGACTTCTGAACAACACCACGTGATTGTCCTCGTTGAGAAAAGAGCATAATTTCACCCTCCACACCATCAACATCACCCTTGCGACCTTCTGAACAACACCACGTGATTGTCCTCGTTGAGAAAAGAGCATAATTTCACCCTCCACACCATCAACATCACCCTTGTGGACTTCTGAACAACACCACTTGATTGTCCTCGTTGAGAAAAGAGCAAAATTTCACCCTCCACACCATCAACATCACCCTTGTGGCCTTCTGAACAACACCACGTGATTGTCCTCGTTGAGAAAAGAGCATAATTTCACCCTCCACACCATCAACATCACCCTTGTTACCTTCTGAACAACACCACGTTATTGTCCTAGTTGAGAAAAGAGCATAATTTCACCCTCCACACCATAAACATCACCCTTGTGGACTTCTGAACAACACCACGTGATTGTCTCCTTTGAGAAAAGAGCATAATTTCACCCTCCACACCATCAACATCACCCTTGTGGACTTCTGAACAACACCACGTGATTGTCCTCGTTGAGAAAAGAGCATAATTTCACCCTCCACACCATTAACATCACCCTTGTGGACTCCTGAACAACACCACGTGATTGTCTCCTTTGAGAAAAGAGCATAATTTCACCCTCCACACCATCAAAATCACCCTTGTGGACTTCTGAACAACACCACGTGATTGTCCTCGTTGAGAAAAGAGCATAATTTCACCCTCCACACCATCAACATCACCCTTGTGGACTTCTGAACAACACCAAGTGATTGTCTCCTTTGAGAAAAAGGCATAATTTCACCCTCCACACCATCAACATCACCCTCGTGGACTTCTGAACAACACCATGTGATTAACCTCGTTGAGAAAAGAGCATAATTTCACCCTCCACACCATCACCATCACCCTTGTGACCTTCTGAACAACACCACGTGATTGTCCTCGTTGAGAAAAGAGCATAATTTCACCCTCCACACCATCAACATCACCCTTGTTACCTTCTGAACAACACCACGTGATTGTCCTAGTTGAGAAAAGAGCATAATTTCACCCTCCACACCATCAACATCACCCTTGTGGACTTCTGAACAACACCATGTGATTGTCTCCTTTGAGAAAAGAGCATAATTTCACCCTCCACACCATCAACATCACCCTTGTGGACTTCTGAACAACACCACGTGATTGTCCTCGTTGAGAAAAGAGCATAATTTCACCCTCCACACCATTAACATCACCCTTGTGGACTCCTGAACAACACCACGTGATTGTCTCCTTTGAGAAAAGAGCATAATTTCACCCTCCACATCATCAACATCACCCTTGTGGACTTCTGAACAACACCACGTGATTGTCTTCGTTGAGAAAAGAGCATAATTTCACCCTCCACACCATCAACATCACCCTTTCGACCTTCTGAACAACACCACGTGATTGTCCTCGTTGAGAAAAGAGCATAATTTCACCCTCCACACCATCAACATCACCCTTGTTACCTTCTGAACAACACCACGTGATTGTCCTCGTTGAGAAAAGAGCATAATTTCACCCTCCACACCATTAACATCACCCTTGTGGACTCCTGAACAACACCACGTGATTGTCTCCTTTGAGAAAAGAGCATAATTTCACCCTCCACACCATCAACATCACCCTTGTGGACTTCTGAACAACACCACGTGATTGTCCTCGTTGAGAAAAGAGCATAATTTCACCCTCCACACCATCAACATCACCCTTGTGGACTTCTGAACAACACCACGTGATTGTCCTCGTTGAGGAAAGAGCATAATTCCACCCTCCACACCATCAACATCACCCTTGTGGACTTCTGAACAACACCACGTGATTGTCCTCATTGAGAAAAGAGCATAATTTCAACCTCCACACCATTAACATCACCCTTGTGGACTTCTGAACAACACCACGTGATTGTCCACGTTGAGAAAAGAGCATAATTTCACCCTCCACACCATCAACATCACCCTTTCGACCTTCTGAACAACACCACGTGATTGTCCTCGTTGAGAAAAGAGCATAATTTCACCCTCCACACCATCAACATCACCCTTGTGACATTCTGAACAACACCACGTGATTGTCCTCATTGAGAAAAGAGCATAATTTTACCCTCCACATCATCAACATCTCCCTTGTGACCTTCTGAACAACACCACGTGATTGTCCTTGTTGAGAAAAGAGCATAATTTCACCCTCCACACCATCAACATCACCCTTGTGGACTTCTGAACAACACCACGTGATTGTCCTTGTTAAGAAAAGAGCATAATTTCACCCTCCACACCATCAACATCACCCTTGTGAACTCCTGAACAACACCACGTGATTGTCTCCTTTGAGGAAAGAGCATAATTTAACCTTCCACACCATCAACATCACACTTGTGGACTCCTGAACAACACCACGTGATTGTCCTCGTTGAGAAAAGAGCATAATTTCACCCTCCACACCATCAACATCACCCTTGTGGACTTCTGAACAACACCACGTGATTGTCCTCGTTGAGAAAAAAGCATAATTTCACCCTCCACACCTTCAACATCAAACTTGTGGACTTCTGAACAACACCACGTGATTGTCCTCGTTGATTGAAGAGCATAATTTCACCCTCCACACCATTAACATCAAACTTGTGAACTCCTGAACAACACCACGTGATTGTCCTCGTTGAGAAAAAAAGCATAATTTCACCCTCCACACCATCAACATCACCCTTGTGGACTTCCGAAGAACACCACGTGATTGTCCTCGTTGAGAAAAGAGCATAATTTCACCCTCCACACGATTAACATCAAACTTGTGGACTCCTGAACAACACAACGTGATTGTCCTCGTTGAGAAAAGAGTATAATTTCACCCTCCACACCATTAACATCACCCTTGTGGACTTCTGAAGAACACCATGTGATTGTCCTCGTTGAGAAAAAAGCATAATTTCACCCTCCACACCTTCAACATCAAACTTGTGGACTCCTGAACAACACCACGTGATTGTCTCCTTTGAGAAAAGAGCATAATTTCACCCTCCACACCATCAACATCACCCTTGTGGACTTCTGAACAACACCACGTGATTGTCCTCGTTGAGAAAAAAGCATAATTTCACCCTCCACACCTTCAACATCAAACTTGTGGACTCCTGAACAACACCACGTGATTGTCTCCTTTGAGAAAAGAGCATAATTTCACCCTCCACACCATCAACATCACCCTTGTGGACTTCTGAACAACACCACGTGATTGCCCTCGTTGAGAAAAGAGCATAATTTAACCCTCCACACCATTAACATCACCCTTGTGGACTCCTGAACAACACCACGTGATTGTCTCCTTTGAGAAAAGAGCATAATTTAACACTCCACACCATCAACATCAAACTTATGGACTCCTGAACAACACCACGTGATTGTCCTCGTTGAGAAAAGAGCATAATTTCACCCTCCACACCATGAACATCACCGTTGTGGACTCCTGAACAACACCACGTGATTGTCCTCGTTGAGAAAAGAGCATAATTTCACCCTCCACACCATCAACATCACCCTTGTGGACTTCTGAACAACACCACGTGATTGTCTCCTTTAAGAAAAGAGCATAATTTCACCCTCCACACCATCAACATCAAACATAAGGACTCCTGAACAACACCACGTGATTGTCCTCGTTGAGAAAAGAGCATAATTTCACCATCCACACCATCAACATCACCCTTGTGGACTTCTGAACAACACCACGTGATTGTCCTTGTTAAGAAAAGAGCATAATTTCACCCTCCACACCATCAACATCACCCTTGTGAACTCCTGAACAACACCACGTGATTGTCTCCTTTGAGGAAAGAGCATAATTCAACCTTCCACACCATCAACATCACCCTTGTGGACTTCTGAACAACACCACGTGATTGTCCTTGTTAAGAAAAGAGCATAATTTCACCCTCCACACCATCAACATCACCCTTGTGGACTTCTGAACAACACCACGTGATTGTCCTCGTTGAGAAAAGAGCATAATTTCACACTCCACACCATGAACATCACCGTTGTGGACTCCTGAACAACACCACGTGATTGTCCTCGTTGAGAAAAGAGCATAATTTCACCCTCCACACCATGAACATCACCCTTGTGGACTTCTGAACAACACCACGTGTTTGTCCTCGTTGAGAAAAGAGCATAATTTCACCCTCCACACCATGAACATCACCGTTGTGGACTCCTGAACAACACCACGTGATTGTCCTCGTTGAGAAAAGAGTATAATTTCACCCTCCACACCATGAACATCACCCTTGTGGACTTCTGAACAACACCACGTGATTGTCCTCGTTGAGAAAAGAGCATAATTTCACCCTCCACACCATGAACATCACCGTTGTGGACTCCTGAACAACACCACGTGATTGTCCTCGTTGAGAAAAGAGCATAATTTCACCCTCCACACCATCAACATCACCCTTGTGGAAGTCTGAACAACACCACGTGATTGTCCTCGTTGAGAAAAGAGTATAATTTCACCCTCCACACCATCAACATCAAACATAAGGACTCCTGAACAACACCACGTGATTGTCCTCGTTGAGAAAAGAGCATAATTTCACCATCCACACCATCAACATCACCCTTGTGGACTTTTGAACAACACCACGTGATTGTCCTTGTTAAGAAAAGGGCATAATTTCACCCTCCACACCATCAACATCACCCTTGTGAACTCCTGAACAACACCACGTGATTGTCTCCTTTGAGGAAAGAGCATAATTTAACCTTCCACACCATCGACATCACACTTGTGGACTCCTGAACAACACCACGTGATTGTCCTCGTTGAGAAAAGAGCATAATTTCACCCTCCACACCATCAACATCACCCTTGTGGACTTCTGAACAACACCACGTGATTGTCTCCTTTGAGAAAAGAGCATAATTTCACCCTCCACACCATTAACATCACCCTTGTGGACTCCTGAACAACACCACGTGATTGTCTCCTTTGAGAAAAGAGCATAATTTCACCCTCCACACCATCAACATCACCCTTGTGGACTTCTGAACAACACCACGTGATTGTCCTCGTTGAGAAAAGAGCATAATTTCACCCTCCACACCATCAACATCACCCTTTCGACCTTCTGAACAACACCACGTGATTGTCCTCGTTGAGAAAAGAGCATAATTTCACCCTCCACACCATCAACATCACCCTTGTTACCTTCTGAACAACACCACGTGATTGTCCTCGTTGAGAAAAGAGCATAATTTCACCCTCCACACCATTAACATCACCCTTGTGGTCTCCTGAACAACACCACGTGATTGTCTCCTTTGAGAAAAGAGCATAATTTCACCCTCCACACCATCAACATCACCCTTGTGGACTTCTGAACAACACCACGTGATTGTCCTCGTTGAGAAAAGAGCATAATTTCACCCTCCACACCATCAACATCACCCTTGTGGACTTCTGAACAACACCACGTGATTGTCCTCATTGAGAAAAGAGCATAATTTCACCCTCCACACCATCAACATCACCCTTGTGGACTTCTGAACAACACCACGTGATTGTCCTCGTTGAGGAAAGAGCATAATTTCACCCTCCACACCATCAACATCACCCTTGTGGACTTCTGAACAACACCACGTGATTGTCCTCATTGAGAAAAGAGCATAATTTCACCCTCCACACCATTAACATCACCATTGTGGACTTCTGAACAACACCACGTGATTGTCCACGTTGAGAAAAGAGCATAATTTCACCCTCCACACAATCAACATCACCCTTTCGACCTTCTGAACAACACCACGTTATTGTCCTCGTTGAGAAAAGAGCATAATTTCACCCCCCACACCATCAACATCACCCTTGTGACCTTCTGAACAACACCACGTGATTGTCCTCATTGAGAAAAGAGCATAATTTCACCCTCCACATCATCAACATCTCCCTTGTGACCTTCTGAACAACACCACGTGATTGTCCTTGTTGAGAAAAGAGCATAATTTCACCCTCCACACCATCAACATCACCCTTGTGACCTTCTGAACAACACCACGTGATTGTCCTCGTTGAGAAAAGAGCATAATTTCACCCTCCACACCATCAACATCACCCTTTTGGACTTCTGAACAACACCACGTGATTGTCTCCTTTGAGAAAAGAGCATAATTTCACCCTCCACACCATCAAAATCACCCTTGTGGACTTCTGAACAACACCACGTGATTGTCCTCGTTGAGAAAAAAGCATAATTTCACCCTCCACACCTTCAACATCAAACTTGTGGACTCCTGAACAACAGCACGTGATTGTCTCCTTCGAGAAAAGAGCATAATTTCACCCTCCACACCATCAACATCACCCTTGTGGACTTCTGAACAACACCACGTGATTGTCCTCGTTGAGAAAAGAGCATAATTTTACCCTCCACACCATTAACATCACCCTTGTGGACTCCTGAACAACACCACGTGATTGTCTCCTTTGAGAAAAGAGCATAATTCAACCCTCCACACCATCAACATCTTCCTTGTGGACTTCTGAACAACACCACGTGATTGTCCTCGTTGAGAAAAGAGCATAATTTCACCCTCCACACCATCAACATCAAACTTGTGGACTCCTGAACAACACCACGTGATTGTCCTCGTTGAGAAAAGAGCATAATTTCACCCTCCACACCAACAACATCACCCTTGTGGACTCCTGAACAACACCACGTGATTGTCCTCGTTGAGAAAAGAGTATAATTTCACCATCCACAACATCAACATCACCCTTGTGGACTTCTGAACAACACCACGTGATTGTCCTCGTTGAGAAAAGAGCATAATTTCACCCTCCACACCATCAACATTACCCTTGTGAACTTCTGAACAACACCACGTGATTGTCCTCGTTGAGAAAAGAGCATAATTTCACCCTCCACACCATTAACATCACCCTTGTGGACTTCTGAACAACACCACGTGATTGTCCTCGTTGAGAAAAGAGCATAATTTCACCCTCCACACCAACAACATCACCCTTGTGGACTCCTGAACAACACCACGTGATTGTCCTCGTTGAGAAAAGAGTATAATTTCACCATCCACAACATCAACATCACCCTTGTGGACTTCTGAACAACACCACGTGATTGTCCTCGTTGAGAAAAGAGCATAATTTCACCCTCCACACCATCAACATCACCCTTGTGGACTCCTGAACAACACCACGTGATTGTCTCCTTTGAGAAAAGAGCATAATTTAACCCTCCACACCATCAACATCACCCTTGTGGACTTCTGAACAACACCACGTGATTGTCCTCGTTGAGAAAAGAGCATAATTTAACCCTCCACACCTTCAACATCAAACTTGTGGACTCCTGAACAACAGCACGTGATTGTCTCCTTTGAGAAAAGAGTATAATTTCACCCTCCACACCATTAACATCACCCTTGTGGACTTCTGAAGAACACCATGTGATTGTCCTCGTTGAGAAAAAAGCATAATTTCACCCTCCACATCTTCAACATCAAACTTGTGGACTCCTGAACAACACCACGTGATTGTCTCCTTTGAGAAAAGAGCATAATTTCACCCTCCACACCATCAACATCACCCTTGTGGACTTCTGAACAACACCACGTGATTGTCCTCGTTGAGAAAAGAGCATAATTTTACCCTCCACACCATTAACATCACCCTTGTGGACTCCTGAACAACACCACGTGATTGTCTCCTTTGAGAAAAGAGCATAATTTAACCCTCCACACCATCAACATCAAACTTGTGGACTCCTGAACAACACCACGTGATTGTCCTCGTTGAGAAAAGAGCATAATTTCACCCTCCACACCAACAACATCACCCTTGTGGACTCCTGAACATCACCACGTGATTGTCCTCGTTGAGAAAAGAGTATAATTTCACCCTCCACACCATTAACATCACCCTTGTGGACTTCTGAACAACACCACGTGATTGTCCTCGTTGAGAAAAAAGCATAATTCCACCCTCCACACCATTAACATCACCCTTGTGGACTTCTGAACAACACCACGTGATTGTCCTCGTTGAGAAAAGAGCATAATTTCACCCTCCACACCATCAACATCACCCTTGTGGACTTCTGAACAACACCACGTGATTGTCCTCGTTGTGAAAAAAGCATAATTTCACCCTCCACACCTTCAACATCAAACTTGTGGACTCCTGAACAACACCACGTGATTGTCTCCTTTGAGAAAAGAGCATAATTTCACCCTCCACACCATCAACATCACCCTTGTGGACTGCTGAACAACACCACGTGATTGCCCTCGTTGAGAAAAGAGCATAATTTAACCCTCCACACCATTAACATCACCCTTGTGGACTCCTGAACAACACCACGTGATTGTCTCCTTTGAGAAAAGAGCATAATTTAACACTCCACACCATCAACATCAAACTTATGGACTCCTGAACAACACCACGTGATTGTCCTCGTTGAGAAAAGAGCATAATTTCACCCTCCACACCATGAACATCACCGTTGTGGACTCCTGAACAACACCACGTGATTGTCCTCGTTGAGAAAAGAGCATAATTCCACCCTCCACACCATCAACATCACCCTTGTGGACTTCTGAACAACACCACGTGATTGTCTCCTTTAAGAAAAGAGCATAATTTCACCCTCCACACCATCAACATCAAACATAAGGACTCCTGAACAACACCACGTGATTGTCCTCGTTGAGAAAAGAGCCTAATTTCACCATCCACACCATCAACATCACCCTTGTGGACTTCTGAACAACACCACGTGATTGTCCTTGTTAAGAAAAGAGCATAATTTCACCCTCCACACCATCAACATCACCCTTGTGAACTCCTGAACAACACCACGTGATTGTCTCCTTTGAGGAAAGAGCATAATTCAACCTTCCACACCATCAACATCACCCTTGTGGACTTCTGAACAACACCACGTGATTGTCCTCATTGAGAAAAGAGCATAATTTCACCCTCCACACCATTAACATCACCCTTGTGGACTTCTGAACAACACCACGTGATTGTCCACGTTGAGAAAAGAGCATAATTTCACCCTCCACACCATCAACATCACCCTTTCGACCTTCTGAACAACACCACGTGATTGTCCTCGTTGAGTAAAGAGCATAATTTCACCCTCCACACCATCAACATCACCCTTGTGACCTTCTGAACAACACCACGTGATTGTCCTCATTGAGAAAAGAGCATAATTTCACCCTCCACATCATCAACATCTCCCTTGTGACCCTCTGAACAACACCACGTGATTGTCCTTGTTGAGGAAAGAGCATAATTTCACCCTCCACACCATCAACATCACCCTTGTGACCTTCTGAACAACACCACGTGATTGTCCTCGTTGAGAAAAGAGCATAATTTCACCCTCCACACCATCAACATCACCCTTTTGGACTTCTGAACAACACCACGTGATTGTCTCCTTTGAGAAAAGAGCATAATTTCACCCTCCACACCATCAAAATCACCCTTGTGGACTTCTGAACAACACCACGTGATTGTCCTCGTTGAGAAAAAAGCATAATTTCACCCTCCACACCATCAACATCACCCTTGTGACCTTCTGAACAACACCACGTGATTGTCCTCGTTGAGAAAAGAGCATAATTTCACCCTCCACACCATCAACATCACCCTTTTGGACCTCTGAACAACACCACGTGATTGTCCTCGTTGAGAAAACAGCATAATTTCATCCTCCACACCATTAACATCACCCTTGTGGACTTCTGAACAACACCACGTGATTGTCCTCATTGAGAAAAGAGCATAATTTCACCCTCCACATCATCAACATCTCCCTTGTGACCCTCTGAACAACACCACGTGATTGTCCTTGTTGAGAAAAGAGCATAATTTCACCCTCCACACCATCAACATCACCCTTGTGACCTTCTGAACAACACCACGTGATTGTCCTCGTTGAGAAAAGAGCATAATTTCACCCTCCACACCATCAACATCACCCTTTTGGACTTCTGAACAACACCACGTGATTGTCCTCATTGAGAAAAGAGCATAATTTCACCCTCCACATCATCAACATCTCCCTTGTGACCCTCTGAACAACACCACGTGATTGTCCTTGTTGAGAAAAGAGCATAATTTCACCCTCCACACCATCAACATCACCCTTGTGACCTTCTGAACAACACCACGTGATTGTCCTCGTTGAGAAAAGAGCATAATTTCACCCTCCACACCATCAACATCACCCTTTTGGACTTCTGAACAACACCACGTGATTGTCTCCTTTGAGAAAAGAGCATAATTTCACCCTCCACACCATCAAAATCACCCTTGTGGACTTCTGAACAACACCACGTGATTGTCCTCGTTGAGAAAAAAGCATAATTTCACCCTCCACACCATCAACATCACCCTTGTGACCTTATGAACAACACCACGTGATTGTCCTCGTTGAGAAAACAGCATAATTTCACCCTCCACACCATCAACATCACCCTTTTGGACCTCTGAACAACACCACGTGATTGTCTCCTTTGAGAAAAGAGCATAATTTCACCCTCCACACCATCAAAATCACCCTTGTGGACTTCTGAACAACACCACGTGATTGTCCTCGTTGAGAAAAAAGCATAATTTCACCCTCCACACCATCAACATCACCCTTGTGACCTTCTGAACAACACCACGTGATTGTCCACGTTGAGAAAAGAGCATAATTTCACCCTCCACACCATCAACATCACCCTTTCGACCTTCTGAACAACACCACGTGATTGTCCTCGTTGAGTAAAGAGCATAATTTCACCCTCCACACCATCAACATCACCCTTGTGACCTTCTGAACAACACCACGTGATTGTCCTCATTGAGAAAAGAGCATAATTTCACCCTCCACATCATCAACATCTCCCTTGTGACCCTCTGAACAACACCACGTGATTGTCCTTGTTGAGAAAAGAGCATAATTTCACCCTCCACACCATCAACATCACCCTTGTGACCTTCTGAACAACACCACGTGATTGTCCTCGTTGAGAAAAGAGCATAATTTCACCCTCCACACCATCAACATCACCCTTTTGGACTTCTGAACAACACCACGTGATTGTCTCCTTTGAGAAAAGAGCATAATTTCACCCTCCACACCATCAAAATCACCCTTGTGGACTTCTGAACAACACCACGTGATTGTCCTCGTTGAGAAAAAAGCATAATTTCACCCTCCACACCATCAACATCACCCTTGTGACCTTCTGAACAACACCACGTGATTGTCTCCTTTGAGAAAAGAGCATAATTTCACCCTCCACACCATCAACATCACCCTTGTGGACTTCTGAACAACACCACGTGATTGTCCTCGTTGAGAAAAGAGCATAATTTCACCCTCCACACCAACAACATCACCCTTGTGGACTCCTGAACAACACCACGTGATTGTCCTCGTTGAGAAAAGAGCATAATTTCACCCTCCACACCATCAACATCACCCTTTTGGACTTCTGAACAACACCACGTGATTGTCTCCTTTGAGAAAAGAGCCTAATTTCACCCTCCACACCATCATCATCACACTTGTGGACTTCTGAACAACACCACGTGATTGTCCTCGTTGAGAAAAGAGCATAATTTCACCCTCCACACCAACAACATCACCCTTGTGGACTCCTGAACATCACCACGTGATTGTCCTCGTTGAGAAAAGAGTATAATTTCACCCTCCACACCATTAACATCACCCTTGTGGACTTCTGAACAACACCACGTGATTGTCCTCGTTGAGAAAAAAGCATAATTCCACCCTCCACACCATTAACATCACCCTTGTGGACTTCTGAACAACACCACGTGATTGTCCTCGTTGAGAAAAGAGCATAATTTCACCCTCCACACCATCAACATCACCCTTGTGGACTTCTGAACAACACCACGTGATTGTCCTCGTTGTGAAAAAAGCATAATTTCACCCTCCACACCTTCAACATCAAACTTGTGGACTCCTGAACAACACCACGTGATTGTCTCCTTTGAGAAAAGAGCATAATTTCACCCTCCACACCATCAACATCACCCTTGTGGACTTCTGAACAACACCACGTGATTGCCCTCGTTGAGAAAAGAGCATAATTTAACCCTCCACACCATTAACATCACCCTTGTGGACTCCTGAACAACACCACGTGATTGTCTCCTTTGAGAAAAGAGCATAATTTAACACTCCACACCATCAACATCAAACTTATGGACTACTGAACAACACCACGTGATTGTCCTCGTTGAGAAAAGAGCATAATTTCACCCTCCACACCATGAACATCACCGTTGTGGACTCCTCAACAACACCACGTGATTGTCCTCGTTGAGAAAAGAGCATAATTTCACCCTCCACACCATCAACATCACCCTTGTGGACTTCTGAACAACACCACGTGATTGTCTCCTTTAAGAAAAGAGCATAATTTCACCCTCCACACCATCTCCATCACACTTGTGGCCTTCTGAACAACACCACGTGATTGTCCTCGTTGAGAAAAGAGCATAATTTCACCCTTCACACCATCTCCATCACCCTTGTGGCCTTCTGAACAACACCACGTGATTGTCCTCGTTGAGAAAAGAGCATAATTTCATCCTCCACACCATCAACATCACCCTTGTGGACTTCTGAACAACACCACGTGATTGTCCTCGTTGAGAAAAGAGCATAATTTCACCCTCCACACCATCAACATCACCCTTGTGGCCTTCTGAACAACACCACGTGATTGTCCTCGTTGAGAAAAGAGCATAATTTCACCCTCCACACCATCAACATCACCCTTGTGGCATTCTGAACAACACCACGTGATTGTCCTCGTTGAGAAAAGAGCATAATTTCACCCTCCACACCATCAACATCACCCTTGTGGCCTTCTGAACAACACCACGTGATTGTCCTCGTTGAGAAAAGAGCATAATTTCACCCTCCACACCATCTCCATCACACTTGTGGCCTTCTGAACAACACCACGTGATTGTCCTCGTTGAGAAAAGAGCATAATTCCACCCTCCATACCATCAACATCACACTTGTGGCCTTCTGAACAACACCACGTGATTGTCCTCGTTGAGAAAAGAGCATAATTTCACCCTCCACACCATCTCCATCACCCTTGTGGCCTTCTGAACAACACCACGTGATTGTCCTCGTTGAGAAAAGAGCATAATTCCACCCTCCATACCATCAACATCACACTTGTGGCCTTCTGAACAACACCACGTGATTGTCCTCGTTGAGAAAAGAGCATAATTTCACCCTCCACACCATCTCCATCACCCTTGTGGCCTTCTGAACAACACCACGTGATTGTCCTCGTTGAGAAAAGAGCATAATTTCACCCTCCACACCATCTCCATCACACTTGTGGCCTTCTGAACAACACCACGTGATTGTCCTCGTTGAGAAAAGAGCATAATTTCACCCTCCACACCATCTCCATCACACTTGTGGCCTTCTGAACAACACCACGTGATTGTCCTCGTTGAGAAAAGAGCATAATTTCACCCTCCACACCATCAACATCACCCTTGTGGCCTTCTGAACAACACCACGTGATTGTCCTCGTTGAGAAAAGAGCATAATTTCATCCTCCACACCATCAACATCACCCTTGTGGACTTCTGAACAACACCACGTGATTGTCCTCGTTGAGAAAAGAGCATAATTTCCACCTCCACACCATCTCCATCACCCTTGTGGCCTTCTGAACAACACCACGTGATTGTCCTCGTTGAGAAAAGAGCATAATTTCATCCTCCACACCATCAACATCACCCTTGTGGACTTCTGAACAACACCACGTGATTGTCCTCGTTGAGAAAAGAGCATAATTTCACCCTCCACACCATCAACATCACCCTTGTGGACTTCTGAACAACACCACGTGATTGTCCTCGTTGAGAAAAGAGCATAATTTCACCCTCCACACCATCAACATCACCCTTGTGGCCTTCTGAACAACACCACGTGATTGTCCTCGTTGAGAAAAGAGCATAATTTCACCCTCCACACCATCTCCATCACACTTGTGGCCTTCTGAACAACACCACGTGATTGTCCTCGTTGAGAAAAGAGCATAATTTCACCCTTCACACCATCTCCATCACACTTGTGGCCTTCTGAACAACACCACGTGATTGTCCTCGTTGAGAAAAGAGCATACTTTCACCCTCCACACCATCTCCATCACACTTGTGGCCTTCTGAACAACACCACGTGATTGTCCTCGTTGAGAAAAGAGCATGATTTCACCCTCCACACCATCAACATCACCCTTGTGGCCTTCTGAACAACACCACGTGATTGTCCTCGTTGAGAAAAGAGCATAATTTCATCCTCCACACCATCAACATCACCCTTGTGGACTTCTGAACAACACCACGTGATTGTCCTCGTTGAGAAAAGAGCATAATTTCACCCTCCACACCATCTCCATCACCCTTGTGGCCTTCTGAACAACACCACGTGATTGTCCTCGTTGAGAAAAGAGCATAATTTCATCCTCCACACCATCAACATCACCCTTGTGGACTTCTGAACAACACCACGTGATTGTCCTCGTTGAGAAAAGAGCATAATTTCACCCTCCACACCAACAACATCACCCTTGTGGACTTCTGAACAACACCACGTGATTGTCCTCGTTGAGAAAAGAGCATAATTTCACCCTCCACACCATCAACATCACACTTGTGGCCTTCTGAACAACACCACGTGGTTGTCCTCGTTGAGAAAAGAGCATAATTTCACCCTCCACACCAACAACATCACCCTTGTGGCCTTCTGAACAACACCACGTGATTGTCCTCGTTGAGAAAAGAGCATAATTTCACCCTCCACACCAACAACATCACCCTTGTGGCCTTCTGAACAACACCACGTGATTGTCCTCGTTGAGAAAAGAGCATAATTTCACCCTCCACACCAACAACATCACCCTTGTGGCCTTCTGAACAACACCACGTGATTGTCCTCGTTGAGAAAAGAGCATAATTTCACCCTCCACACCATCAACATCACCCATGTGGCCTTCTGAACAACACCACGTGGTTGTCCTCGTTGAGAAAAGAGCATAATTTCATCCTCCACACCATCAACATCACCCTTGTGGACTTCTGAACAACACCACGTGGTTGTCCTCGTTGAGAAAAGAGCATAATTTCACCCTCCACACCATGAACATCACCCTTGTGGACTTCTGAACAACACCACGTGATTGTCCTCGTTGAGAAAAGAGCATAATTTCACCCTCCACACCATCAACATCACCCTTGTGGACTTCTGAACAACACCACGTGGTTGTCCTCGTTGAGAAAAGAGCATAATTTCACCCTCCACACCATGAACATCACCCTTGTGGACTTCTGAACAACACCACGTGATTGTCCTCGTTGAGAAAAGAGCATAATTTCACCCTCCACACCATGAACATCACCCTTGTGGACTTCTGAACAACACCACGTGGTTGTCCTCGTTGAGAAAAGAGCATAATTTCACCCTTCACACCATCAACATCACCCTTGTGGACTTCTGAACAACACCACGTGGTTGTCCTCGTTGAGAAAAGAGCATAATTTCACCCTCCACACCATGAACATCACCCTTGTGGACTTCTGAACAACACCACGTGATTGTCCTCGTTGAGAAAAGAGCATAATTTCACCCTCCACACCATCAACATCACCCTTGTGGACTTCTGAACAACACCACGTGGTTGTCCTCGTTGAGAAAAGAGCATAATTTCATCCTCCACACCATCAACATCACCCTTGTGGACTTCTGAACAACACCACGTGGTTGTCCTCGTTGAGAAAAGAGCATAATTTCACCCTCCACACCATCAACATCACCCTTGTGGACTTCTGAACAACACCACGTGGTTGTCCTCGTTGAGAAAAGAGCATAATTTCACCCTCCACACCATGAACATCACCCTTGTGGCCTTCTGAACAACACCACGTGATTGTCCTCGTTGAGAAAAGAGCATAATTTCACCCTCCACACCATGAACATCACCCTTGTGGACTTCTGAACAACACCACGTGGTTGTCCTCGTTGAGAAAAGAGCATAATTTCACCCTCCACACCATCAACATCACCCTTGTGGCCTTCTGAACAACACACGTGGTTGTCCTCGTTGAGAAAAGAGCATAATTTCACCCTCCACACCATCAACATCACCCATGTGGCCTTCTGAACAACACCACGTGATTGTCCTCGTTGAGAAAAGAGCATAATTTCACCCTCCACACCATCAACATCACCCTTGTGGCCTTCTGAACAACACCACGTGATTGTCCTCGTTGAGAAAAGAGCATAATTTCACCCTCCACACCATCAACATCACCCTTGTGGCCTTCTGAACAACACCACGTGATTGTCCTCGTTGAGAAAAGAGCATAATTTCACCCTCAACACCATCAACATCACCCTTGTGGACTTCTGAACAACACCACGTGATTGTCCTCGTTGAGAAAAGAGCATAATTCCACCCTTCACACCATCAACATCACCCTTGTGGACTTCTGAACAACACCACGTGATTGTCCTCGTTGAGAAAAGAGCATAATTTCACCCTCCACACCATCAACATCACCCTTGTGGCCTTCTGAACAACACCACGTGATTGTCCTCGTTGAGAAAAGAGCATAATTTCACCCTCCACACCATCAACATCACCCTTGTGGCCTTCTGAACAACACCACGTGATTGTCCTCGTTGAGAAAAGAGCATAATTTCACCCTCCACACCATCAACATCACACTTGTGGCCTTCTGAACAACACCACGTGATTGTCCTCGTTGAGAAAAGAGCATAATTTCACCCTCCACACCATCTTCATCACCCTTGTGGACTTCTGAACAACACCACGTGATTGTCCTCGTTGAGAAAAGAGCATAATTTCACCCTCCACACCATCAACATCACCCTTGTGGCCTTCTGAACAACACCACGTGATTGTCCTCGTTGAGAAAAGAGCATAATTTCACCCTCCACACCATCTTCATCACCCTTGTGGCCTTCTGAACAACACCACGTGATTGTCCTCGTTGAGAAAAGAGCATAATTTCACCCTCCACACCATCTCCATCACACTTGTGGACTTCTGAACAACATCACGTGATTGTCCTCGTTGAGAAAAGAGCATAATTTAACCCTCCACACCATCAACATCACCCTTGTGGCCTTCTGAACAACACCACGTGATTGTCCTCGTTGAGAAAAGAGCATAATTTCACCCTCCACACCATCAACATCACCCTTGTGGCCTTCTGAACAACACCACGTGATTGTCCTCGTTGAGAAAAGAGCATAATTTCACCCTCCACACCATCAACATCACCCTTGTGGCCTTCTGAACAACACACGTGGTTGTCCTCGTTGAGAAAAGAGCATAATTTCACCCTCCACACCATCAACATCACCCATGTGGCCTTCTGAACAACACCACGTGATTGTCCTCGTTGAGAAAAGAGCATAATTTCACCCTCCACACCATCTCCATCACACTTGTGGACTTCTGAACAACACCACGTGATTGTCCTCGTTGAGAAAAGAGCATAATTTCACCCTCCACACCATCAACATCACCCTTGTGGCCTTCTGAACAACACCACGTGATTGTCCTCGTTGAGAAAAGAGCATAATTTCACCCTCCACACCATCAACATCACCCTTGTGGACTTCTGAACAACACCACGTGATTGTCCTCGTTGAGAAAAGAGCATAATTCCACCCTCCACACCATCAACATCACACTTGTGGACTTCTGAACAACACCACGTGATTGTCCTCGTTGAGAAAAGAGCATAATTTCACCCTCCACACCATCAACATCACACTTGTGGCCTTCTGAACAACACCACGTGATTGTCCTCGTTGAGAAAAGAGCATAATTTCACCCTCCACACCATCAACATCACCCTTGTGGACTTCTGAACAACACCACGTGATTGTCCTCGTTGAGAAAAGAGCATAATTTCACCCTCCACACCATCTTCATCACCCTTGTGGACTTCTGAACAACACCACGTGATTGTCCTCGTTGAGAAAAGAGCATAATTTCACCCTCCACACCATCAACATCACCCATGTGGCCTTCTGAACAACACCACGTGATTGTCCTCGTTGAGAAAAGAGCATAATTTAACCCTCCACACCATCAACATCACCCTTGTGGACTTCTGAACAACACCACGTGATTGTCCTCGTTGAGAAAAGAGCATAATTTCACCCTCCACACCAACAACATCACCCTTGTGGCCTTCTGAACAACACCACGTGATTGTCCTCGTTGAGAAAAGAGCATAATTTCACCCTCCACACCATCAACATCACCCTTGTGGCCTTCTGAACAACACCACGTGATTGTCATCGTTGAGAAAAGAGCATAATTTCACCCTCCACACCATCAACATCACCCTTGTGGACTTCTGAACAACACCACGTGATTGTCCTCGTTGAGAAAAGAGCATAATTCCACCCTCCACACCATCAACATCACACTTGTGGACTTCTGAACAACACCACGTGATTGTCCTCGTTGAGAAAAGAGCATAATTTCACCCTCCACACCATCAACATCACACTTGTGGCCTTCTGAACAACACCACGTGATTGTCCTCGTTGAGAAAAGAGCATAATTTCACCCTCCACACCATCAACATCACACTTGTGGCCTTCTGAACAACACCACGTGATTGTCCTCGTTGAGAAAAGAGCATAATTTCACCCTCCACACCATCAACATCACCCTTGTGGACTTCTGAACAACACCACGTGATTGTCCTCGTTGAGAAAAGAGCATAATTCCACCCTCCACACCATCAACATCACACTTGTGGACTTCTGAACAACACCACGTGATTGTCCTCGTTGAGAAAAGAGCATAATTTCACCCTCCACACCATCAACATCACACTTGTGGCCTTCTGAACAACACCACGTGATTGTCCTCGTTGAGAAAAGAGCATAATTTCACCCTCCACACCATCAACATCACACTTGTGGCCTTCTGAACAACACCACGTGATTGTCCTCGTTGAGAAAAGAGCATAATTTCACCCTCCACACCATATACATCACCCTTGTGGCCTTCTGAACAACACCACGTGGTTGTCCTCGTTGAGAAAAGAGCATAATTTCACCCTCCACACCATCAACATCACCCTTGTGGACTCCTGAACAACACCACGTGATTGTCCTCGTTGAGAAAAGAGCATAATTTCACCCTCCACACCATCAACATCACCCTTGTGGCCTTCTGAACAACACCACGTGATTGTCCTCGTTGAGAAAAGAGCATAATTTCACCCTCCACACCATCAACATCACCCTTGTGGCCTTCTGAACAACACCACGTGATTGTCCTCGTTGAGAAAAGAGCATAATTTCACCCTCCACACCATCAACATCACCCTTGTGGCCTTCTGAACAACACCACGTGATTGTCCTCGTTGAGAAAAGAGCATAATTTCACCCTCCACACCATCTTCATCACCCTTGTGGCCTTCTGAACAACACCACGTGATTGTCCTCGTTGAGAAAAGAGCATAATTTCACCCTCCTCACCCTCAACATCACCCTTGTGGACTTCTGAACAACACCACGTGATTGTCTTCCTTGAGAAAAGAGCATAATTTCATCCTCCACACCATCAACATCACCCTTGTGGCCTTCTGAACAACACCACGTGATTGTCCTCGTTGAGAAAAGAGCATAATTCCACCCTCCACACCATCTCCATCACCCTTGTGGCCTTCTGAACAACACCACGTGATTGTCCTCGTTGAGAAAAGAGCATAATTTCACCCTCCACACCATCAACATCACCCTTGTGGACTTCTGAACAACACCACGTGATTGTCCTCGTTGAGAAAAGAGCATAATTCCACCCTCCACACCATCTCCATCACCCTTGTGGCCTTCTGAACAACACCACGTGATTGTCCTCGTTGAGAAAAGAGCATAATTTCACCCTCCACACCATCTCCATCACCCTTGTGGCCTTCTGAACAACACCACGTGATTGTCCTCGTTGAGAAAAGAGCATAATTTCACCCTCCACACCATCAACATCACCCTTGTGGCCTTCTGAACGACACCACGTGATTGTCCTCGTTGAGAAAAGAGCGTAATTTCACCCTCCACACCGACAACATCACCCTTGTGGACTTCTGAACAACACCACGTGATTGTCCTCGTTGAGAAAAGAGCATAATTTCACCCTCCACACCAACAACATCACCCTTGTGGACTCCTGAACAACACCACGTGATTGTCCCCGTTGAGAAAAGAGCATAATTTCACCCTCCACGCAAAAAAACATCACCCTTGTGGACTCCTGAACAACACCACGTGATTGTCTCCTTTGAGAAAAGAGCATAATTTCACCCTCCACACCATCAACATCACCCTTGTGGACTTCTGAACAACACCACGTGATTGTCCTCGTTGAGAAAAGAGCATAATTTCACCCTCCACACCATTAACATCACCCTTCTGGACTTCTGAACAACACCACGTGATTGTCCTCGTTGAGAAAAGAGCATAATTTCACCCTCCACACCATCAACTTCACACTTGTGGACTTCTGAACAACACCACATGATTGTCCTCGTTGAGAAAAGAGCATAATTTCACCCTCCACACCATCAACATCACCCTTGTGGCCTTCTGAACAACACCACGTGATTGTCCTCGTTGAGAAAAGAGCATAATTTCACCCTCCACACCATCAACTTCACACTTGTGGACTTCTGAACAACACCACATGATTGTCCTCGTTGAGAAAAGAGCATAATTTCACCCTCCACAACATCAACATCACCCTTGTGGCCTTCTGAACAACACCACGTGATTGTCCTCGTTGAGAAAAGAGCATAATTTCACCCTCCACACCATCAACTTCACACTTGTGGACTTCTGAACAACACCACATGATTGTCCTCGTTGAGAAAAGAGCATAATTTCACCCTCCACACTATTAACATCAAACTTGTGGACTCCTGAACAACACCACGTGATTGTCCTCGTTGAGAAAAAAGCATAATTTCTTCCTCCTCACCATCAACATCACCCTTGTGGACTCCTGATCAACACCACGTGGTTGTCCTGGTTGAGATAAAAGCATAATTTCACCCTCCACACCTTCAACATCAAACTTGTGGACTCCTGAACAACACCACGTGATTGTCTCCTTTGAGAAAAGAGCATAATTTCACCCTCCACACCATCAACATCACCCTTGTTGGCTTCTGAACAACACCACGTGATTGTGCTCGTTGAGAAAAGAGCATAATTTCACACTGCACACCATGAACATCACCCTTGTGGCCTTCTGATGAACACCACTTGATTGACCTAGTTGAGAAAAGAGCATAATTTCACCCTCCACACCATCAACATCACCCTTGTGGCCTTCTGAACAACACCACGTGACTGTCTTCTTTGAGAAAAGAGCATAATTTTTACCCTTCACACCATCAACATCACCCTTGTGGACTTCTGGACAACACAACGTGATTGTCCTCGTTGAGAAAAGAGCATAATTTCACCCTCCACACCATGAACATCACTCTTGTGGCCTTCTGATGAACACCACGTGATTGTCCTCGTTGAGAAAAGAGCATAATTTCACCCTCCACACCATCAACATCACCCTTGTTGGCTTCTGAACAACACCACGTGATTGTCCTCGTTGAGAAAAGAGCATGATTTCAACCTCCACACTATCAACATCACCCTTGTGGCCTTCTGAACAACACCACGTGATTGTCTCCTTTGAGAAAAGAGCATGATTTCATCCTCCACACCATCAACATCACCCTTGTTGGCTTCTGAACAACACCACGTGATTGTGCTCGTTGAGAAAAGAGCATAATTTAACCCTCCACACCATGAACATCACCCTTGTGGCCTTCTGATGAACACCACGTGGTTGTCCTCGTTGAGAAAAGAGCATAATTTCACCCTCCACACCATCAACATCACCCTTGTTGGCTTCTGAACAACACCACGTGATTGTGCTCGTTGAGAAAAGAGCATAATTTCACCCTCCACACCATCAACATCACCCTTGTGGCCTTCTGAACGACACCACGTGATTGTCCTCGTTGAGAAAAGAGCATAATTTCACCCTCCACACCATCAACATCACCCTTGTGGACTTCTGAACAACACCACGTGATTGTCCTCGTTGAGAAAAGAGCTCAATTCCACCCTCCACACCATGAGCATCACCCTTGTGGACTTCTGAACAACACCACGTGTTTGTCCCCGTTGAGAAAAGAGCATAATTTCACCCTCCACACCATCAACATCACCCTTGTGGACTTCTGAACAACACCACGTGTTCGTTCCTGTTGAGAAAAGAGCATAATTTCACCCTCAACACCATCGACATCACCCTTGTGGACTTCTGAACAACACCACGTGATTGTCCTCGTTGAGAAAAGAGCACAATTTCACCCTCCACTCCATGAACATCACCCTTGTGGACTTCTGAACAACACCACGTGATTGTCCTCGTTGAGAAAAGAGCCTAATTTCACCCTCCACACCATCAACATCACCCTTGTTGGCTTCTGAACAACACCACGTGATTGTGCTCGTTGAGAAAAGAGCATAATTTCACCCTCCACACCATGAACATCACCCTTGTGGCCTTCTGATGAACACCACGTGATTGTCCTCGTTGAGAAAAGAGCATAATTTCACCCTCCACACCATCAACATCACCCTTGTGTCCTTCTGAACAACACCACGTGATTGTCTCCTTTGAGAAAAGAGCATGATTTCATCCTCCACACCATCAACATCACCCTTGTGGCCTTCTGAACAACACCACGTGATTGTGCTCGTTGAGAAAAGAGCATAATTTCACCCTCCACACCATGAACATCACCCTTGTGGCCTTCTGATGAACACCACGTGATTGTCCTCGTTGAGAAAAAAGCATAATTTCACCCTCCACACCATCAACATCACCCTTGTTGGCTTGTGAACAACACCACGTGATTGTCCCCGTTGAGAAAGGAGCATAATTCCACCCTCCACACCAACAACATCACCCTTGTGGCCTTCTGAACAACACCACGTGATTGTCTCCTTTGAGAAAAGAGCATGATTTCATCCTCCACACCATCAACATCACCCTTGTTGGCTTCTGAACAACACCACGTGATTGTGCTCGTTGAGAAAAGAGCATAAATCCACCCTCCACACCATGAACATCACCCTTGTGGCCTTCTGATGAACACCACGTGGTTGTCCTCGTTGAGAAAAGAGCATAATTTCACCCTCCACACCATCAACATCACCCTTGTTGGCTTCTGAACAACACCACGTGATTGTGCTCGTTGAGAAAAGAGTATAATTTCACCCTCCACACCATGAACATCACCCTTGTGGCCTTCTGATGAACACCACGTGATTGACCTCGTTGAGAAAAGAGCATAATTTCACCCTCCACACCATCAACATCACCCTTGTGGCCTTCTGAACAACACCACGTGATTGTCTCCTTTGAGAAAAGAGCATAATTTTTACCCTCCACACCATCAACATCACCCTTGTGGACTTCTGAACAACACCACGTGATTGTGCTCGTTGAGAAAGGAGCATAATTTCACCCTCCACACCATGAACATCACCCTTGTGGACTTCTGATCAACACCACGTGATTGTCCTCGTTGAGAAAAAAGCATAATTTCACCCTCCACACCATCAACATCACCCTTGTTGGCTTGTGAACAACACCACGTGATTGTCCTCGTTGAGAAAGGAGCATAATTCCACCCTCCACACCAACAACATCACCCTTGTGGCCTTCTGAACAACACCACGTGATTGTCTCCTTTGAGAAAAGAGCATAATTTCACCCTCCACACCATCAACATCACCCTTGTTGGCTTCTGAACAACACCACGTGATTGTGCTCGTTGAGAAAAGAGCCTAATTTCACACTGCACACCATGAACATCACCCTTGTGGCCTTCTGATGAACACCACGTGATTGACCTCGTTGAGAAAAGAGCATAATTTTTACCCTCCACACCATCAACATCACCCTTGTGGACTTCTGAACAACACAACGTGATTGTCCTCGTTGAGAAAAGAGCATAATTTCACCCACCAAACCATCAACATCACCCTTGTGGCCTTCTGAACAACACCACGTGATTGTCCTCGTTGAGAAAAGAGCGTAATTTCACCCTCCACACCAACAACATCACCCTTGTGGCCTCCTGATGAACACCACGTGATTGTCCCCGTTGAGAAAAGAGCATAATTTCACCCTCCACACCAACAACCTCACCCTTGTGGACTTCTGATCAAAACCACGTGATTGTCCTCGTTGAGAAAAGAGCATAATTTCACCCTCCACACCATCAACATCACCCTTGTGGACTTCTGAACAACACCACGTGATTGTCCTCGTTGAGAAAAGAGCATAATTTCACCCTCCACACCATGAACATCACACTTGTGGACTTCTGAACAACACCACGTGATTGTCCTTGTTGAGAAAAGAGCATAATTTCACCCTCCACACCATCAACATCACCCTTGTGGACTTCTGAACAACACCACGTGATTGTCCTCGTTGAGAATAGAGCATAATTTCACCCTCCACACCATCAACATCACCCTTCCGGACTTCTAAACAACACCACATGATTGTCGTCGTTGAGAAAAGAGCATAATTTCACCCTCCCCACCATGAACATCACCCTTGTGGACTCCTGAACAACACCACGTGTTTGTCCCTGGTGAGAAAAGAGCATGATTACACTCTCCACATCATCAACATCACCCTTGTGGACTTCTGAACAACACCACGTGATTGTACTCGTTGAGAAAAGAGCATAATTTCACCCTCCACACCATCAACATCACCCTTGTGGACCCCTGAACAACACCACGTGATTGTCCCCGTTGAGAAAAGAGCATAATTTTACCCTCCACACCATGAACATCACCCTTGTGGACTTCTGAACAACACCACGTGATTATCCTCGTTGAGAAAAGAGCATAATTTCACCCTCCACACCATCAACATCACCCTTGTGGCTTTCTGAATAACACCACGTGATTGTCTCCTTTGAGAAAAGAGCATAATTTCACCCTCCACACCATCAACATCAAACTTGTGGACCCCTGAACAACACCACGTGATTGTCCTCGTTGAGAAAAGAGCATAATTCCACCCTCCACACCATCAACATCACCCTTGTGGCCTTCTGAACAACACCACGTGATTGTCTCCCTTGAGAAAAGAGCATAATTTCATCCTCCACACCATCAACATCACCCTTGTTGGCTTCTGAACAACACCACGTGATTGTGATCGTTGAGAAAAGAGCATAATTTCACCCTCCACACCATGAACATCACCCTTGTGGCCTTCTGATGAACACCACGTGATTGTCCTCGTTGAGAAAAGAGCATAATTTCACCCTCCACACCATCAACATCACCCTTGTGTCCTTCTGAACAACACCACGTGATTGTCTCCTGTGAGAAAAGAGCATGATTTCATCCTCCACACCCTCAACATCACCCTTGTGGACTTCTGAACAACACCACGTGATTGTGCTCGTTGAGAAAAGAGCATAATTTCACCCTCCACACCATGAACATCACCCTTGTGGCCTTCTGATGAACACCACGTGATTTTTCCCGTTGAGAAAAGAGCATAATTTCACCCTCCACACCATCAACATCACCCTTGTTGGCTTCTGAACAACACCACGTGATTGTCCTCGTTGAGAAAAGAGCATAATTTCAACCTCCACACCATCAACATCACCCTTGTGGCCTTCTGAACAACACCACGTGATTGTCTCCTTTGAGAAAAGAGCATGATTTCATCCTCCACACCATCAACATCACCCTTGTTGGCTTCTGAACAACACCACGTGATTGTGCTCGTTGAGAAAAGAGCATAATTTAACCCTCCACACCATGAACATCACCCTTGTGGCCTTCTGATGAACACCACGTGGTTGTCCTCGTTGAGAAAAGAGCATAATTTCACCCTCCACACCATCAACATCACCCTTGTTGGCTTCTGAACAACACCACGTGATTGTGCTCGTTGAGAAAAGAGCATAATTTCACCCTCCACACCATGAACATCACCCTTGTGGCCTTCTGAACGACACCACGTGATTGTCCTCGTTGAGAAAAGAGCATAATTTCACCCTCCACACCATCAACATCACCCTTGTGGACTTCTGAACAACACCACGTGATTGTCCTCGTTGAGAAAAGAGCTCAATTCCACCCTCCACACCATGAGCATCACCCTTGTGGACTTCTGAACAACACCACGTGTTTGTCCCCGTTGAGAAAAGAGCATAATTTCACCCTCCACACCATCAACATCACCCTTGTGGACTTCTGAACAACACCACGTGTTCGTCCCTGTTGAGAAAAGAGCATAATTTCACCCTCAACACCATCGACATCACCCTTGTGGACTTCTGAACAACACCACGTGATTGTCCTAGTTGAGAAAAGAGCACAATTTCACCCTCCACTCCATGAACATCACCCTTGTGGACTTCTGAACAACACCACGTGATTGTCCTCGTTGAGAAAAGAGCATAATTTCACCCTCCACACCATCAACATCACCCTTGTTGGCTTCTGAACAACACCACGCTATTGTGCTCGTTGAGAAAAGAGCATAATTTCACCCTCCACACCATGAACATCACCCTTGTGGCCTTCTGATGAACACCACGTGATTGTCCTCGTTGAGAAAAGAGCATAATTTCACCCTCCACACCATCAACATCACCCTTGTGTCCTTCTGAACAACACCACGTGATTGTCTCCTTTGAGAAAAGAGCATGATTTCATCCTCCACACCATCAACATCACCCTTGTGGCCTTCTGAACAACACCACGTGATTGTGCTCGTTGAGAAAAGAGCATAATTTCACCCTCCACACCATGAACATCACCCTTGTGGCCTTCTGATGAACACCACGTGATTGTCCTCGTTGAGAAAAAAGCATAATTTCACCCTCCACACCATCAACATCACCCTTGTTGGCTTGTGAACAACACCACGTGATTGTCCTCGTTGAGAAAGGAGCATAATTCCACCCTCCACACCAACAACATCATCCTTGTGGCCTTCTGAACAACACCACGTGATTGTCTCCTTTGAGAAAAGAGCATGATTTCATCCTCCACACCATCAACATCACCCTTGTTGGCTTCTGAACAACACCACGTGATTGTGCTCGTTGAGAAAAGAGCATAAATCCACCCTCCACACCATGAACATCACCCTTGTGGCCTTCTGATGAACACCACGTGGTTGTCCTCGTTGAGAAAAGAGCATAATTTCACCCTCCACACCATCAACATCACCCTTGTTGGCTTCTGAACAACACCACGTGATTGTGCTCGTTGAGAAAAGAGTATAATTTCACCCTCCACACCATGAACATCACCCTTGTGGCCTTCTGATGAACACCACGTGATTGACCTCGTTGAGAAAAGAGCATAATTTCACCCTCCACACCATCAACATCACCCTTGTGGCCTTCTGAACAACACCACGTGATTGTCTCCTTTGAGAAAAGAGCATAATTTTTACCCTCCACACCATCAACATCACCCTTGTGGACTTCTGAACAACACAACGTGATTGTCCTCGTTGAGAAAAGAGCATAATTTCACCCTCCACACCATCAACATCACCCTTGTGGCCTTCTGAACAACACCACGTGATTGTCCTCGTTGGGAAAAGAGCGTAATTTCACCCTCCACACCAACAACATCACCCTTGTGGACTTCTGAACAACACCACGTGATTGTCCTCGTTGAGAAAAGAGCATAATTTCACCCTCCACACCAAGAACATCACCCTTGTGGACTTCTGAACAACACCACGTGATTGTCCTCGTTGAGAAAAGAGCATAATTTCACCCTCCACACCAACAACATCACCCTTGTGGACTTCTGATCAACACCACGTGATTGTCCTCGTTGAGAAAAGAGCATAATTTCACCCTCCACACCATCAACATCACCCTTGTGGCCTTCTGAACAACACCACGTGATTGTCCTCGTTGAGAAAAGAGCATAATTTCACACTCCACACCATGAACATCACCCATTGTGTCCTTCTGAACAACACCACGTGATTGTCTCCTTTGAGAAAAGAGCATGATTTCATCCTCCACACCATCAACATCACCCTTGTGGACTTCTGAACAACACCACGTGATTGTGCTCGTTGAGAAAAGAGCATAATTTCACCCTCCACACCATGAACATCACCCTTGTGGCCTTCTGATGAACACCACGTGATTGTCCTCGTTGAGAAAAAGGCATAATTTCACCCTCCACACCATCAACATCACCCTTGTTGGCTTCTGAACAACACCACGTGATTGTCCTCGTTGAGAAAAGAGCATAATTTCACCCAACACACCAACAACATCACCCTTGTGGCCTTCTGAACAACACCACGTGATTGTATCCTCTGAGAAAAGAGCATGATTTCATCCTCCACACCATCAACATCACCCTTGTTGGCTTCTGAACAACACCACGTGATTGTGCTCGTTGAGAAAAGAGCATAATTTCACCCTCCACACCATGAACATCACCCTTGTGGCCTTCTGATGAACACCACGTGGTTGTCCTCGTTGAGAAAAGAGCATAATTTCACCCTCCACACCATCAACATCACCCTTGTTGGCTTCTAAACAACACCACGTGATTGTGCTCGTTGAGAAAAGAGCATAATTTCACACTGCACACCATGAACATCACCCTTGTGGCCTTCTGATGAACACCACGTGATTGACCTCGTTGAGAAAAGAGCATAATTTCACCCTCCACACCATCAACATCACCCTTGTGGCCTTCTGAACAACACCACGTGATTGTCTTCTTTGAGAAAAGAGCATAATTTTTACCCTCCACACCATCAACATCACCCTTGTGGACTTCTGAACAACACAACGTGATTGTCCTCGTTGAGAAAAGAGCATAATTTCACCCTCCAAACCATCAACATCACCCTTGTGGCCTTCTGAACAACACCACGTGATTGTCCTCGTTGAGAAAAGAGCGTAATTTCACCCTCCACACCAACAACATCACCCTTGTGGCCTCCTGATGAACACCACGTGATTGTCCCCGTTGAGAAAAGAGCATAATTTCACCCTCCACACCAACAACCTCACCCTTGTGGACTTCTGATCAACACCACGTGATTGTCCTCGTTGAGAAAAGAGCATAATTTCACCCTCCACACCATCAACATCACCCTTGTGGACTTCTGAACAACACCACGTGATTGTCCTCGTTGAGAAAAGAGCATAATTTCACCCTCCACACCATGAACATCACACTTGTGGACTTCTGAACAACACCACGTGATTGTCCTCGTTGAGAAAAGAGCATAATTTCACCCTCCACACCATCAACATCACCGTTGTGGACTTCTGAACAACACCACGTGATTGTCCTCGTTGAGAATAGAGCATAATTTCACCCTCCACACCATCAACATCACCCTTCCGGACTTCTTAACAACACCACATGCTTGTCGTCGTTGAGAAAAGAGCATAATTTCACCCTCCCCACCATGAACATCACCCTTGTGGACTCCTGAACAACACCACGTGTTTGTCCCTGGTGAGAAAAGAGCATGATTACACTCTCCACATCATCAACATCACCCTTGTGGACTTCTGAACAACACCACGTGATTGTACTCGTTGAGAAAAGAGCATAATTTCACCCTCCACACCATCAACATCACCCTTGTGGACCCCTGAACAACACCACGTGATTGTCCCGGTTGAGAAAAGAGCATAATTTTACCCTCCACACCATGAACATCACCCTTGTGGACTTCTGAACAACACCACGTGATTATCCTCGTTGAGAAAAGAGCATAATTTCACCCTCCACACCATCAACATCACCCTTGTGGCTTTCTGAATAACACCACGTGATTGTCTCCTTTGAGAAAAGAGCATAATTTCACCCTCCACACCATCAACATCAAACTTGTGGACCCCTGAACAACACCACGTGATTGTCCTCGTTGAGAAAAGAGCATAATTCCACCCTCCACACCATCAACATCACCCTTGTGGCCTTCTGAACAACACCACGTGATTGTCTCCCTTGAGAAAAGAGCATAATTTCATCCTCCACACCATCAACATCACCCTTGTTGGCTTCTGAACAACACCACGTGATTGTGATCGTTGAGAAAAGAGCATAATTTCACCCTCCACACCATGAACATCACCCTTGTGGCCTTCTGATGAACACCACGTGATTGTCCTCGTTGAGAAAAGAGCATAATTTCACCCTCCACACCATCAACATCACCCTTGTGGACTTCTGAACAACACCACGTGATTGTCTCCTTTGAGAAAAGAGCATGACTTCATCTTCCACACCATCAACATCACCCTTGTGGACTTCTGAACAACACCACGTGATTGTGCTCGTTGAGAAAAGAGCATAATTTCACCCTCCACACCATGAACATCACCCTTGTGGCCTTCTGATGAACACCACGTGATTGTCCTCGTTGAGAAAAGAGCATAATTTCACCCTCCACACCATCAACATCACCCTTGTTGGCTTCTGAACAACACCACGTGATTGTCCTCGTTGAGAAAAGAGCATAATTTCACCCTCCACACCATCAACATCACCCTTGTGGCCTTCTGAACAACACCACGTGATTGTCTCGTTTGAGAAAAGAGCATGATTTCATCCTCCACACCATCAACATCACCCTTGTTGGCTTCTGAACAACACCACGTGATTGTGCTCGTTGAGAAAAGAGCATAATTCAACCCTCCACACCATGAACATCACCCTTGTGGCCTTCTGATGAACACCACGTGGTTGTCCTCGTTGAGAAAAGAGCATAATTTCACCCTCCACACCATCAATATCACCCTTGTTGGCTTCTAAACAACACCACGTGATTGTGCTCGTTGAGAAAAGAGCATAATTTCACCCTCCACACCATGAACATCACCCTTGTGGCCTTCTGATGAACACCACGTCATTGACCTCGTTGAGAAAAGAGCATAATTTCACCCTCCACACCATCAACATCACCCTTGTGGCCTTCTGAACAACACCACGTGATTGTCTCCTTTGAGAAAAGAGCATAATTTTCACCCTCCACACCATCAACATCACCCTTGTGGACTTCTGAACAACACCACGTGATTGTCCTCGTTGAGAAAAGAGCATAATTTCACCCTCCACACCATCAACATCACCCTTGTGGCCTTCTGAACAACACCACGTGATTGTCCTCGTTGAGAAAAGAGCATAATTCCACCCTCCACACCATCAACATCACCCTTGTGGACTTCTGAACAACACCACGTGATTGTCCTCGTTGAGAAAAGAGCATAATTCCGCCCTCCACACCATGAGCATCACCCTTGTGGACTTCTGAACAACACCACGTGTTTGTCCCCGTTGAGAAAAGAGCATAATTTCACCCTCCACACCATCAACATCACCCTTGTGGACTTCTGAACAACACCACGTGGTTGTCCCCGTTGGGAAAAGAGCATAATTTCACTCTCAACACCATGAACATCAGCCTTGTGGACTTCTGAACAACACCACGTGACTGTCCTCGTTGAGAAAAGAGCATAATATAACCCTCCACACCATCAACATCACCATTGTGGACTCCTGAACAACACCACGTGATTGTCCTCGTTGAGAAAAGAGCATAATTTCACCCTCCACACCATCAACATCACCCTTGTGGCCTTCTGAATAACACCACGTGATTGTCTCCTTCGAGAAAAGAGCATAATTCCACCCTCCACACCATCAACATCAAACTTGTGGACTCCTGAACAACACCACGTGATTGTCCTCGTTGAGAAAAGAGCATAATTTCACCCTCCACAACATCAACATCACCCTTGTTGGCTTCTGAACAACACCACGTGATTGTGCTCGTTGAGAAAAGAGCAAAATTTCACCCTCCACACCATGAACATCACCCTTGTGGCCTTCTGATGAACACCACGTGATTGTCCTCGTTGAGAAAAGAGCATAATTTCACCCTCCACACCATCAACATCACCCTTGTGTCCTTCTGAACAACACCACGTGATTGTCTCCTTTGAGAAAAGAGCATGATTTCATCCTCCACACCATCAACATCACCCTTGTGGCCTTCTGAACGACACCACGTGATTGTCCTCGTTGAGAAAAGAGCGTAATTTCACCCTCCACACCGACAACATCACCCTTGTGGACTTCTGAACAACACCACGTGATTGTCCTCGTTGAGAAAAGTGCATAATTTCACCCTCCACACCAACAACATCACCCTTGTGGACTCCTGAACAACACCACGTGATTGTCCCCGTTGAGAAAAGAGCATAATTTCACCCTCCACGCAAAAAAACATCACCCTTGTGGACTCCTGAACAACACCACGTGATTGTCTCCTTTGAGAAAAGAGCATAATTTCACCCTCCACACCATCAACATCACCCTTGTGGACTTCTGAACAACACCACTTGATTGTCCTCGTTGAGAAAAGAGCATAATTTCACCCTCCACACCATTAACATCACCCTTCTGGACTTCTGAACAACACCACGTGATTGTCCTCGTTGAGAAAAGAGCATAATTTCACCCTCCACACCATCAACTTCACACTTGTGGACTTCTGAACAACACCACATGATTGTCCTCGTTGAGAAAAGAGCATAATTTCACCCTCCACACCATCAACTTCACACTTGTGGACTTCTGAACAACACCACGTGATTGTCCTCGTTGAGAAAAGAGCATAATTTCACCCTCCACACTATTAACATCAAACTTGTGGACTCCTGAACAACACCACGTGATTGTCCTCGTTGAGAAAAAAGCATAATTTCTTCCTCCTCACCATCAACATCACCCTTGTGGACTCCTGATCAACACCACGTGGTTGTCCTGGTTGAGATAAAAGCATAATTTCACCCTCCACACCTTCAACATCAAACTTGTGGACTCCTGAACAACACCACGTGATTGTCCTCGTTGAGAAAAGAGCATAATTTCACCCTCCACACTATTAACATCAAACTTGTGGACTCCTGAACAACACCACGTGATTGTCCTCGTTGAGAAAAAAGCATAATTTCTTCCTCCTCACCATCAACATCACCCTTGTGGACTCCTGATCAACACCACGTGGTTGTCCTGGTTGAGATAAAAGCATAATTTCACCCTCCACACCATCAACATCACCCTTGTGGACTTCTGAACAACACCACATGATTGTCCTCGTTGAGAAAAGAGCATAATTTCACCCTCCACACTATTAACATCAAACTTGTGGACTCCTGAACAACACCACGTGATTGTCCTCGTTGAGAAAAAAGCATAATTTCTTCCTCCTCACCATCAACATCACCCTTGTGGACTCCTGATCAACACCACGTGGTTGTCCTGGTTGAGATAAAAGCATAATTTCACCCTCCACACCTTCAACATCAAACTTGTGGACTCCTGAACAACACCACGTGATTGTCTCCTTTGAGAAAAGAGCATAATTTCACCCTCCACACCATCAACATCACCCTTGTTGGCTTCTGAACAACACCACGTGATTGTGCTCGTTGAGAAAAGAGCATAATTTCACACTGCACACCATGAACATCACCCTTGTGGCCTTCTGATGAACACCACGTGATTGACCTAGTTGAGAAAAGAGCATAATTTCACCCTCCACACCATCAACATCACCCTTGTGGCCTTCTGAACAACACCACGTGACTGTCTTCTTTGAGAAAAGAGCATAATTTTTACCCTTCACACCATCAACATCACCCTTGTGGACTTCTGGACAACACAACGTGATTGTCCTCGTTGAGAAAAGAGCATAATTTCACCCTCCACACCATGAACATCACTCTTGTGGCCTTCTGATGAACACCACGTGATTGTCCTCGTTGAGAAAAGAGCATAATTTCACCCTCCACACCATCAACATCACCCTTGTTGGCTTCTGAACAACACCACGTGATTGTCCTCGTTGAGAAAAGAGCATGATTTCAACCTCCACACCATCAACATCACCCTTGTGGCCTTCTGAACAACACCACGTGATTGTCTCCTTTGAGAAAAGAGCATGATTTCATCCTCCACACCATCAACATCACCCTTGTTGGCTTCTGAACAACACCACGTGATTGTGCTCGTTGAGAAAAGAGCATAATTTAACCCTCCACACCATGAACATCACCCTTGTGGCCTTCTGATGAACACCACGTGGTTGTCCTCGTTGAGAAAAGAGCATAATTTCACCCTCCACACCATCAACATCACCCTTGTTGGCTTCTGAACAACACCACGTGATTGTGCTCGTTGAGAAAAGAGCATAATTTCACCCTCCACACCATCAACATCACCCTTGTGGCCTTCTGAACGACACCACGTGATTGTCCTCGTTGAGAAAAGAGCATAATTTCACCCTCCACACCATCAACATCACCCTTGTGGACTTCTGAACAACACCACGTGATTGTCCTCGTTGAGAAAAGAGCTCAATTCCACCCTCCACACCATGAGCATCACCCTTGTGGACTTCTGAACAACACCACGTGTTTGTCCCCGTTGAGAAAAGAGCATAATTTCACCCTCCACACCATCAACATCACCCTTGTGGACTTCTGAACAACACCACGTGTTCGTTCCTGTTGAGAAAAGAGCATAATTTCACCCTCAACACCATCGACATCACCCTTGTGGACTTCTGAACAACACCACGTGATTGTCCTCGTTGAGAAAAGAGCACAATTTCACCCTCCACTCCATGAACATCACCCTTGTGGACTTCTGAACAACACCACGTGATTGTCCTCGTTGAGAAAAGAGCCTAATTTCACCCTCCACACCATCAACATCACCCTTGTTGGCTTCTGAACAACACCACGTGATTGTGCTCGTTGAGAAAAGAGCATAATTTCACCCTCCACACCATGAACATCACCCTTGTGGCCTTCTGATGAACACCACGTGATTGTCCTCGTTGAGAAAAGAGCATAATTTCACCCTCCACACCATCAACATCACCCTTGTGTCCTTCTGAACAACACCACGTGATTGTCTCCTTTGAGAAAAGAGCATGATTTCATCCTCCACACCATCAACATCACCCTTGTGGCCTTCTGAACAACACCACGTGATTGTGCTCGTTGAGAAAAGAGCATAATTTCACCCTCCACACCATGAACATCACCCTTGTGGCCTTCTGATGAACACCACGTGATTGTCCTCGTTGAGAAAAAAGCATAATTTCACCCTCCACACCATCAACATCACCCTTGTTGGCTTGTGAACAACACCACGTGATTGTCCCCGTTGAGAAAGGAGCATAATTCCACCCTCCACACCAACAACATCACCCTTGTGGCCTTCTGAACAACACCACGTGATTGTCTCCTTTGAGAAAAGAGCATGATTTCATCCTCCACACCATCAACATCACCCTTGTTGGCTTCTGAACAACACCACGTGATTGTGCTCGTTGAGAAAAGAGCATAAATCCACCCTCCACACCATGAACATCACCCTTGTGGCCTTCTGATGAACACCACGTGGTTGTCCTCGTTGAGAAAAGAGCATAATTTCACCCTCCACACCATCAACATCACCCTTGTTGGCTTCTGAACAACACCACGTGATTGTGCTCGTTGAGAAAAGAGTATAATTTCACCCTCCACACCATGAACATCACCCTTGTGGCCTTCTGATGAACACCACGTGATTGACCTCGTTGAGAAAAGAGCATAATTTCACCCTCCACACCATCAACATCACCCTTGTGGCCTTCTGAACAACACCACGTGATTGTCTCCTTTGAGAAAAGAGCATAATTTTTACCCTCCACACCATCAACATCACCCTTGTGGACTTCTGAACAACACCACGTGATTGTGCTCGTTGAGAAAGGAGCATAATTTCACCCTCCACACCATGAACATCACCCTTGTGGACTTCTGATCAACACCACGTGATTGTCCTCGTTGAGAAAAAAGCATAATTTCACACTCCACACCATCAACATCACCCTTGTTGGCTTGTGAACAACACCACGTGATTGTCCTCGTTGAGAAAGGAGCATAATTCCACCCTCCACACCAACAACATCACCCTTGTGGCCTTCTGAACAACACCAAGTGATTGTCTCCTTTGAGAAAAGAGCATAATTTCACCCTCCACACCATCAACATCACCCTTGTTGGCTTCTGAACAACACCACGTGATTGTGCTCGTTGAGAAAAGAGCCTAATTTCACACTGCACACCATGAACATCACCCTTGTGGCCTTCTGATGAACACCACGTGATTGACCTCGTTGAGAAAAGAGCATAATTTCACCCTCCACACCATCAACATCACCCTTGTGGCCTTCTGAACAACACCACGTGATTGTCTTCTTTGAGAAAAGAGCATAATTTTTACCCTCCACACCATCAACATCACCCTTGTGGACTTCTGAACAACACAACGTGATTGTCCTCGTTGAGAAAAGAGCATAATTTCACCCACCAAACCATCAACATCACCCTTGTGGCCTTCTGAACAACACCACGTGATTGTCCTCGTTGAGAAAAGAGCGTAATTTCACCCTCCACACCAACAACATCACCCTTGTGGCCTCCTGATGAACACCACGTGATTGTCCCCGTTGAGAAAAGAGCATAATTTCACCCTCCACACCAACAACCTCACCCTTGTGGACTTCTGATCAAAACCACGTGATTGTCCTCGTTGAGAAAAGAGCATAATTTCACCCTCCACACCATCAACATCACCCTTGTGGACTTCTGAACAACACCACGTGATTGTCCTCGTTGAGAAAAGAGCATAATTTCACCCTCCACACCATGAACATCACACTTGTGGACTTCTGAACAACACCACGTGATTGTCCTTGTTGAGAAAAGAGCATAATTTCACCCTCCACACCATCAACATCACCCTTGTGGACTTCTGAACAACACCACGTGATTGTCCTCGTTGAGAATAGAGCATAATTTCACCCTCCACACCATCAACATCACCCTTCCGGACTTCTAAACAACACCACATGATTGTCGTCGTTGAGAAAAGAGCATAATTTCACCCTCCCCACCATGAACATCACCCTTGTGGACTCCTGAACAACACCACGTGTTTGTCCCTGGTGAGAAAAGAGCATGATTACACTCTCCACATCATCAACATCACCCTTGTGGACTTCTGAGCAACACCACGTGATTGTACTCGTTGAGAAAAGAGCATAATTTCACCCTCCACACCATCAACATCACCCTTGTGGACCCCTGAACAACACCACGTGATTGTCCCCGTTGAGAAAAGAGCATAATTTTACCCTCCACACCATGAACATCACCCTTGTGGACTTCTGAACAACACCACGTGATTATCCTCGTTGAGAAAAGAGCATAATTTCACCCTCCACACCATCAACATCACCCTTGTGGCTTTCTGAATAACACCACGTGATTGTCTCCTTTGAGAAAAGAGCATAATTTCACCCTCCACACCATCAACATCAAACTTGTGGACCCCTGAACAACACCACGTGATTGTCCTCGTTGAGAAAAGAGCATAATTCCACCCTCCACACCATCAACATCACCCTTGTGGCCTTCTGAACAACACCACGTGATTGTCTCCCTTGAGAAAAGAGCATAATTTCATCCTCCACACCATCAACATCACCCTTGTTGGCTTCTGAACAACACCACGTGATTGTGATCGTTGAGAAAAGAGCATAATTTCACCCTCCACACCATGAACATCACCCTTGTGGCCTTCTGATGAACACCACGTGATTGTCCTCATTGAGAAAAGAGCATAATTTCACCCTCCACACCATCAACATCACCCTTGTGTCCTTCTGAACAACACCACGTGATTGTCTCCTGTGAGAAAAGAGCATGATTTCATCCTCCACACCCTCAACATCACCCTTGTGGACTTCTGAACAACACCACGTGATTGTGCTCGTTGAGAAAAGAGCATAATTTCACCCTCCACACCATGAACATCACCCTTGTGGCCTTCTGATGAACACCACGTGATTTTTCCCGTTGAGAAAAGAGCATAATTTCACCCTCCACACCATCAACATCACCCTTGTTGGCTTCTGAACAACACCACGTGATTGTCCTCGTTGAGAAAAGAGCATAATTTCAACCTCCACACCATCAACATCACCCTTGTGGCCTTCTGAACAACACCACGTGATTGTCTCCTTTGAGAAAAGAGCATGATTTCATCCTCCACACCATCAACATCACCCTTGTTGGCTTCTGAACAACACCACGTGATTGTGCTCGTTGAGAAAAGAGCATAATTTAACCCTCCACACCATGAACATCACCCTTGTGGCCTTCTGATGAACACCACGTGGTTGTCCTCGTTGAGAAAAGAGCATAATTTCACCCTCCACACCATCAACATCACCCTTGTTGGCTTCTGAACAACACCACGTGATTGTGCTCGTTGAGAAAAGAGCATAATTTCACCCTCCACACCATGAACATCACCCTTGTGGCCTTCTGAACGACACCACGTGATTGTCCTCGTTGAGAAAAGAGCATAATTTCACCCTCCACACCATCAACATCACCCTTGTGGACTTCTGAACAACACCACGTGATTGTCCTCGTTGAGAAAAGAGCTCAATTCCACCCTCCACACCATGAGCATCACCCTTGTGGACTTCTGAACAACACCACGTGTTTGTCCCCGTTGAGAAAAGAGCATAATTTCACCCTCCACACCATCAACATCACCCTTGTGGACTTAGGAACAACACCACGTGTTCGTCCCTGTTGAGAAAAGAGCATAATTTCACCCTCAACACCATCGACATCACCCTTGTGGACTTCTGAACAACACCACGTGATTGTCCTAGTTGAGAAAAGAGCACAATTTCACCCTCCACTCCATGAACATCACCCTTGTGGACTTCTGAACAACACCACGTGATTGTCCTCGTTGAGAAAAGAGCATAATTTCACCCTCCACACCATCAACATCACCCTTGTTGGCTTCTGAACAACACCACGCTATTGTGCTCGTTGAGAAAAGAGCATAATTTCACCCTCCACACCATGAACATCACCCTTGTGGCCTTCTGATGAACACCACGTGATTGTCCTCGTTGAGAAAAGAGCATAATTTCACCCTCCACACCATCAACATCACCCTTGTGTCCTTCTGAACAACACCACGTGATTGTCTCCTTTGAGAAAAGAGCATGATTTCATCCTCCACACCATCAACATCACCCTTGTGGCCTTCTGAACAACACCACGTGATTGTGCTCGTTGAGAAAAGAGCATAATTTCACCCTCCACACCATGAACATCACCCTTGTGGCCTTCTGATGAACACCACGTGATTGTCCTCGTTGAGAAAAAAGCATAATTTCACCCTCCACACCATCAACATCACCCTTGTTGGCTTGTGAACAACACCACGTGATTGTCCTCGTTGAGAAAGGAGCATAATTCCACCCTCCACACCAACAACATCATCCTTGTGGCCTTCTGAACAACACCACGTGATTGTCTCCTTTGAGAAAAGAGCATGATTTCATCCTCCACACCATCAACATCACCCTTGTTGGCTTCTGAACAACACCACGTGATTGTGCTCGTTGAGAAAAGAGCATAAATCCACCCTCCACACCATGAACATCACCCTTGTGGCCTTCTGATGAACACCACGTGGTTGTCCTCGTTGAGAAAAGAGCATAATTTCACCCTCCACACCATCAACATCACCCTTGTTGGCTTCTGAACAACACCACGTGATTGTGCTCGTTGAGAAAAGAGTATAATTTCACCCTCCACACCATGAACATCACCCTTGTGGCCTTCTGATGAACACCACGTGATTGACCTCGTTGAGAAAAGAGCATAATTTCACCCTCCACACCATCAACATCACCCTTGTGGCCTTCTGAACAACACCACGTGATTGTCTCCTTTGAGAAAAGAGCATAATTTTTACCCTCCACACCATCAACATCACCCTTGTGGACTTCTGAACAACACAACGTGATTGTCCTCGTTGAGAAAAGAGCATAATTTCACCCTCCACACCATCAACATCACCCTTGTGGCCTTCTGAACAACACCACGTGATTGTCCTCGTTGGGAAAAGAGCGTAATTTCACCCTCCACACCAACAACATCACCCTTGTGGACTTCTGAACAACACCACGTGATTGTCCTCGTTGAGAAAAGAGCATAATTTCACCCTCCACACCAAGAACATCACCCTTGTGGACTTCTGAACAACACCACGTGATTGTCCTCGTTGAGAAAAGAGCATAATTTCACCCTCCACACCAACAACATCACCCTTGTGGACTTCTGATCAACACCACGTGATTGTCCTCGTTGAGAAAAGAGCATAATTTCACCCTCCACACCATCAACATCACCCTTGTGGACTTCTGAACAACACCACGTGATTGTCCTCGTTGAGAGAAGTGCATAATTTCACACTCCACACCATGAACATCACCCTTGTGGCCTTCTGATGAACACAACGTGATTGTCCCCGTTGAGAAAAGAGCATAATTTCACCCTCCACACCAACAACATCACCCTTGTGGACTTCTGATCAACACCACGTGATTGTCCTCGTTGAGAAAAGAGCATAATTTCACCCTCCACACCATCAACATCACCCTTGTGGACTTCTGAACAACACCACGTGATTGTCCTCGTTGAGAAAAGAGCATAATTTCACCCTCCACACCATGAACATCACCCTTGTGGACTTCTGAACAACACCACGTGTTCGTCCCCGTTGAGAAAAGAGCATAATTTCACCCTCCACACCATCAACATCACCCTTGTTGCCTTCTGAATAACACCACGTGATTGTCTCCTTTGAGAAAAGAGCATAATTTCACCCTCCACACCATCAACATCAAACTTGTGGACCCCTGTACAACACCACGTGATTGTCGTCGTTGAGAAAAGAGCATAATTTCACCCTCCACACCATCAACATCACCCTTGTGGCCTTCTGAACAACACCACGTGATTGTCTCCCTTGAGAAAAGAGCATAATTTCATCCTCCACACCATCAACATCACCCTTGTTGGCTGCTGAACAACACCACGTGATTGTGCACGTTGAGAAAAGAGCATAATTTCAGCCTCCACACCATGAACATCACCCTTGTGGCCTTCTGATGAACACCACGTGATTGTCCTCGTTGAGAAAAGAGCATAATTTCACCCTCCACACCATCAACATACCCCTTGTGTCCTTCTGAACAACACCACGTGATTGTCTCCTTTGAGAAAAGAGCATGATTTCATCCTCCACACCATCAACATCACCCTTGTGGACTTCTGAACAACACCACGTGATTGTGCTCGTTGAGAAAAGAGCATAATTTCACCCTCCACACCATGAACATCACCCTTGTGGCCTTCTGATGAACACCACGTGATTGTCCTCGTTGAGAAAAAGGCATAATTTCACCCTCCACACCATCAACATCACCCTTGTTGGCTTCTGAACAACACCACGTGATTGTCCTCGTTGAGAAAAGAGCATAATTTCACCCAACACACCAACAACATCACCCTTGTGGCCTTCTGAACAACACCACGTGATTGTATCCTCTGAGAAAAGAGCATGATTTCATCCTCCACACCATCAACATCACCCTTGTTGGCTTCTGAACAACACCACGTGATTGTGCTCGTTGAGAAAAGAGCATAATTTCACCCTCCACACCATGAACATCACCCTTGTGGCCTTCTGATGAACACCACGTGGTTGTCCTCGTTGAGAAAAGAGCATAATTTCACCCTCCACACCATCAACATCACCCTTGTTGGCTTCTAAACAACACCACGTGATTGTGCTCGTTGAGAAAAGAGCATAATTTCACACTGCACACCATGAACATCACCCTTGTGGCCTTCTGATGAACACCACGTGATTGACCTCGTTGAGAAAAGAGCATAATTTCACCCTCCACACCATCAACATCACCCTTGTGGCCTTCTGAACAACACCACGTGATTGTCTTCTTTGAGAAAAGAGCATAATTTTTACCCTCCACACCATCAACATCACCCTTGTGGACTTCTGAACAACACAACGTGATTGTCCTCGTTGAGAAAAGAGCATAATTTCACCCTCCAAACCATCAACATCACCCTTGTGGCCTTCTGAACAACACCACGTGATTGTCCTCGTTGAGAAAAGAGCGTAATTTCACCCTCCACACCAACAACATCACCCTTGTGGCCTCCTGATGAACACCACGTGATTGTCCCCGTTGAGAAAAGAGCATAATTTCACCCTCCACACCAACAACCTCACCCTTGTGGACTTCTGATCAACACCACGTGATTGTCCTCGTTGAGAAAAGAGCATAATTTCACCCTCCACACCATCAACATCACCCTTGTGGACTTCTGAACAACACCACGTGATTGTCCTCGTTGAGAAAAGAGCATAATTTCACCCTCCACACCATGAACATCACACTTGTGGACTTCTGAACAACACCACGTGATTGTCCTCGTTGAGAAAAGAGCATAATTTCACCCTCCACACCATCAACATCACCGTTGTGGACTTCTGAACAACACCACGTGATTGTCCTCGTTGAGAATAGAGCATAATTTCACCCTCCACACCATCAACATCACCCTTCCGGACTTCTTAACAACACCACATGCTTGTCGTCGTTGAGAAAAGAGCATAATTTCACCCTCCCCACCATGAACATCACCCTTGTGGACTCCTGAACAACACCACGTGTTTGTCCCTGGTGAGAAAAGAGCATGATTACACTCTCCACATCATCAACATCACCCTTGTGGACTTCTGAACAACACCACGTGATTGTACTCGTTGAGAAAAGAGCATAATTTCACCCTCCACACCATCAACATCACCCTTGTGGACCCCTGAACAACACCACGTGATTGTCCCGGTTGAGAAAAGAGCATAATTTTACCCTCCACACCATGAACATCACCCTTGTGGACTTCTGAACAACACCACGTGATTATCCTCGTTGAGAAAAGAGCATAATTTCACCCTCCACACCATCAACATCACCCTTGTGGCTTTCTGAATAACACCACGTGATTGTCTCCTTTGAGAAAAGAGCATAATTTCACCCTCCACACCATCAACATCAAACTTGTGGACCCCTGAACAACACCACGTGATTGTCCTCGTTGAGAAAAGAGCATAATTCCACCCTCCACACCATCAACATCACCCTTGTGGCCTTCTGAACAACACCACGTGATTGTCTCCCTTGAGAAAAGAGCATAATTTCATCCTCCACACCATCAACATCACCCTTGTTGGCTTCTGAACAACACCACGTGATTGTGATCGTTGAGAAAAGAGCATAATTTCACCCTCCACACCATGAACATCACCCTTGTGGCCTTCTGATGAACACCACGTGATTGTCCCCGTTGAGAAAAGAGCATAATTTCACCCTCCACACCATCAACATCACCCTTGTGTCCTTCTGAACAACACCACGTGATTGTCTCCTGTGAGAAAAGAGCATGATTTCATCCTGCACACCCTCAACATCACCCTTGTGGACTTCTGAACAACACCACGTGATTGTGCTCGTTGAGAAAAGAGCATAATTTCACCCTCCACACCATGAACATCACCCTTGTGGCCTTCTGATGAACACCACGTGATTGTCCTCGTTGAGAAAAGAGCCTAATTTCACCCTCCACACCATCAACATCACCCTTGTTGGCTCCTGAACAACACCACGTGATTGTCCTCGTTGAGAAAAGAGCATAATTTCAACCTCCACACCATCAACATCACCCTTGTGGCCTTCTGAACAACACCACGTGATTGTCTCCTTTGAGAAAAGAGCATGATTTTATCCTCCACACCATCAACATCACCCTTGTTGGCTTCTGAACAACACCACGTGATTGTGCTCGTTGAGAAAAGAGCATAATTTAACCCTCCACACCATGAACATCACCCTTGTGGCCTTCTGATGAACACCACGTGGTTGTCCTCGTTGAGAAAAGAGCATAATTTCACCCTCCACACCATCAACATCACCCTTGTTGGCTTCTGAACAACACCACGTGATTGTGCTCGTTGAGAAAAGAGCATAATTTCACCCTCCACACCATCAACATCACCCTTGTGGCCTTCTGAACGACACCACGTGATTGTCCTCGTTGAGAAAAGAGCATAATTTCACCCTCCACACCATCAACATCACCCTTGTGGACCTCTGAACAACACCACGTGATTGTCCTCGTTGAGAAAAGAGCTCAATTCCACCCTCCACACCATGAGCATCACCCTTGTGGACTTCTGAACAACACCACGTGTTTGTCCCCGTTGAGGAAAGAGCATAATTTCACCCTCCACACCATCAACATCACCCTTGTGGACTTCTGAACAACACCACGTGTTCGTCCCTGTTGAGAAAAGAGCATAATTTCACCCTCAACACCATCGACATCACCCTTGTGGACTTCTGAACAACACCACGTGATTGTCCTCGTTGAGAAAAGAGCACAATTTCACCCTCCACTCCATGAACATCACCCTTGTGGACTTCTGAACAACACCACGTGATTGTCCTCGTTGAGAAAAGAGCATAATTTCACCCTCCACACCATCAACATCACCCTTGTTGGCTTCTGAACAACACCACGTGATTGTGCTCGTTGAGAAAAGAGCATAATTTCACCCTCCACACCATGAACATCACCCTTGTGGCCTTCTGATGAACACCACGTGATTGTCCTCGTTGAGAAAAGAGCATAATTCCACCCTCCACACCATCAACATCACCCTTGTGTCCTTCTGAACAACACCACGTGATTGTCTCCTTTGAGAAAAGAGCATGATTTCATCCTCCACACCATCAACATCACCCTTGTGGCCTTCTGAACAACACCACATGATTGTGCTCGTTGAGAAAAGAGCATAATTCCACCCTCCACACCATGAACATCACCCTTGTGGCCTTCTGATGAACACCACGTGATTGTCCTCGTTGAGAAAAAAGCATAATTTCACCCTCCACACCATCAACATCACCCTTGTTGGCTTGTGAACAACACCACGTGATTGTCCTCGTTGAGAAAGGAGCATAATTCCACCCTCCACACCAACAACATCACCCTTGTGGCCTTCTGAACAACACCACGTGATTGTCTCCTTTGAGAAAAGAGCATGATTTCATCCTCCACACCATCAACATCACCCTTGTTGGCTTCTGAACAACACCACGTGATTGTGCTCGTTGAGAAAAGAGCATAATTCCACCCTCCACACCATCAACATCACCCTTGTGGCCTTCTGATGAACACCACGTGGTTGTCCTCGTTGAGAAAAGAGCATAATTTCACCCTCCACACCATCAACATCACCCTTGTTGGCTTCTGAACAACACCACGTGATTGTGCTCGTTGAGAAAAGAGTATAATTTCACCCTCCACACCATGAACATCACCCTTGTGGCCTTCTGATGAACACCATGTGATTGACCTCGTTGAGAAAAGAGCATAATTTCACCCTCCACACCATCAACATCACCCTTGTGGCCTTCTGAACAACACCACGTGATTGTCTCCTTTGAGAAAAGAGCATAATTTTTACCCTCCACACCATCAACATCACCCTTGTGGACTTCTGAACAACACCACGTGATTGTCCTCGTTGAGAAAAGAGCATAATTTCACCCTCCACACCATCAACATCACCCTTGTGGCCTCCTGAACAACACCACGTGATTGTCCTCGTTGAGAAAAGAGCGTAATTTCACCCTCCACACCAACAACATCACCCTTGTGGACTTCTGAACAACACCACGTGATTGTCCTCGTTGAGAAAAGAGCATAATTTCACCCTCCACACCAACAACATCACCCTTGTGGACTTCTGAACAACACCACGTGATTGTCCCCGTTGAGGAAAGAGCATAATTTCACCCTCCACACCAACAACATCACCCTTGTGGACTTCTGATCAATACCACGTGATTGTCCTCGTTGAGAAAAGAGCATAATTTCACCCTCCACACCATCAACATCACACTTGTGGACTTCTGAACAACACCACGTGATTGTCCTCGTTGAGAAAAGAGCATAATTCCACACTCCACACCATGAACATCACCCTTGTGGCCTTCTGATGAACACCACGTGATTGTCCTCGTTGAGAAAAGAGCATAATTTCACCCTCCACACCATCAACATCGAACTTGTGGACTCCTGAACAACACCAAGTGATTGTCCTCGTTGAGAAAAGAGCATAATTTCACCCTCCACACCATGAACATCACACTTGTGGACTTCTGAACAACACCACGTGATTGTCCTCGTTGAGAAAAGAGCATAATTTCACCCTCCACACCATCAACATCACCCTTGTGGACTTCTGAACAACACCACGTGATTGTCCTCGTTGAGAAAAGAGCATTATTTCACCCTCCACACCATCAACATCACCCTCGTGGACTTCTAAACAACACCACGTGATTGTCGTCGTTGAGAAAAGAGCATAATTTCACCCTCCACACCATGAACATCACCCTTGTGGACTTCTGAACAACACCACGTGTTTGTCCCCGTTGAGAAAAGAGCATGATTTCACTCTCCACACCATCAACATCACCCTTGTGGACTTCTGAACAACACCACGTGATTGTATTCGTTGAGAAAAGAGCATAATTTCACCCTCCACACCATCAACATCACCCCTGTGGACCCCTGAACAACACCACGTGATTGTCCTCGTTGAGAAAAGAGCATAAATTCACCCTCCACACCATGAACATCACCCTTGTGGACATCTGAACAACACCACGTGATTCTCCTCGTTGAGAAAAGAGCATAATTTCACCCTCCACACCATCAACATCACCCTTGTGGCCTTCTGAATAACACCACGTGATTGTCTCCTTCGAGGAAAGAGCATGATTTCACCCTCCACACCATCAACATCAAACTTGTGGACCCCTGAACAACACCACGTGATTGTCCTCGTTGAGAAAAGAGCATAATTTCACCCTCCACACCATCAACATCAAACTTGTGGACTCCTGAACAACACCACGTGATTGTCCTCGTTGAGTAAAGAGCATAATTTCACCCTCCACACCATGAACATCACCCTTGTGGACTTCTGAACAACACCACGTGATTGTCCTGGTTGAGAAAAGAGCATAATTTCACCCTCCACACCATCAACATCACCCTTGTGGCTTTCTAAACAACACCACGTGATTGTCTCCTTTGAGAAAAGAGCATAATTTCACCCTCCACACCATCAACATCACCCTTGTGGACTTCTGAACAACACACGTGATTGTCCTCGTTGAGAAAAGAGCATAATTTCACCCTCCACACCATCAACATCACCCTTGTGGACTCCTGAACAACACCACGTGATTGTCCTCGTTGAGAAAAGAGCATAATTTCACCCTCCACACCATGAACATCACCCTTGTGGACTTCTGAACAACACCACGTGATTGTCCTCGTTGAGAAAAGAGCATAATTTCACCCTCCACACCATCAACATCACCCTTGTGGCTTTCTAAACAACACCACGTGATTGTCTCCTTTGAGAAAAGAGCATAATTTCACCCTCCACACCATCAACATCACCCTTGTGGACTTCTGAACAACACCACGTGGTTGTCCTCGTTGAGAAAAGAGCATAATTTCATCCTCCACACCATCAACATCACCCTTGTGGACTTCTGAACAACACCACGTGATTGTCCTCGTTGAGAAAAGAGCATAATTTCATCCTCCACACCATCAACATCACCCTTGTGGCCTTCTGAACAACACCACGTGATTGTCCTCGTTGAGTAATGAGCCGATTTCATCCTCCACACCATCTCCATCACCCTTGTAGCCTTCTGAACAACACCACGTGATTGTCCTCGTTGAGAAAAGAGCATAATAGCACCCTCCACACCATCAACATCACCCTTGTGGCCTTCTGAACAACACCACGTGATTGTCCTCGTTGAGAAAAGAGCATAATTTCACCCTCCACACCATCTTCATCACCCTTGTGGACTTCTGAACAACACCACGTGATTGTCCTCGTTGAGAAAAGAGCATAATAGCACCCTCCACACCATCAACATCACACTTGTGGACCTCTGAACAACACCACGTGATTGTCCTCGTTGAGAAGAGAGCATAATTTCACCCTCCACACCATCTTCATCACCCTTGTGGACTTCTGAACAACACCACGTGATTGTCCTGGTTGAGAAAAGAGCATAATTTCACCCTCCACACCATCAACATCACCCTTGTGGCTTTCTAAACAACACCACGTGATTGTCTCCTTTGAGAAAAGAGCATGACTTCACCCTCCACACCATGAACATCACCCTTGTGGCCTTCTGAACAACACCACGTGGTTGTCCTCGTTGAGAAAAGAGCATAATTTCATCCTCCACACCAACAACATCACCCTTGTGGCCTTCTGAACAACACCACGTGATTGTCCTCGTTGAGAAGAGAGCATAATTTTACCCTCCACACCATCAACATCACCCTTGTGGACTTCTGAACAACACCACGTGATTGTCCTCGTTGAGAAAAGAGCATAATTTCACCCTCCACACCATCTCCATCACCCTTGTAGCCTTCTGAACAACACCACGTGATTGTCTCCTTTGAGAAAAGAGCATGACTTCACCCTCCACACCATGAACATCACCCTTGTGGCCTTCTGAACAACACCACGTGGTTGTCCTCGTTGAGAAAAGAGCATAATTTCATCCTCCACACCAACAACATCACCCTTGTGGACTCCTGAACAACACCACGTGATTGTCCTCGTTGAGAAAAGAGCATAATTTCACCCTCCACACCATGAACATCACCCTTGTGGACTTCTGAACAACACCACGTGATTGTCCTCGTTGAGAAAAGAGCATAATTTCACCCTCCACACCATCAACATCACCCTTGTGGACTCCTGAACAACACCACGTGGTTGTCCTCGTTGAGAAGAGAGCATAATTTCACCCTCCACACCATCTTCATCACCCTTGTGGACTTCTGAACAACACCACGTGATTGTCTCCTTTGAGAAAAGAGCATAATTTCACCCTCCACACCATCAACATCACCCTTGTGGCCTTCTGAACAACACCACGTGGTTGTCCTCGTTGAGAAAAGAGCATAATTTCATCCTCCACACCAACAACATCACCCTTGTGGCCTTCTGAACAACACCACGTGATTGTCCTCGTTGAGAAGAGAGCATAATTTTACCCTCCACACCATCAACATCACCCTTGTGGACTTCTGAACAACACCACGTGATTGTCCTCGTTGAGAAGAGAGCATAATTTTACCCTCCACACCATCAACATCACCCTTGTGGACTTCTGAACAACACCACGTGATTGTCCTCGTTGAGAAAAGAGCATAATTTCACCCTCCACACCATTAACATCACCCTTGTGGCCTTCTGAACAACACCACGTGATTGTCCTCGTTGAGAAAAGAGCATAATTTCACCCTCCACACCATCAACATCACCCTTGTGGACTTCTGAACAACACCACGTGATTGTCCTCGTTGAGAAGAGAGCATAATTTTACCCTCCACACCATCAACATCACCCTTGTGGACTTCTGAACAACACCACGTGATTGTCCTCGTTGAGAAAAGAGCATAATTTCACCCTCCACACCATCAACATCACCCTTGTGGACTTCTGAACAACACCACGTGATTGTCCTCGTTGAGAAGAGAGCATAATTTTACCCTCCACACCATCAACATCAAACATGTGGACTCCTGAACAACACCACGTGATTGTCCTCGTTGAGAAAAGAGCATAATTTCACCCTCCACACCATCAACATCAAACATGTGGACTCCTGAACAACACCACGTGATTGTCCTCGTTGAGAAAAGAGCATAATTTCACCCTCCACATCATCAACATCACCCTTGTGGCCTTCTGAACAACACCACGTGATTGTCCTCGTTGAGAAAAGAGCATAATTTCATCCTCCACACCATCAACATCATCTTGTGGCCTTCTGAACAACACCACGTGATTGTCCTCGTTGAGAAAAGAGCATAATTTCACACTCCACACCATCAACATCACCCTTGTGGCCTTCTGATCAACACCACGTGATTGTCCTCGTTGAGAAAAGAGCATAATTTCACCCTCCACACCATCAACATCACCCTTGTGGCCTTCTGAACAACACCACGTGATTGTCCTCGTTGAGAAAAGAGCATAATTTCACCATCCACACCATCAACATCACCCTTGTGGACTTCTGAACAACACCACGTGATTGTCCTCGTTGAGAAAAGAGCATAATTTCACCCTCCACACCATCAACATCACACTTGTGGACTTCTGAACAACACCACGTGATTGTCCTCGTTGAGAAAAGAGCGTAATTTCACCCTCCACACCATCAACATCACCCTTGTGGCCTTCTGAACAACACCACGTGATTGTCCTCGTTGAGAAAAGAGCATAATTTCACCCTCCACACCATCTTCATCACCCTTGTGGCCTTCTGAACAACACCACGTGATTGTCCTGGTTGAGAAAAGAGCATAATTTCCACCTCCACACCATAACCATCACCCTTGTGGCCTTCTGAACAACACCACGTGATTGTCCTTGTTGAGAAAAGAGCATAATTTCCACCTCCACACCATAACCATCACCCTTGTGGCCTTCTGAACAACACCACGTGATTGTCCTCGTTGAGAAGAGAGCATAATTTTACCCTCCACACCATCAACATCAAACATGTGGACTCCTGAACAACACCACGTGATTGTCCTCGTTGAGAAAAGAGCATAATTTCACCCTCCACACTATTAACATCACCCTTGTGGACTTCTGAACAACACCACGTGATTGTCCTCGTTGAGAAAAGAGCATAATTTCCACCTCCACACCATAACCATCACCCTTGTGGCCTTCTGAACAACACCACGTGATTGTCCTTGTTGAGAAAAGAGCATAATTTCCACCTCCACACCATAACCATCACCCTTGTGGCCTTCTGAACAACACCACGTGATTGTCCTCGTTGAGAAGAGAGCATAATTTTACCCTCCACACCATCAACATCAAACATGTGGACTCCTGAACAACACCACGTGATTGTCCTCGTTGAGAAAAGAGCATAATTTCACCCTCCACACTATTAACATCACCCTTGTGGACTTCTGAACAACACCACGTGATTGTCCTCGTTGAGAAAAGAGCATAATTTCCACCTCCACACCATAACCATCACCCTTGTGGCCTTCTGAACAACACCACGTGATTGTCCTTGTTGAGAAAAGAGCATAATTTCCACCTCCACACCATAACCATCACCCTTGTGGCCTTCTGAACAACACCACGTGATTGTCCTCGTTGAGAAGAGAGCATAATTTTACCCTCCACACCATCAACATCAAACATGTGGACTCCTGAACAACACCACGTGATTGTCCTCGTTGAGAAAAGAGCATAATTTCACCCTCCACACCATCAACATCAAACATGTGGACTCCTGAACAACACCACGTGATTGTCCTCGTTGAGAAAAGAGCATAATTTCACCCTCCACACCATCAACATCAAACATGTGGACTCCTGAACAACACCACGTGATTGTCCTCGTTGAGAAAAGAGCATAATTTCTCCCTCCACACCATCAACATCACCCTTGTGGCCTTCTGAACAACACCACGTGATTGTCCTCGTTGAGAAAAGAGCATAATACCACCCTCCACACCATCAACATCACCCTTGTGGCCTTCTGAACAACACCACGTGATTGTCCTCGTTGAGAAGAGAGCATAATTTCACCCTCCACACCATCTTCATCACCCTTGTGGACTTCTGAACAACACCACGTGATTGTCCTCGTTGAGAGAAGAGCATAATTTCACCCTCCACACCATTAACATCACCCTTGTGACCTTCTGATCAACACCACGTGATTGTCCTCGTTGAGAGAAGAGCATAATTTCACCCTCCACACCATTAACATCACCCCTGTGGCCTTCTGAACAACACCACGTGATTGTCCTCGTTGAGAAAAGAGCATAATTTCACCCTCCACACCATCAACATCACCCTTGTGGCCTTCTGAACAACACCACGTATTCGAACTTATCGAATATTGAATGTTTCAACTTGATATCGAATGAATCCGGGTCTTGAAATATCTAATCGTTAGAGAGTATCGAAATTGAGCGGTCATCACTTCATCAGAAGCGCGAATGCGATGAGTCACGTTGCACTCTTATAGAGCTTTGTCTCTCTTTTTTTTGTGTTTGTGTTTCTCCTGTTTGTACGCATTGCACAGGTTGCACGGTTTGACTGCACAGGTCGCACGGTTTGACTGCACAGGTTGCACGGTTTGACTGCACAGGTTGCACGGTTTGACTGCACAGGTTGCACGGTTTGACTGCACAGGTTGCACGGTTTGACTGCACAGGTTGCACGGTTTGACTGCACAGGTCGCACGGTTTGACTGCACAGGTTGCACGGTTTGACTGCACAGGTTGCACGGTTTGACTGCACAGGTTGCACGGTTTGACTGCACAGGTTGCACGGTTCGACTGCACAGGTTGCACGGTTTGACTGCACAGGTTGCACGGTTTGACTGATCGACTTGAAACTCTCTCTTCACGCGTCAACTGAACTCAGAACTGTATAGTTTTTGGAATACATCGGTTCGACCATTCCGGAGAGATATCATCTCTCAAGTTTCTAAAAATTCCATAAGATTTGACTGGACGGAAAATTGAAATTTTATAATCTCCCGATTATTGGAGATTTCCCCGAATGTGGACTCAATGATAATACACATCATCACATTCTGTATGCCATTCGAATCAGCCGTTTCAAAGGAAATAATGGAATAAATGTTTTTCATTCAACAGATGGAAGGAAATGATAGAGTATTCTCAACTGACGTCACCCATTGTTGAAAGAGACAGACAACAATGTGCACCAGTTGGAATTGACTAATCAGAATGTTTGATAGTCCACCAGTTCACTGTGTTGCTATGGTAACGTTTGTTCGTCGTTTGTTACGTGCGAACACCCTATTCGTGATTAAAAGCTGTCAAAGTGGGCGGTTGGCCGTCCGGAGGCAGTTAGGCCAAGATGTCGTGTTGTTGTATGCTTGCAAACATTACATTTGTAATTAATATTGTAATTTTGATAATTAATAATTTTAATAATTTCAATTTTGTATTTTATATTGTAATTACGCATTAATTGATTTGTATATAATTTGAAAGTATCTGCCTCCGCCCAGTTCACTAAAACATCCCCAGATGTCAGCCACTTTGCTTTTACCTATGACTATCAATAACGTAACGGGATAAGCAACATGGCGGTTTCCTTTCACACCATGCGTACATCAAAGGAATGCCGCCTCACAAATGTTATGATGATTTGCTGGTATTGTTGTATGTTGATCTATACAAGTAATAGATGTAATGCAATCTGTGAATCCAGCTCTTTTCAACTGCATTAAACAATATTAGGATAAATTTCATTTGAATTAGCCAATCTAAATTTAAAATACGTCTGTAAAAGCATTTAGTCCCCTAGTCAAGAGCCCTACTGCTATATTTACCATTAGATAACTGGATAATTACTCATCATCTTAGAGAAAGATTAAAATCAATGCAATTGTACAACTATGTACTATATATTGAAATACGAGCCTAATACGTACAATTTGATTTTAAATTGCGAATCTCACAAATGTACACGAAAGCGCGCTGATTCCATCATGGTGAAAACGGCCTAATGTTAAAAGAAGAGGACTTATGCCGTGTTGCTTATCCCGTTACGTTATTGATAGTCATAGGTTTTACTCGCGAATAGCAGAACCATTATCGAGATTCACGGCTTTCTAGATTCGATATTCATCGAGTGGAGTAGATTTCATACGAATCAAGGTGTGTAGAGTTTTCGATTATACTTCATATCAATGTATCACCCATCTTACAACGCATGCGCTGTGTTTGCCTGGTAATATGTCTACACAGCTGGTCTGATGAAGTTTCAGCACTTTTCTTCCTTCTCGTCAATGGCTCACCACCAATGACTGAACTGTAAATATGCCCACACGAAACATTGAAAATAGTGGAAATGATATCTTACGAACACCAAATATCTCACCTGGGAGTGTTATACACACTGATGTTAAGACTATGGAGCCCACTGAAACCCTCCCATTTCACCCATTCTCTCAATTCCACTCTCACTTCCTCCCCAAGGCTTTGGACATCCCATCTCTTCTACATGACTTATTACCATGACGCAATGGGAACGCGGTTCACGACAGATGAAGGTTCGAACCACCCGTTCGCTACAGATGTAGGATGGACGAGACGGTCGGTCGGAATCGGCATCGGTGTGGCGTTGCTTGTGGGTTGGATGAATAGTTGATGCGGACGGAATGTACACTAAATGGGGAAACACATTTTACGCAGTTCAAAATCAACCGCTTTACGCGTTGCGTTTACGCAGTTCAATATACTATCAGGACCTTTATTGAGACTGCCACTTGAAATAACGTCCTGGCTCCAATTGACGACTCGCAGTCTCCGCCCCCTTGACGTCACAAATCATACCGTCCAATCAACAGGGCTGTTAGAACTTCTTAGATTAGTGGGTCTAGAAGTAACTACGTCATGTACATTATATAAATGAATAAAATCATAATGAAAAAAAAAATACTACTACTACTATAATAACTACGTCTAATAATACTACTACTACTTTTGATGATAATTCAAGCATTTGTGTTGTAAACTGTACTTGTATGGGAAAAATAGCAAACACTCTTCAGCAAACATATTTAGGGATTATAATAGACAACCAATTTGAATGGGATAAACATATAGACCAAATTTGCAACCGCTTACGCTCAGGCATGTACAGCCTGAGTATACTCAAGCCCTATGTCAATTTTAATACGTTAAGAATAGTGTATTATGCACTTATTGAATCTATATTGAGGTATGGCATTTTATCGTGGGGATGTACCACAAATTATTATCATTGATAGCATCCAAAAAAGGATATTCAAAATTATATGCTCTAAAAACAGACATAATAATACTTGTGAATTTTTATCAATAAGGCAATTGCATTTGCTAATATTTATAATTACAAATTACTACTCTACAGAACATAAAAATAGGTCTGATCATTTACATACAACAAGAAATAAGAATGGACTTTTAGAACCACTGTATCAAAACTCATATGGAAAACAGGAAAAAAGCTTTCTCATACCTGTACTCTTTAATAAAATTCCCTCAGAATTAGTGACTATAGCAAAAATATCAAAAGTCAAGAATGAAATTAAAAAATGGATTTGTCAGAATTCGTGTTTGACCATAGATTGAAATTTATCAACTCGATTGTACTTAGATAATGTGATTATAAAACATGTCTCAGCTTTGTTATTTTACAATTTGCAAACTTCTTATTTTTTATAATAATTATATTCAGTATCTAGACGATGCATGATTTTCCATATTGATTTCTAAGTATTGTAATTCATATGTAAACCCACAGACAAGTCATTTTTGTTTGACTTTGTGGGTTTACGCACAACTTGTAACTTGTTCTATAATGTTCATTAAAAAAAAATTGAAAAAAAAAAAAAAAAAAATTTGATAATAAAAAAACCTTGCTGAAAAAAATATACTACTACTACTACTACTACTACTACTACTACTACTACTACTACTACTACTACTACTACTACTACTACTATATCGACTGCTTCATTACATAGCACTTGTGAGATCTTGGTCCCGTTGTTATACATGAATAATACATTATAATAGCCTGATATAAATGATTGTTTCGTAAGATAATTAATTTGATTAAACCGTAAGTTAGGTGAGATGTTAAGTTACGTAAGATGTTAAGTTAGGTAAGATGTCGGATTCACCGCATTCAACTATTTTCCTAACCACTGCCAATCGGAGGCATGTCAGTTCAGACAACTTCAAAACCTTTTCCCGCTGCATTTTCTTCCGAGCATGGCACTAAACTTCACGGTATAGTTTAATTTCCCAGCCATTCGTTCCCATCGCAATTTATTCACAAATTATACGCAATAAACGTCTCGGCGTGATCCTATTTACTACAACATGGGTCGGAAGTCAGATACTATCACGCTCCGTTGTTTTGAAGACAAAAAAAAAACAGTTTTCTTAAAGGTTCTTTGCAAGCCGGAATCGATATTTTCTCTCCTCTCAGCAAGATTTATCGTCTTCAACTCTGCTCTTGGATGCCGTGTGCCATCTCACCTGGCGGTGGGCTGTGTGTGGGGGGTGGGGGGGGGCGGGCCGTGGGGGTGGCGCTAATATCTCTTGCATAGCAGCTCACACGCTGGAAACTTACCTATGGGGCTGGCGAAACTAACATCGCATGGGGCGCGATAAACCACCCTCTTGTTTTATGAAAACTATCCTCCAGCTAAGAGGATTGGAAGAGAGAGGGAAGTCTCGATAACGAGGAGCAATAATACAAGTTCGAACGGGCGAGGGTGGGAGTGGGAGTGGGAGTGGGAGTGGGAGTGGGAGTGGGAGTGGGAGTGGGAGTGGGAGTGGGAGTGAAGAGTGTGATAGTGAAAAGAGGGGATGAGGTGGAATACCTGGCGAAACTAATTTCAAAGAGTTGTTCTCGGAAAATTACACGAATTATTGACAAAGTTTTGATATTGTTCTTCAATTGTTCCGTGGGAAAGAGTTCGAGTTTTTCTCGAACGTCGATGTTTCCTTCCTCGCACCTATCTATCGATCTATCGAACAGGTGATTCAATGAAATTACAAAATTCACCGTAACAAATAATGCTCCATAAAAGTTGTTTTTGTGATTAAAGTTACTATAAAATTGTAATTGAAAGTATTGCGAGGAACGATAAAAGTCCCATCAATGGATTCCGTGGCGTATCTTGATTATTGGTCCATATAGATGATCTGTTGTTGGGATGCTGGGATCGCCTGTGATGAGGCTGCAGCGAACTGAGCTCCGAGTGAAGACTCGTGCATTATTAACAGAGTACTCGTCAGCCACGATTTGGTCAGATTCAGAAGGTAGTTTCGTTCAGCAATATGATCCAGGGATATTTTTCAATGACGAATCTGTTGAAATTTGAAACTTAATTTAATGACGAGACAATAGAGTACGATCTGTAACATTTCCATGCAGATTATTATTATTATTATTATTATTATTTTTATATTTAAGTGAATTGTTATTATATATCTCCACAGATAAACCCCATGAGGGTTTCGTGGAACCTCACAAGAGTACGCTTTATTGTTGTAACGCTTTTATTTGGAATCAATAAAAAAAACTATCATTATTATCATTATTATTATTATTATAATTATTATTATTTTCTCTACTCACTACAACTGCAATTCGAATATAATTTTGTTGATTTATCATATTTTGTTCATTCTTACACGTTCTCGTCAATGTGCTTTATTGTATTATTATTATATTCTATTATCAGGAAGGTATTTTATTTTTTCATTGCATTATATTTAAGTGAATTGTTATTATATATCTCCACAGATAAACCCCATGAGGGTTTCGTGGAACCTCACAAGAGTACCCTTTATTGTTGTAACGCTTTCATTTGGAATCAATAAAAAAAAATATATATATTATTATTATTATTATTATTATTATTATAGGATCTTTATTGCTGGCAAAATTCGGCAGAACCCTTCTTACATCTAACCAGTTTGAAACATTATTTACATACTTTTCTGAAACAAAATTAAATACACAAGAAATACAACAAAATACAGAGGGATATATAAACACACACATAGAGTCGTACTCACAGAGATATTACCATTCATCTTATTCAATGTAAGCACACAGCAAATTCATAACATGAACTCACAACATATTCATTATGTAAACATGCAACAAATTCACTGTAACAACATAATTACAAGTATAACAAAATATTTTCAGTAAATTTACCACCCATATTTCTTCTTTTTTTATATTCAACATTCATAGAAAAAAAAACAATTATGTAAAAGAATCATCGATGAGAACCAACCTATAAATGTGATGAGGAATACATAAATTGATGTTATAATAATCCAGTGTTATGAAAAATGTTTATAATCACTTTGAATTTGTCGAGGAAATCTTCCACATTTTATTTGTGTTGAAAGTACAGCCAGAATTATTGATCATCAGGAATATCGTGTCCATAACGTGACAATGTGTGACTGGGTGGAGGAAAGACGTGTCATGTGGGATAGCCACGTTGATCGCGTGCCAGAACATCCAATCGTGAACATTGCAAGGGACAAATTTCAGAGAGGTCAGCGAAGATTGGGAAGGCCAAGAAAAATATGGTGAGACAATTCAAGTCCAGTTTGAATAACAAGTCAAAGACTCGGAAATAAAGAAGAAGAAGAAGAAGAAGAAGAAGAAGAAGAAGAAGAAGAAGAAGAAGAAGAAGAAGAAGAAGAAGAACCTATATCCCTTCAACCTATATTCAGAATAATACCTATATTCAGTTCAATCTATATCAATCTATACAAATCAGAACAACTCGCATTCTTGGGTGATCTTTGGAGTGATTATATTCCATCAACATTAATCCATTACATCCATTATTATTCCATCAACATCTCGACATACTATTTTAATAGTGCAATCCATTCGAAACGTCGGGAAGTTTTGACAAAGTAGTGGGTTCGGCCTTCACTGCAATCTTTCAATATGAGCGGAATAATCCTGTAGGTAATCAACATAATATCACATATGTATGTATATATATACATATATATATATATATATATATATATATATATATATATATATATATATATATATATATATATATATATATATATATGAATATATATATATATATATATATATATATATATATATATATATATATATATATATGTATATACATATATATATATATATATATATATATATATATATATACATATATATATATATATATATATATATATATATATATATATATATATATATATATATATATGTATATATATATATATATATATATATATATATATATATATATATATATATATATATATATATGTATATATATATATATATATATATATATATATATATATATATGTATATATATATATATATATATATATATATATATATATATATATATATATATATATATATATATATGTATATATATATATATATATATATATATATATATATATATATATTCATATATGAATATATATATATATATATATATATATATATATATGTATATATATATATATATATATATATATATATATATATATATATTCATATATGAATATATATATATATATATATATATATATATATATATATATATATATATATATTCAGCTGGAAAACGAGTGCTGTCAGTACTCTACACACGTCGCTGACACGTCGTTGGCTGGTCTGATCGCTCGGCTCGCTCTGATGGCGGGTCGTTGATGATGCCGTCTTGCCAGACTGTTAATTGTTCCTAGCAATCAATCACTGCGCGTCACGCGTGCCCCCCTCCCGCCCCCCCCCCCCCCCCATTGGAGGAGATTAATGAACTTACCACCCCAGCCAGCCAGAGCTTTATAACGTATCCAAACCATACGAGAATAGCTTATTAAACAGTTTGATGGATGATAGAAGATACACACACATACACACACACACACACATAATTAGATAGATATAGCACAATTGGCGACTCCTGACAAATATTTATATATTTTTTCTACATTCTTGTTCAACTGTCGACTTTTTCTCTCCACTTCATGTACCTTGATTTAATAGTAATCAAAGAAACTTTACACTTTGTAAGTAGAATGTAACAAATCACTCAATGTTCTTCTTTTCTCTCTTTATACTTCAACTACTTTATTACTTTCAATGTTTGAGAAATAAGTCCGAATTTGAATTTGTACTTAAAATTCACTATTTCAACCCACAGTTGAACACTGTCTTTTGAAGCCTCTTTTGAAGGCCTCTCTAAAAGCCTCTTTTGAAGGGCTTTGTGGATGTTTTTTTGTTGTAATTGTGATTTTATTTCTATATCAGTGTATTTGATCAATGAAAGAAAAAAATATATCGTAAGATACATCTCAGATATACCAGAGAATACATTCAGTCAATGTACATCAAATACATTCAATCAAATTGCTATAAATCAAATTAGATAGATGAATTGTATTTGAGATGAATTAATGTCGATGTGGGACGGCTCACACCCGTAATTCATAATGTCCAATGGAGGATGGTTGATGGACAAGTTCAACAGCCAGCGGCCATGACTTCGGCAAACTCATTTTTTCAGGCTGTTTTCATACAACTTTGTATACTCAACCGAACGGTCAGTTGTTTTTTCCGAGCTTAGCTGAGAATAATTCAAATTCATTCAACTCTACAGTTTTTTTTTCTGACGAATAAATAAACTTCGTGACTTTCAGCGATAAAACTCATAAAATTGATTGAATGAAAAAATTGAAAGTAAATAGCCTCGAACCGCAGTGTGTGATGGTAACAGGAATTAGGGTGGGCATAGCTGGAGGAAAGAAGGGCAATATCCTGGATTTGTAACTTCTACCGGGCCTGGTTGGTGATCAAATAATTAGACGAGCTTTAGCGAGGATTCAATTTAACATATTGAAAAAAATTGGTGTTCGTTTTTTTTTTTTTTTTTTTGTGTTTTTTTGTCGGTTCACCACAGGTCAAACGGCTACAGCTATCAACTTCAAACTTTTTATTATCATGGTTCCTCATCTAACTCAGATCTGTATAGTTTTGTGGCATTATCGGATGATAACTTTTTTTTTTATGAATTTTAGAAATTTCAAAAATACTCATTAGAATAACACGTCGGAAAAAAATGAAAATATTTTTCTTTTCAAAAAAAATGAAATTTTGTGTGAAGTTGAATTACATTTTGATACACATTTCTGGAAATTCTCAGCCTAATTGGGTCAGACATTTTGAAGAAAAAACATGAAATGTGCTAAATTGGTACCACTCAAAGCCGTTTTCATTCATTTATAACTTAAATGTCACCCAATTGGCGAATGTGGGAAATGGTTTGACAAAGAAGTCGACATACTATTACTTTCCGCTCGTCTAACAACGCATATATAGCGTTTTCCTAGTAGATGAAGACACGAGACATAAATTCAGGAAGAGTCATATTAAAAGGATCAAAATTCACAGTCTTAAGAAAGGTGTCGGGAAATTTTCATTATTACAAATCGGACGGAAAGAGACGGGGAAAATTTAGATGATGATGTATTTCTGAGATTTGCAAAATCAAATTTGAATTATTCAAAGTTTTAGTACAGTAAGAGGAAGAAAATTGAATAGAAAGAACAAAAATGAATGAAAATACATAACATATTGGATTGTGTTTATTACGCGAGGATGTCAGTACTTTTATATATATTTTTTTTTTTTTTAATAACATCGAAACTTGATACAAAATCATTGTTCCCCAATTAAGGCTATGGATGAAAGATAGGATCGTTTGGACGGGGCACCACAAGGGCGATCTTACCACCCCATTTTGGTTATTTAAAACTAATGGTCTTCAACACCAGGACTGCGCTGTCTGTGACCATAATTTTTCGCAGTAGATAAAAGTCTTTCAGTATAAACACACGAATGTTGATATCTTCCACTTTGAACTAAGTCTCTTGGGCAATGATTAATTACTTCTTTCCCTTGACAGCAGATGTAAAATTGATCATTATACAAAAAGCACAAATTAAATTAGTGATAGGCCTATAATGTTATAATTAGGCCTATCGCTCTACTAATTAATGGTCGTGGCCAATTAGTACTTCATCCAAGCATTTGCTTCGAGGACTGTGGGAAACCACGAAAAACCACGTCAGGATGGAACTATATGAAGCTATCTTGAAGTGATTCAGTCCTAAGATTTTTGTCACAAATGTATTTATTGACTGAAAAGTAATGGAAAATACACAAACTGAGGCGAGTGGCTGCGTAGTTAATACACTGGACTGTCATTCAGGAGACCGGGGCTCGCTTCCCACGGTTTTTCGTGGTTTCCCTCTGTCGTTCAGGTCCAGGTATATACTGGGATGGTCCCTTAACAACAGGCCACGACCGACTCCTTCCGACCATCTAAAAAAAGCACCTAATGAAATAACCTCATCTCATCATCCCACTATCTCATATATCATTCACCGAAGCCAATATTTCGTAGTCATCAGTAGAGTGCGTCGTTAAACCTAATATGAATAAAAGTGAATACAAAAAACAACCTGTATTCCCGCCCAGCGAGTTGTGATCCAGAGCTGGAAGCTGGAAGTTGTCCCACCGAGTTGACAGGAGGAAAGTTCCATGCGGGTGCCCGTGAACCTCCCTTCCTGTGGGTTGAACTCCGTCACGGGATGCATCAGAAATCAGACAAAACTTGGGCGGTGATCGATATTCGACGTCGACGTCGACAGCGAACCGACGTCGTTTACCCAATCCGGACCGAGAAGCGTGTGTAAACAGACCAATCCTACTGGTAACAAATTTGAATATAAGTGTGTAAATATCGGAGAGAAGCTGTGTGCCACTTTGCGGGGCTTAAACACTGCATGGCGGGCGGGGGGGGGGAGGGGGGGATATCATCGTGCCACGCTGTGGAGGAGATGGGCAAAGTGCATGAGAAACTGAGGCGAACCCAGCACATACGTTGTGAGATGAGCGAGATATTCATATGAAGTATAATCGATAGCTTACACACCTTGATGCATATATGATATACTTCATTAGGCAAATATCGAATCTAGAAAGCTGTGAATCTCGGTAAAATAATTCTGCTTCTGTCACGTGACAAATGGCAAACAATCGTTACCATAGCAACACAGTGAACTGGTGGACTACCAAACATCATGATTGGTCGATACCAACTGATGGACATTGTTGTCTGTCTCTTGCAACAATGAGTGACGTCACTCGACAGAAGCCTATTATTCCTATCCTATCAACGCCACTCATTGTTGCAAGAGACATACAACAATGTCCACCAGTTGGAAATGACCAATCAGAATATTTGGTGGTCCACCAGTTCGCTGTATTGCCATGGTAACTACTTGGTTGCAGTGCTTTCTACTTTATGCCAACGTTTCGCGCTTTTACAATCTCTCCAGCACAATTGTACTCATTCAATATTCCATCTCGATATCATTTCACATATTTTAAATATAACTTCAACTTCTCGTGGTCTATTTTCGCTTTGTGATCAAATTGTGAATGGATAGATATGAATGGTGAATATATCAGATGAACAATTGTTCAACTCTTTTTTTAAGATTTTTTCGAAATTTGATACAAAATCATTGTTTCCCAATCGAGGCTATAGATTGAAGATAGGATCGTTCGGATTGGCACCACAAGGGTGATCTGACTAATCCTGAGAATAATCATAAATAATAAGATAACTCATTCAACAAACAATCAATCCAACATGAAGCAAATTATACATCATTAGGGTCTAAACTTTACAGAGAGAATTAATTATCAATTTTTCCAGCTTATTAACGAGGAATATAATTATTCTCGTATTCGATGTGTCACCAATACTGTCCCTTGGAACCACATTCCAGCTGTGTATGGATCACATCAGGGAATGTGAGACGTGGAGGGGCCAGGTGACCCGGCACCTCCACCGCCTTTATGATGCGGTGCTGTGTTCGTGATTGACATCTGATGCAATTAGTTGTGGGTCAGATTCTCATGGATTCATCAATGAAATTATATCCACTAGGCAAACGCGTTATGTGTGCCGCGTTGATGGATGAGCTGAAACATATCAACTCATCTTTGGATTGGTTATTATATATATATCCACCTTGAGATCCAAACCATTACATCACTGCCATCCTCTCTCAATTCATTTCTATGATAATGAAGAAGGCTTTGTTTCAAACTTTCAAAATTAATTGGTGACACCTGGAGGTATCTTAATAGCTTCGAGTGATTTACAAAAATCACATTATATATTTTTTTTACATCAAAACGGCTGATCCGATTTGAGTGAAAGTTCGAGATAATGCGTATCATTATTATATATTAAAATCTCCTGATGATTTGAAAAATTCCTTCGGATGAAATATTTTCAACGAACTTTTCTCTCTGAGTTATTCTTATATGAGATTTTGGAAAACTTTGAAATGAGCTTACTCATGAGTGGTTCTACAGATTGCGCCTGAACACTATACAGTATCGAACTAGATGAGGACACTTGTGTGTGACAAGTTTCAACTAATTTCGAATTCTCGTTTGACCTGTGGAGCGTGAACAAGAAAAAGAAAAGAAAGAACAACACTTTTTTTTCGAGTAAGGTGAAATTGAGTCTTCGCTTCGCTCATCCAATTATGTACTCGTCAAGGAATAAAAGTTCATATTTGATGTATCAAACGTTCCATTAAAAAATCTTAGACATCATCTCACCATAGATATATTACCTCACCAAGATGCGTTACTCCTGCAGCCGATAGCGACATGTGCTCGTTTCGATCTCGGCGGCCATATTGGACATTCACAGATAGAATCCAAGCAAGCCATTCTATATCATAACTAATATACGTCGAATGTGGCGGAAACTTCCTGGTTTGCGAAGCGGTGTGGAGCTACTGCTGAGACACAAATATGTACGCTTTCTTGACGTTGAGTAACGTGTCTCGGTGATATATATATCTACGATCTCACTATGCGAATTTAATATTTTTAATTTTGAGCTTATTATCCCAATTCGGTGAAAATAAAGATGACCTTCTATCAAACTCGAAAGTTGAATGCGAAATTCATCATTCTCTCTCTATCTCTCTCTTCTCGTCTCTCCATCTGTCTCTCTCTCTCTCTCTCTCTCTCTCTCTCTCTCTCTCTCTCTCTCTCTCTCTTCTTCTCATCTCTCTATCTCTCTTTATCTCACTAGTATCTGTTAACGCAGCAGTATGTGTAGAATCCACTCGTCTGAAGAATAAGCACAACAAACACAAAAGCTGAAAAGACAATAAAGTACGAAATATATGATGTTTTATTCATGTTTTCATTCTTACATCATATAGCTCTGGCCCACATCGAACTTCAGTCTCTTACAATAAAAATCTCTTCAAATTCAAGAAGAAGATTTCAACATGAGGTTGAAGTATCGCATGTTGAAAGCGATGCTGATGTCATTATCTATTCTCTATATTGGTTTTAACGACGCCCTAGACTGATGGCTACAATCTATTGGCGTCGGTGGATGATGAATGAGATGGTGGGATGATGAGATGAAAGGTTATTTTATTAGGTGTTTTGGAAAGTGGGAAGGAGTCGGTCGTGGCCCGTTGTTAAGGAACCATCCCAGTATCAACGAAACAACGAAAAACCCCTGTCAGGATGGGAATCGAACCCCGGTCTCCCGAATGACGGTTCAGTGTATTAACCACTAGGCCACGCGTCTCGGTATACTCAGATTTTCTGTCTCACTTCTGCTGAAACCTGAGCAAGGATTATCATAGAACACAAATATAATAGATCGATTTATTTTCCAGACATGCTCAGAAGCCAATTACACTAATAATACCCAACATTCGGCCGGCCTATTAAACTTTCACCATCCGCAGTGTTATAAGTTCATAGTTAACAGTTTCCACGACTCTAAATTTAATTCAGATAAATACATAAGTTGTGCTTCACATTTCCACGCTTAGTTCAACTCTCTACAATGGTTGTCTAACCGGGTGTAACGTCGACTCGTTTCCTAAACACTCATAAAACTAAGTGTTATGTCGTTTTAACAGGGTTGCCATCATAATAATACCCACGTGGTACCGTGCCACTGTTTCGTTGCATTCCTTTTAGCATTTCGGACCACTTTCCTCTTTCATTGCGCAACGATCGCGGGACTACAGCGGCGTTGAGTCGGGTTGCACTGTGACGACCAATCATTCATTCATTTGTAGTATTACCTGTATCATTTATTATTTATTTATTCATATTGGGTTTTAACGACGCACTGAACTGATGGCTACGATCTATTGGCGTCGGTGGATGATGAATGAGATGAAAGGTTATTTTAGCAGGTGTTTTTGGATGGTGGGAAGGAGTCGGTCGTGGCCTGTTGTTAAGGAACCATCCCAGTATCAACCTGAACGACAGAGAGAAACCACGAAGCACCCCTGTCAGGATGGTCGACCATGGCCGGTCTTCTGAATGACGGTCCAGTGAGCTAGACACTCGACCACTCGTCTCAGTACGACCAATCATTAAATGGTGACATCAAAAAAGACTTGAGTGTTTCCAATTCGACCATAGCGGAAGTTAAAAAATCAGAATGACAAAAATGGAATGAGATACAATTATCAAAAGAGCTTAGGATAAGCTGAAATGAATCACCTGTTTCATAACTCGTGACTAGAAAAACAACAACATAATATGTCCATGTGATTCACTCATAATAATAATTCATATAATAATGATGATAATAATAATAATAAAAGGTCTTTATTAATCCGGCGGAGTTAAGCCAATGGCTTCTCTTACACTTAACCGCTTTTACATGGACAGATACATAGACATAATATGTAAAATACTTTGATATCTAATAACTATATACTGAACATTGAACTAAAAAACTAGAATATAGCATATCAGATAGAAAATTGCAAATAAACTTGAGGACATACTAATAACTAAGAACTAGAATATATTGCAATAGTTTCAAGTGGTGACAGTGAATTGGAGAGTGATGAAATATATTATTATATATATATATATATATATATATATATATATATATATATATATATATATATATATATATATATATATATATATATATATATATATAAATATATATAAATATATATATATATATATATATATATATATATATATATATATATATATATATATATATATATTATTATCATTATTATTTTCATTATTGAATTATTATTTATGCTTATTTATTATTCATCAGAAAATTGTTCTCAAAAACTGATTTGGCTGACTTATTTCATATCTTGGAATCATGATCATTTTCTTCGTAATAATATGGCTTGTTCATCTTCTTACAGTACGCTACTATGACGTCATTCTCGGCCACACACGGTCGGAACAGCGTCACCCAGTTGAGTGGAGTTCAAGACGTCGAGTAAGCATTCGAAAACACGCTGCTATGACGTCATTCTCAGCCACACACGGTCGGAACAGCGTCACCCAGTTGAGTGGAGTTCAAGACGTCGAGTGAGCATTCGAAAACACGCTGCTATAACGTCATTCTCAGCCACACACGGTCGGAACAGCGTCACCCAGTTGAGTGGAGTTCAAGACGTCGAGTAAGCATTCGAAAACACGCTGCTATGACGTCATTCTCAGCCACACACGGTCGGAACAGCGTCACCCAGTTGAGTGGAGTTCAAGACGTCGAGTAAGCATTCGAAAACCTTAATGTGAAAGAGTTAAGCAATTACGTGTCCATTCCTCAATCTCTTCATTCAATCTGGAAAAAAGAGACGACTATAAGTTGAGAGAAAGAAAGAGAGAGAGGAGAGAGAGAGAGAGAGAGAGAGAGAGAGAGAGAGAGAGAGAGAGAGAGAGAGAGAGTCGAGGAAACGACGAAACTTTATTGGCAAAGTCACCCTGTGCTTTCCGTTATTATCACCCAAATTGCATTCGTCTTTGGTGTTTTATTTTCATCTCGGGACGTTTCCATTTAAAAGAGAGACGTATTCGTTGAGAAAGCCGGAAAATTGGAGTTAAATAAATTCATAAGTCAAAATGGGTCGACTGTAGTTTTTTTGCTGACGAGATTGAGATCTGACGTGAAGAAATGATTGCGTTGGTGAAATAACGGCAACAATATGATCTGACATCTTAAGAAAAGTCGGTTTTGCCTTAGAATATATCTGTATGGATGAGCAACTCTCTTGCTAATTGACGACTATAGTGATTGACCCGCCCATAAACGTCACAAAACAGAACATCCAATCAAATGGGCTTTGTTATGTGGGAAATTTGACATTTACCTATCAGAGTATCTCTATAGATGCCCACATGAATTATAGATCTAGGTGGCCTGGCGATTAGCCACGCCTATCACCAGTGGTCAATTCCTAATGCTGACTCTCTCTATAGCTGGGAAACACGAGGGTGAAATGACGACTACGCAGTCTCCGCCCCCTTGACGTCACAAATCATACTGTCCAATCAACAGAGCTGTTGGACACTGTGGTGAAATTCAAATATTCAATCGAAGTATCTTTAAATAACCAAAAATCATAAAGATCCAACTGGCCTACTGGTGAAACCACGCCTTTTTTGAGTTGTCAATAGGCTTCTGTCAAGTGACGTCACCCATTGTTGCAAGAGACAGACAACCATGTCCACCAGTTGGAATTGATCAATCAGAATTTTCGGTAGTCCACCAGTTCGCTGTGTTGCTATGGTAACTATTGTGTGTCATTTGTTACGTGACAGAAGCCTATTGAGATAATTAATAGGTGATCAGGAAGGCATTTGTTACGTGACAGAAGTCTATTGAGATAATCAATAGGTGAATCAGGAAGGCAGTGAGTTGAACATATTCAGAATCAAGGTGTCTATATTGTAGCTTACTGCTGCATTCCATATGCAATCTCGCTCATTTCATAATACACGTGCTGTGTTTTCCTACTTATAATTCAAATCCTGAGAAATTATTGACCCTTCAAATATTATAACTGGACAAATATGAAGGGGATATTAGTGTTTATCAAGTTGATCCAGCTCACCTTCAACTTCCGTGGATACAAGCATACATTCATACAAGTCCACAATGTTGCATACCAATAGAATCCTGTCGAAAATTAATAAATCAAATACAGAGAGATGGGCAAAGATACTCACAAAATGTACAAAATGTATCCTGTATTATGAACCCCCACTAAAACCAAAACCTTGTGAAAACAGAGAGCCAGGCCCTTACTATTCAAACACTTTGGCATATAACAGCAGTGATATCAAACGTTTTGACCAAGTTGGCTCTTCAAGGGATGGAAAACGTATATACGTGGATAAATACTGGGAATATATTGCAAACGTTCGGTAATTATAACTGCTGGGCTTGATAGCTTCTGACACGATGAAGGCCTACATGTCCATTTTATTCCATCATTTAGCTTCAGCGAGGATTCCATTTGACATACTGAAAAAAATTAGTGTTCGTTTTTATGTTTTTTTTTTTTAATGTATTTTTGTCGGTTCTCCACAGGTCAAACAGCTACAGCTATCAACTCCAAACATTTTTTCATCATGCTTCCTCATCCAGCTTAGATCTGTATAGTTTTGTGACATCATCGGGTGATAACTTTCACTCTTATGAATTTTAGAAATTTCAAAAATACCCTTTAGAATAACACGGCGAAAAAACATTTATTTTCAAAAAAATTGAAATTTTGCGTGGAGTTGAATTACATATTGATACACATTTCTGGAAATTCTCAGCTTGGTCGGGTGTGCTATTTTGAAGAAAACACATGAAATGTGCCAAATTGGTACCACTCCAAGCCGTTTTTACCCATTTATAACTAAAATGTCACCCAATTGGCGAATTTAGGCAGAAGTTTGGCAAAGAAGTCGACATACTATTACTTCACGCTCGTCCAACAACGCGTATATAGCGTTTTCCTAGTGTCACATCAATTCCAAACAGTTGATCGGACTCGATTCAATCGAATACCACTTGTCCATCTGATTGTTATCACAAGTGGATATCTTGTCTGATCAAAGCATGCGGGTATCCTGTAGCAGTATTGACTTACCGCTAGGAACAGATCGTTCCGCTGTTGAGCCAAGTGAAACAATAATATCATATTAGTAACTAGGTAAATGCAGAACATGCGTTGTAAGAAGAGCGATACGTTTATACGAGGTATAATAGAAAACTCAACACACCTTGTCTTCTATCAAATATACTCCATTCGGCAAATATCGAATCTAGAAAGCTGTGAATGGTTGTTGTTGTCCCCTACATCATCTCAATTCCTTTCCTCTCTCTCTCTTTCTCGCAGTCTCATTAGAATGTTTATTCAGTTGTATTTTAAAATTTGACTTGATCTAATATTACTAACAATTAAACATGTATAAAAAGATGAGTAATGTCTGGAAAATATTCCTTGAGGATCTGTTTTGCCCTGTGATCTGCGGAGATTCAAGGAGAAAAAACAGCTGAGAAGTGGTTGATTTGGGTCGAATGGAAGTCTTCGCTATGCTCAACTGATTACTACCAATCTCTCAGTTTTCGTCTCAGCAGATGGATGTATATTGAGAGAAACAAAGAGGATATGAGAATGGTTACTGTAAGGTTGTATTCATTTCAACATTCAACACTTGACTTGTGATAAGAACTTGTATTTATTGCATCAGGTTACAATCAGTTTGTTCATAATATAGGTTGAGAAGTGTCTTCTTGCCGTCTGGTGTTAATACTCATTGTTGTCGCTACTATTAATTACTGGACATTCACTGTTGTCGTTACTATAGTTACCATGACAAACATTCACATTATAGCTGCGTGCGCATCTACGTCATTACAGTAATGCCAATCTTGGAATGATGAGTTGATTATGTGACAGTTCCTAGGTCTGATCTTAAAATATGTAGATGAATGTTTTATACAACTCTTTGTTGAAACTTGAATGAAAGGTTCTAAGGATTATAATAAAGGTACTCAATTCTCCAAAGCTTTACAATTGTATGAGAAAACTTCACAAAAACTCCAATTAACAATAATGTCAATATTAGAATTTCCTAATGTAAGAAACGGTTTCATTTAGTTTAATTGAAAAAAAAAACATTTGTCATATTTTATTTCAGATTAGAATATCTTTTTGTAATTACTATTCTCATCAAGTAACTGTTCATTAAAACATGAATGGCAGTCGATTGTCATCGAAAAGCCAAGTGAACCGACGAATTGGAATCTTGCTTAGTGGAACGTGCAATATTTGATTATATTGATTACAATCGATGAAGTTTTCACAGGAGCTAATATAAATCTACATTTTATCTCCATACCGTGAAACACTGCCAATAATAGTAACTAGGAAAACGCTATATACGCGTTGTTAGACGAGCGGATTGTAATAGTATGTCGACTTTTTTGCCAAACTTTCGCCTACATTCGCCAATTGGGTGACATTCAAGTTATAAGTGGGTAAAAACGGCTTCGAGTGGTACCAATTTAGCACATTTTATGTTTTTTCTTCAGAATGACTCACCCGATCAAGTTGATAATTTTCAGAAATGTGTATCAAAATGTAATTCAACTTCACACGAAATTTAATTCTTTTGAAGAGAATTTTTTTTCTGCCGTGTTATTCTAGCGGGTATTTTTGAAATTTCGAAAATCCATAGAAAAAAACCAGTTACCATCCGATAATACCACAAAACTTCACAGATCTGAGCTAGATAAGGAACCATGATGAAAAAAGTTTGGAGTTAATAGCCTTAGCCGTTTGACTTGTGGAGAACCGACAATAAAACATAAAAAAAAGAATACAAATTTTTCAAGTATGTCTAATTGAATCCTCGCTAAAGCTTGTCCAACTATAATTCATCAACTATGTATGTATATGAAACAGTATTGATTGTATATTCGAAATTGTAAGATTGTATTTGTTTTTACTTTTCACCTGTGTAACTGTTTTTTTGCATTGATTGACGTTCCATGTATGTTACATTATAATCATAGAATGTATATGTCCTTCGGAATATAATAAAATAATAATAATGATCAATATAGAGAATATTTATTCATTCGAATCCTTTTTTATACATGATATATCTATAATATTTTCATTCACACCTTTATACATGCATGGCTTATTATATTTCATACTATATCCATCATTTCACTCCCTTATAGCTTCAGGCGTTTGTCTGTTATTCTTTTTTTTTAACATCGACACTTACAAAATCATTGTTCAACATCACATTGTTCAACATCACATTGTTCAACATCACATTGTTCAACATCACATTGTTCAACATCACATTGTTCAACATCACATTGTTCAACATCACATTGTTCAACATCACATTGTTCAACATCACATTGTTCAACATCACATTGTTCAACATCACATTGTTCAACATCACATTGTTCAACATCACATTGTTCAACATCACATTGTTCAACATCACATTGTTCAACATCACATTGTTCAACATCACATTGTTCAACATCACATTGTTCAACATCACATTGTTCAACATCACATTGTTCAACATCACATTGTTCAACATCAACAGGGCTGTTAGAACTGTGGTGAAATTCAAATATCCAATGGGGTATCTTGAAATAACCACAAGTGATATAGATGCAAATGGCTCACTGGTGAAGCCACGCCCATTTTGAGTCTTCAATTAACCACTAGTGATAGGCATGGCTTATCGGCAGGCCATCTTGATATATACTCCATGTGGGCATTTAGAGATACTCTGATAGGCTATGTCAATTTCCCCACATAACAAACAGTCCATTTGATTGGATGTTTTGTTTTGTGACGTTTGTGGCCGGGTCAATCACTAGTCGTCAATTGTTCGGTTTCCATGAAATGAAGATGTTGCATGAGAAAGGACTTTCCACTATGGAATGTGTCGTGAGAAATGGTTCCCTCGCACTACTCGTTTGCTCGAAAATTAAAATCATTCTTAAAATAAATTTCCCCGGGGAGGATGTTTCGGGGGGAAATAGTAAATTATTATATTTTGTTCGGGACTACAAGGGTGAATATTGTTCACTCAACGACCCCACCAACAGCCAGGTTATTCGGGATACTATATAAGTACCCGCAAGAAACATCGACTACTGTTATACTCAATTATTTCTCATAGTTGATTCATTAATAATACATTAGTAACGCAGAGGTTGGTGTGGAACGGTTATTCTTCAAGAGGAAGGGAGAGACCTAGTTGGTACGGGCATATGAAAGGAATGAGCCACAGCTTCAGAAACTGAAGTCACCGTTCTGCGTGGGTTCGAGTCCCGCATAAGGCATGAGTTTTTGTGAACGTTCTTCCACTTATCGTCACTTCATAGATTCTTATCACCTGCTCATTCGTACCCCCGTATAACCTAGCTGTTGGTGGGGTCGTTAAGCAAACAATAATCAATCAATGAAAAGAATGGAGAGGAATGGGATACCCAGAGCAGAGTACGAGATGTTGGAGATGAGAGAAGAGTGGAGAGACCGAGGGAGAGATGGAAGTTGGGAGTGAGGAGAGCTGTGAAAGAGAGAGGAGAGACATGGATTGAAGTAGAGAGCGGTAATGGTGGAAGGACGGAGAGAAATGGAGGGAGGTGGTGAGAAGGGTTGGGATGGAAGAGGAAGAGGGAGAAGGAGAACGAGTCGACATATTTTGTCATATTTTTTCAACCCAATCTTGTTAGAAAAATTTCCTGCGAATGAATTAATGATTATTATATTAATTGAAAGACGAAATATATCACTATCAGTCGACTGAGCGACCCTTGCAACTGAGTCGAATCAGTCTGGTGAAAGGGGGTGAAATAAGTAGAGAGGGGTGAAAAGGGTAAAAGGGAGTAGTTCCAAATATTAATGGGAAATATTGCTGAGAGGGTAGACCCAAGTTGGCACCTACAAGACGGTACAAGCGAAGTTTCGGTGTAATAATCTCAAGTTTGTGCTCAAGGATGAGTTGCGAAAGTTCGTCTTGTACTCAAACTTCTAGCGACGGTAGAAATACACATTTTCTAATTATTCAATCAACCATTTTACGTTCGCCGGTCGACCCGATTGTCTTCAAAATCTCCCGTCGTGAAGAAATATTGGCAGTGAATAGCTTTCAATACAGAGACGAGGTGAACTTATCAATTCCATTTGCCAGTAGAACATAGAGATATAACTAACCTGTAAAAGCTACTCTCGGTAGCTCAGTCAGCTGAGGCACCGCTTCAGAAAACTGAAGTCACCGCTGGGCGTGGGTTAGAGTCCCGCATGAGGCATGTGTATTTGTGAACGTCTTTTTACTAATCATCACTTTATAGTTTCATAATCATCTGCTCATTCGTACCCCCGTATAATCTAACTGTTGGTGGGGTCGTTAAGCAAACAATATTAATTTATTCAACATTAAAACTAGGAAAACGCCATATATGCGTTCTTGGACGAGTGAATAATAATAGTATGTCGACTGTTTTGCCGAACTTTTGCCCACATTCGCCAATTGGGTTACATTTGAGTTATAAATGGGTAAAAACTGCTTCGAGTGGTACCAATTTAGCACATTTCATGGTTTTTCTTCAAAATGGCCCAACCGATCAAGCTGAAAGTTTTCATAAATGTGTATCAGAATCTAACTCAAATTCACGCAAAATTCAATTGTTTTTGGAAAATGAAAATATTTTTTTTCCACTGTGTTATTCTAATAGGCATTTTTGAAATTTCTAAAATTCATAGAAAAAAGTTCTCATCCGATAATGCCACACAACTATACAGATCTAAGTTAGATAAGGAACCATGATGAAAAAAAGTTTGAAGTTGATAGTTGTAGCCGTTTGACCTGTGGACAACCGACAAAAACACATACAAAAAAAAAAAAAATTATAAAAACGAACACCAATTTTTTACAGTATGGCAAATTGAGCCCTCGCTAAAGCTCATCTAAATAGATTTGAGATTGAAAAATGTGCTACAATTCGTGTTCTTTTCTCTCATCAACATCCACTTTCATTCACTTCTCTGTTCTGACTTCCACCACTTCTACAGTTTGATTCCAATGGAAATATCCGAAACGCCATTGAAGTGAAGTCTGCGATAATAATTTGAATAAACATCACATTCTCGTAACTGGGATATGTTTAATTCATCATATAGGGATGAAGGGTGCACTGGTAATGTTGACTACGATCTATTGGCGTCGGATGAATGAAATGATGGGATGATGAGATGAAAGGTTGACTCAGATAAAACCTATATTGTAGGAACCATTCCATCATTAGCGTGGACTACAATACGAAAAACCCCTCTATACTATATATTCTCCCAATCATTTCAAAAGTATCCGATAAATATCACTTCTATCCCACCCGTATAATCATTTTAATCTCCATTTCCAATCACAAACATACTTCTTCGGCCCGTATATTTCATACCAGCTCAAGTTTCATAATACAGCTTTGTTTGCTATTGGGAAATAATACCAAATAAGTAATAACCCTAATACCAAGTTATAAATAATATCTCATATTCTATTCCCGAGTTTGTACTCTGCGGTTAGTTCTCGTAATAAAAGCTACATACTGTGTATAGTACGCCAGTAGATGCTGCCCCCCCCCCTCGGTTACCCCCCCCCACCCCCCCGGTTACCACCCCCACCCCCACGCTTGTAATACGGCGGCGCTACGTGCACCGAGATCGTCAGTAGAGCCACCGTGCACGCTCAGAACGCCGGCTTCACTCGGGGCAGACGGTTCGTCACGTGGGGTGCAAAACCACCCCTTCGCGCTGTGAATACCACCAGCATTGCAGTTCAGTCAGTCACGGATAGATTATTACGCACGTACGATCTGTCACTTGGAAATTAATTGATTGTCTTGTTTTGTGTACAATTTCATTACATTTTTTTTTTTGGCACGTGGCTTTTGTTTGGGAAAAAAAGCGAGCACGCTTGATCTGTGGAACTGGTATTTATTTATTGCCCAATCTTTTATTCCGCTGATTCGGCAAACTTCTCGTCTGGATTGTCGGCACGGAGAAAGCATGTAAGTGATGTTTTGTTTTATTATATAGGTATATATATATATATATATATATATATATATATATATATATATATATATATATATATATATGGTCATAAAAGTCATACACAATATGACATATTGAATGGCCATGAGAAATATGTTTTCAGATGTTACCCGATGTTTATTTATTTATCGAATCTCTATTAGCAACAGAGCATCAAGTCCCATAAGAGTGCTGTATATAGTATTACCACGAACATTCCAAACATACTGTTGAACACCGAAAAAAAAAAACAATAACAAACTGAGAACTGGAGTACAGAAACGAAAACAACAAGCTAGCTTTCGCCTTCAGTCAAAACATAACATTTTCTGATAGAATTATTGAGAGATCACTGTCGATGTCGATATTCAAACCTTCTGTACAATTAGTTGCATCACAAATAGATTGTATACGATTAAAACATGTCAATTTGAGAACATTTAATGGGATCCTCGGTGTGATGAATCTGAAATTTATCGTACCTGAGATGTTTATTATTATTATTATCATTATAGGATCTTTATATTGCTGGCGAAATTCGGCAGGGCCGTTTATACATTCAACCAGTTCAAAACATAATCCGCATACATTTCAGAAACGAAATTAAATACACGGAAAATACAGAAGTATACATGTATGTACATACAGTTGTCGTATAGACAGAGATATATAAACATTATGTAAACATACAACAAATTCACCGTAACAATATAACGACAATGTTTATAACAGAAGATTTGATGTGATGTGTCACTGAGATTACTCTAAGGAATGTCATTGGGTGATTTTATATTTGATCCATGGAACAGGAACATTTGTCTACCTCTGTCAATAGAATCTAGGACGATCGAAAAAGATTTCAAAAGTGAACCAACTTAGCTTCTAACGAGCTTCTTAATAGACAGTTAAAGATTTGACAAGTTTTAATTACTCCGACAAATTCATTTGACTTACTGGTACAACGTTTTTCACAATTACTATTGTTTAACTGTATTTGTATGTATATTTTCAATTGTAATTATTGATATGATATTTTCAAGGTCATTTCGAGGTTATTTTTACGGTGAAACTAACTGAAAAACTCCTTGATGAATAAATCCTTTTACACAATTGAAGATTACAAAAACTTTGATAAGTTTTAATTACTCCGACAAATTCATTTGACATTCTTGTACAATCTTTTCTCACAATTTCTAATGTTAAAATGTATTTGCATGTATATTTACAATTGGAATTATTGATGTGATATTTATAATATCTGACATGCCTAATATCGGTTTTTAGATCAATTTAGAACACAATAAAGATATTCTATTCTATACTAGGAATACGCGTTTTTAGACGAGCGGAAAGTAATAGTATGTCGACTTATTTGCCAAACTTTTGCCTACATTCGCCAATTGGGTAACATTTTAGTTATAAATGGGTAAAAACGGCTTCGAGTGGTACCAATTTAGCACATTTCATGTTTCTTCTTCAAAATGGCTGACCCGATCAAGCTGAGAATTTCCAGAAATGTGTATCAGGATGTTATTCAACTTCACACGGAATTTCAATTTTTTTGAAAATATTTTATTTTCCGCCGTGTTATTCTAAAGGGTATTTTTGAAATTTCTAAAATTCATAGAAAAAAAAGTTGACATCCGATAGTGCCACTAAACTATACAGATCTAAGCTAGATGAGGAACCACGATGAAAAAAAGTTTGAAGTTGATAGCTGTAGCCGTTTGACCTGTGGAGAACCGACAAAAAAACATAAAAACAAACAACAAAAAAAACATAAAAACGAACATC